>CM010610.1:14669406-14780283 GCA_003430845.1 Xanthoceras sorbifolium | reverse complement strand
TTTATTTTATAGTCAATTTTCTACTATCGTCAGTTTTAATTACTAAATATCCTTAACCATTAATTTTTCTGTTAAAAAATTTAGGGCACCAAGAGTATAAAGATAAATATATATATATATATATTAAATTAAAATATTTTCATTTATAATAACAATGAATCTCTATTGTCCATCATATAGAGATCAAATATAAAATTTTAGATAATTAAAAAATTTAAAATCTATAGAGATGGACGGTGAAGGTCCATATTTTTATTTATTTATTTATTTCTTGATTTTTTTAATTTTTTATATACTTATTTTTTTTTTTTGTGTTTCTGATCTCCACCTCCATCTATGGAGATGTACAGTGAAGATCCATCTTTTAGTTTTTTATTTATTTTTTAATTTTTTTAAAAAATATTTTGTATTTATGATTTCCACCATTTATTTACGGAGAGGGACGGTGGAGATCCATCTTTTTATTTTTATTTTTTAATATTTTATATTTGATCTCTACTGTCCATTATATGATGGACGGTAGAGATTCATTGATATTATAAATTAAAATATTTTAATTTAATATATATATATATATATATAAATATTTATCTTTATACCCTTGGTGTTCTAAAGTTTTTAATAAAAAGTTAATGGTTAAGGGTGTTTTAGTAATTAAAACTGACGGTAGGAGAACAATTAACTATAAAATGAAACTACAGAAGGATTTTGACTAATACACCAACGTAGAGAGAGATTTTAATAATATTCCTAACAGAAAATTTAACAGTCAAGAGTATATTGGTAATTAAAATTGACGATATGAAGGAAACTGACTATAAAATAAAATTATAGGGAAAATTTTGACCATAAATAAAATTAAAGAAAAATTTTAATGAATATATTAAATTAAAGAGATATTTTAATAATAACCCTAATAATTATCAGTTAGCATCTCTAAAAACATCCGCATAAGCACATGGCCGCGCCTGGATTACCTCCTGAATTTCATTGAATAACAAGAGCATTATTGCACTAAAAAAAAAAAAAAATTAAATCAGAGGAGGTACGTACCAATACCTGGAGAGAAAAAGAAACCAATAAGTTGAAAATCATTTTCTCTTCATTAAATTATATATGTAAGGTAACAATCAATGCAATTTTCTGCTGGCTCTTATCTGAAAGTTGGCCAATTAGACATTTGAAGTTTTCTTCCTATATACTATAGTGATGTGGAGACACGATCGAATTCTATTCAGATTAGGAGAATCTTGAACACGACTTGAATTCCGTCAAGACAACTGATTGAAAAATTCACCATCATCATTTAATTAGCCTAAGATTTTTACTCTTCGAATGGATTTTTTTTTTTGCAAATTATATGAACATTTACTCTCGTTTTTTTTCCTAATCTTTTCCTTTATTAGCATACGGAAAGGACCATCCTAAAATCAGGACTACCTTTGTGAATCGTTGATCAAGTAGAAGAAGAAGATAGATTTAAAATCTATTGACAAACGCATCGATCGTGGACGACAGTGAGATTCATATCAAGATCAGTTTCATTGTTTCTCTTTCTAATCAGCTGTCTGTCAAGTCGTTTAATTGCTTATTATTATATTTAGTCAAGTTGGAGAAGTACATGCATTTATGTAGTTAGAACACATAATTTTCAATTGGAAAGATCTAGAGATTGTTTATTTCTGAATAAAAAATTATATATAAAGAAATTGGTAGTCAATCCATCATCAAATAAGAACTCAAATAAGATGATTGTAACCATATATTTATTAGGCATTTAATTTTGGATTGGCCTGATTGCTTTTTTTGCAAGTAAAGATACAGTAACCTGCATGTATGTCAAAAAAAAAAAAAAAAAAAGGTCAAATGAGTGAATGTCTGTTACAATTTGCTATCACTTATTGAATTTGTAAAATTATAATCATTATTAATATTTTTTGACAAATATTATTCAGAATTTATTGAGAAAGATCACCTATTATAAGATTATTGATCATAGGACAATCACATAACCCAAACCTTATCCTAATAATATAAATCTAGCTTTTTAAAGTATGCGCTAACTTAATTCCCCCCAATTATCATGAATAAGACAACATCCACATTCGTTATAAGTTTATGGGAAGGACGTACCGTGTTCAAAATGATATTTTTGATAAATAGTTTTTGTAAAAATAAAAATTATATTTTAAAAATAGCGTTTTTAAAAATATAAATACGTTTGGGTGCTTTTATTAAAAGTAATTTTTAAAAAGGATGTAAATATATTTGGTATTGTTTTTTTAAAATAGATTAAATAGTTATTTTAAATATGAAAATTATTATTTATTTTGAAAATAATGAAAATTAATAAAAATTTGAGTTAATTACATCAACCTCCCCTGAAGTTTTACCAACTACAAGCGGAGTTAACTTTATCGTTTATTGACAAACACCTTCCCTGTTATTAGTTGGCTTCTGTTAGACTTAACGGTTGACCACCTTCAACTATTAAAAAGATCAAAATATCCCTATAATAATATTTAAAATTATTAACTAAAAAAAAATAAGGTTAGATCTTAACCCTCCATCTTTGAGATGATGGATGGTTAGGATTTATTTAAATTTTTTTATTTTTTTTAAAAAATTGAGTTTGAAATGTGGAGATCCAATTTCCAGATTGGATCTCCACCAAGATTAGAAAAAAAAAAGTAATTTTTTTTTTCTAGGTTCGCCCAAATCTTGACGAACCCAAAAAAGTTTGGTTTCGCCTTCAAAGGCGAATCCATCTTCGTTGACAAACCCTCATCTGGATGGACGGTGGAGATTCAATCTGGAGAATGGATCTTCATTAACTAAGATTTATTTTTAATTTTTATTTTTTTATTAATTTTTTTAAATAAATCCTAACCGTTCATTATTTTAAAGATGGAGGGATGAGATTTTTTCTTAATTATTTAAGTTTTATTTAATAAAATAAAAAAATAAAAAGTCTAAAAAGACAAAAATGCCCCTGAATCTGTTAAGTTTGACTAAAGTCAACTAATAGCAGGAGAAGTTGTTGTTAATAAACGATAAAGTTGACTCCGCTTATAGTTGGCAAAACCTCAGGAAAGATCGGTGTAATTAGCTCTAAAAAATTTTTAAAACAACACCAAGCAGTATCTAATGCATTCCCTGTTTGTGTTTTGTTCTAGTAGACGCTCAATTGTTCTCTCTTCTTTTCTTGAATCTTTATAAAAGGCTAACTTGACAAGAAATTCTTTAATACGTGCACAAAATCTCTCAAAAATTTACCAAACTATAGATTATGAGTACTGGAACCAACACAGGTTTTGCTATGTCAGGACTCAGCCAAAATGGTCACCAAAACCAAGTTGGTGACCGGAAGAATAAGGAGAATTGCTGTTCCTTCCAGATGCCTCTTCACTATCCGAGGTACACGAAGCGCGACTATGAGACCATGCCGGAGTGGAAACTGGACTGCCTTCTGAAAGAGTACGGCCTGCCGATTGCTGTTGGAGATGTCAACCAGAAGAGGAAGTTTGCCATGGGAGCCTTCCTTTGGCCTTCTCAGATTGAGTAGAAGAAAAATGCAAATTTTGTATATCTCAACTCACATTAAATATGCATAACTCTGGTCCTATAGTTTGTCATATTTTATCATAATAATCTTTAGTTTGTATCTCTAAACCCACTGTAACTGTCACCCTATATATAGAATATTGTTTAATATAGTTGAAGATAATTAAACTCCGAAATTTGGTATGTTTATACTATTTGTTGCCATTGATTGATTATATAGTTCTAGCTTCTCTTATTAGCTGCATATATGTACCAGGCCACTGTTGAATTCTCTGTCTTTATGAATAATTAAGCATGTTAAAGTTTAAATACTATTGTTAGATACTCGACCTTAATGTATTCATGATTTATATAGTCAATAATTCAGAAGGCCATATATCAACGTATTAGAATTCTAAATCATACATTTCTTCATCATTTTCAACAGGGAGCTGAACGCCATAGGCACCTTGCCATATTGGATGATTGTCCAAACCATAATTTTTATATAACAAATTAAATTAATTATCTAATTTTGGCCAAACTAAATTATCTATCATTTTATCTTCCATGTGCAAGTTCTTTGCTTTCTCTATAAAAGGCCAACTCTTGCATGATTTATTCTCAACAGAGAGATTTTACATATTAATTATATCACTATAATAATAACAATAATAATAAATGAGTGAAACTAGCTCTCCCAGAGCTGCCTTTACTGTGCCTCATTATCAGCTGATGGCCCAACGGCGTCCACCACCAAAACCAAGCAGCCGTAGTGAGGCGGCTGGCAAGAGCAGCAAAACGACGTCGTACTTCCAGATGCCACTGCACTATCCAAGGAACAAAAAGAGAGACAATGAGACCGTGCCTGAGTGGAAGCTGGACAGCTGCGTCTTAAATGAATATGGTCTGCCCAATATCAGTCTCAGAAAAGAAAGTTTGCTACAGGAGCTTTTCTTTGGCCAAACTACAATGACTAAATTCTGATCATCACAAGTGTTGTGGTGTCGGGTGGTCAATTCTTCTAGTTGGTGCATGTTGATGATCAAAATGTAAAATATTTTGTGAAGATAAAAGAATATCCAACCTATTTTTTTAAAATTATATTGTTATTACATATTGTAATTGGTGGTTTAATAATTAAGACACGGAATAAAAAATAAATAAATTTAAAAACTCTATGTTTAGTAATTTAAATATGTCACAGAATCTTTTAAAAAAAAACTCTAGCTAGAACTCAATTTAGCAAAGGATTCTACTTCTCTACAATTATGTGACATGCATGCATGCATAATTCAATGATTCATCTAAATTATGCATCCTTGTCCTAAGGATTAGCTCAACAAGTGGGAAGAAGTTGTTTTTCATGTAATAAATTAAACCTTACAAGTCATTGTGAGAATCCAATAGAACAAAAACTGCTTATAATTAAGTACAGAAGCCCTTAATCATCCAAGACATTTGTAGCCTCACATTATAATGGAAAGAGATAGATAGATATTCAAAGATTGTTGAACCTTCAATTTGGTAAATATATTTAAAGTTGATGGAATTAAAATAGACCAACGATAATGTATCTAACTAGCGCGCTCTTTGTTTAAAACAACATATATATATATATATATATATATATATATATATATATATATATGTGTGTGATTTCTTTTTAAAACATTTGTATAACAACGATAATGAATGATAGATCTTACCAGTTTAAAAAAAATAGTACATAAATAGAAACCTTAATATTATTGAACTTAATTTAATCATGTTTCATTCTCCTTAATTAAATTTCTCCATCTTTGTACGTAATGTTTATCTTCTTCCTTTTATCGGTAGTTTTGTTGAACAACAAAGTGAGGTGGAACATGAAATTGAATAGACAACACAAATTCTTTGGCTTGTTCCTTTTTCGATCCTTTTTCTGCTTTCCAGAGAAGCTCGGTTTCAAATATAAATTATATTATCTCATATATATATATATGTCATACAATTGGGTGGAAAATTATCCAAAGACAATAATATGGTACATTGGTACTGGTCCTTTTATTTATATGACCAAGTAAGATAATGATTTCGACAAAACCCATTATACTTGACATGAATTGGAGTAGTTGTTGTCCATGTTGATGAGATAATGCAGTCCACTAATATGAACTTCTTTTAAGAAGAAGAAAAACAAAACTCTTCCACATCATGAAAAACAATATGCAATCAATGAGTAATAATTGCAACTCTATCCAATTCTCTTATCTTCTCTTCTTGGTAGTTCTCTCATTAAAATAAGAAAATAACATGTGACCTCTTTTCCACGGCATTAACATTATGGAAATAGACAAGAATTAATTAACACTTTTGATTTAATCTACGCCATATAATGGATTAATTATCAGCTAATTAGACATTTACTGATAGGATTAGTATATGTCTTGTAATTTTAGCTGCGGTTGGGTTTTATTGATAGTTGAGATAGACATCATTTAATATCCACTTAGTTGCATATGTAATGGCATTTTCATCGGTGAAAAATAAAAAATAAAAAATTGTATTCATTTTTTTTTTTTTTGAGATATTACAATTACTTCCGAATTTGGGGAAGGGAATATAACTCAACTTACAATCTCATAGTATAAGTGTGATAAGTATACCACTAAATCAATTACCTCATCTTGTCTAAAAAATTATTTTCTTTGTGTTTAAAATTGTATAGTGATGATAAGTGATTTTTAATCATCATGCGTACTTTATTGGATGCTTGTATGTATTCTTACAAAGCTATCTTTTGGTAGAATATTGTTCATATATATATATATATATATATATATATATATATATATATATATATATATATAAATCTGCTCAACAGGAAACTAATTCCGTCTCTCTAACCCTAATGTGAGCAAATTTCGAACTCAATAACTCTTACATAACCATAAAAAAAAAATCATTATCAAATTAACTAAGAAATAATGTTATCTATAACAGTATGATCATGTAATAGGTCAAATACAGGCACAAAACATGATCCAACTGTGGATCAAACAAACGACCAAATACTGACAGAAAACAACACACATTGGATGAAACTAAAACAAATTAAACTAATCGTATTAATTAATTAATTGAGCTAGCTCTGTTTTACACCTTTTTTTTTATAATTAGTTGACTTCTAATTATCTCACTCAAAATTATTTGTATGAACATGTATGAATAATTTGCACCTCAACCGAATGCTTTGCAACTTGCAATCATCAATCATCAATGGATGTGCTTTTGTCGCTTCAAAATTAAAAAAAATCGTTTTTGTTTCTTGGTTGGTTTTTCCTGTTGAAGATCTTTATATATATATATATATATATTGATTGTTAGCGTGGTGGTTGATGCAGACATTGTCAATTATTTGGGTCGCAGTTTACAAGTATGTTTGCTGGCATTTAAAGATCATATTGTAAAAGCAAAATAACTAATGAGAGAAATTGCAACTGATTCCAGTCCAGCTTGCTAGGCCCTAGTCAGCCCACTATCTTTTCCTTTTCGAAACTGCTCTATTATTGTCAAATAAATTAAAATGAGCACAAATGTTTTTGAAAAACGATTTTTATCAAATATTTTTTTAATATTACCATCAATCACCTTTTATTTGCAAATATTACCAAACATATTGTTATGGGTAAAAACTCACAAAGTCTTACCACATAGGATTGTAGATCAAAACGACAACGTTTTGATAATAAACCATTTCCTTCTCTTCCGCTGAGAAAACCCATGATTCGACAGGAACTCCTTCATGTCAGTACATCCTCGCCACACAGTCTGACACCTACGGCTAATTCTTTAGAAGACAGAAACCTATTAACATAGGTATCAGACGAAATAAATACATAACAGCGCAGAACACTATGCACCAACTGCGTCCTGTCCCGTCCAAGGCGAGATATCCAGGGCGAGATTCCCAAAAAGTCAGAAGTTAATGTGTTTAAGGAAATAACCTTCTAACATATCTTCGAGGGAGCCTAGGCTTTCCAAACAAGTGAGGAGCGAGGGGAATATAAGTATCATGGTTGGAAAAGAAGAGGGGGTAAGCTATTGAATACTCTAATCAACTCAACAAAAAGGCATTTAATCTATTTCTTTTTCCTCGGAGACAGAAGACTGACTTGATCGTCGGAGGTGAATCGCTGGCTAAAGTCCGACAACTCTCACCAATCTTTCTTTGTTTTAACAGGTAGCATACCTTCAAGGCTCTCTCCGAGAATCCTTTTATTCCTGCGAGAAATTTCTCTGCAGGAATAAACATTACCAGCTTCACATAACCAGCTCAACGAACCACAGAACTACCTTACGTGGCATAGTTGACCATTGTTGACTATTGAACCCATTTTTCACAGTCAACAATTTGGCACTAGAGGGAGGGTTGTTTTCATTCCTTTAAGGAAACCTTGACATGGATTCCACTAACCTAGAAAAAAGATGCGGCCCCCAGCTGACAACACATTCGGAGGACCTATTATCTCTAGCAAGGCGGACGTCCCTCGAGTCCGCTATACCCCGAAAGAACAGGAAGGAAGAAAAAGGGAAAAAAGGGAAAGCATGACAGTCCAAGACGGCAGAAGCACCCAAGGAGTTCGACCTGGGTCCCAAAGAACCCACAGCGCGAGAGGACGATGGGGAAGTTGAGCCAACTGAAGACATAATCCTTGACGAAAACTTTCCTGAAAAGGTTGTCAAAATAAGGACGAAATTGAACCCAAAAGTAAGGGGGGATCTCGTGAGGTTACTCCGAGAATTTAAAGAAAATTTTGCATGGAGTCACGCCGATATGCCGGGGATCAATCCATCCACCATCTCCCAAGGACTAGCGGTGCATCGCGACGCCAAACCAGTGATCCAGAAAAGATGCCATTTTAATCCCGAAAGGAATGTTGCCATAAAGGAAGAAGTCGACAAACTTCTCGCGGCTGGATCCATTCGAGAATCACGCTACCCCTCTTGGATTGCTAACGTTGTACTAGTTAAAAAGAAAAATGGGAAATGGAGGATGTGCGTTGTAACATCCCGGATTTCGGGTGATGAATTTTTGATATATGTGATATATGTGAAAATAAAATTTTACTATTTGAGGGGGTGTAAATGTAATTAAATGTATGGTTATTTTATGATTTCCAGCGGACCGAATTGAATAGTGAAAAATGAATGAAAAATGAAAAATTGGAAAACTGGACCAGAGAGCATCGCGACCTGGTCACCGCGACCACAGGTCGCGACAGCTCGCTCGCGGTGAAAAACGCAAAAATCTGGCAGTGAGTACCGCGACCAGTCACCGCGACCACAGGTCGCGCTGGCTTGCTCGCGATGAAAATGGCAAAACCTGGCAGTGAGCAACGCGACCAGCCACCGCGACCACAGGTCGCGATGGACTGCTCGCGATGAAATTGTCAAAAACGGGCAGAGAGCAACGCGACCAGTCGCGCGACCAGGACGCGCTCGCGACGAAGGCGGTGCGCGCACTCCAGTGAGTGCCGCGACCACAGGTCGCGACGGCGGTCGCGATGGCGAAAAAAATATAAAAAAAAAAGAGAAGCTTCTCGCAGAAGCTAGAGAAAACAGAAACAGAAAAGAGAAGAGAGTGTGACCGAGAGAAAAGGAGAGAAAAGAGAGAAGAAAAAGAAGAAAAAGAAGAAAGAAGAAGAAGAAAGAAAAGAAAAGAAAAAGAGGAAGAAGGAGAAAGGAAAAAGAGAAGGGAAAGAAATCGTGGAACCGCGGATTCTCGAACGAAAAACTCGGATTCCAAGTAGGTGTACGTTTGTTTTCGAAATCGTTACGAAAATATTCGTTATTGTTTTGTTGTCGTTTTCATTTTTCGTTTTTCGCTATTGTTTCCGGTTCGTTTTCGATTTTGTAGAGATTTCTCGCATTTGATTTTCGTATGAACACTGTTTATTGTCTTTATTGTTGAGTTTATGAAAAATTGATGTTGATATCTTTATTTTGGACTATTTTGGACTGATTTGTGATAGATTGTATTTCAATTTCGTTTTCGAACATTTCGATTGTTGTGATTTGAGAAAAATATTGCTCGCATGACTATTGTTCATGATTTGTACTATATTGTGATTATTGTGAAAATAGTTTATTGAAACGGCCCTAGGATACGTAGACATAGAAGTGGATATAGGAGGTTGGTATACCAGCTGGGTTTTATTGAGCAGTACTGCGCCGATATTGATTGATTGATATTGATGATATTGATGTACCTCCTCTTGGATTCGTCCAGAGGCTGGGAGATATGTACCTCCTCGGGATTCGTCCCGGGGGTTGGGAGTTAATGTACCTTCCCAAGGATTCGTTCCTGGGACAGGGAGCTATGTACCTCTCTAGGTTCCGTACCCACGGTCCTAGAGTTGGGAGACACGTACCTCCTCAGAATTCGTTCTGGGGGTTGGGAGCTTGACCCATATTCCAGTCCGTATATGTTTAGTATTCTAGTGGGCCAAAATTGATAGAATTGGAAGTGAATCGAATGATTTTATTAATCGAATTCTTATGATGATTTCATTATTGTACTTCGAGAAATTGAAATTGTTTAATGATTTAATTTTGGAAATTCAATTGTTTTGGAATCGATTAGTGATGAAAATGTTTATCTTGTGGTTTATTGCTTTTTAAAGACTAATTATATTGTAGTTTATTTAATTGAGTTTTTAGTACACCCACTAAGCTTTATGCTTAGCGCGTTAGTTTTGTGTCTAACGCGTAGGTACCAGGAATCCGGACGAAGCTAGAGACTGAAGGAAGAGCACGTTGCAGACCGAGTCACAGGATTGTACAGTTGGGTAGCTATACTTTTGTTATGTATATATATTCTGAAAGCATGCATATACAGGGGAATTGTAAATAAGTTTTGTAATATGTTTTTAATTAATTACCTTATGCTTTCTGAAATGTCTGTATATATATATATATATATATATAAAGATTGAACTGTTTTATTTTATAAATTGTGATTAATAAGTCGCACTAAACGGCAGAGTGCGCAGTTGTTTGAAATTGATATTGAAGTGTTTGTGAAAATGTAATGTGAATTGAATCGTGTTAAAACAGGTTTCTGGAAAGTCCGAAAAACAAACGGTACTCTGCCGAATTTTCGTAAAAAGTTTAAAATGTTTTATGGGCTCACGCTGATTTTAAAACGTAAAATGAAGTTTTGGAAAAGTTGTGAAAGTCCGAGTAGCGCGCCCCGGGTCAGTCCGGCCGGATCGGGTCGGGGGGGGGGGGGTGCTACACTTAGTGGTATCAGAGCGTGGTTTAGGCGTTTCTGGACCAAAGAGTCTGTATATGCATGCATTGTCTAAAGCTACCCATAGGAATGTGTGACTCTAATCTGCAGAACTCTCTTCTGTCTGATATAGGATAAAGAATGGAAGGAAGTGGTGATAGACCTGAGAGTCCCGCCAGCGTGGCTGGGGGAGCATCGAGGGAATCAGTTAGTCCGAGAGTACCGGACCCTGTACAGCCAGCATTTATGCAACAAATGGCTGAATTCTTCCAGAATGTGGCAAGAGCAGCGCCACGGAGATCAGCCATAGAGCGACTGGCTAAACACAGACCTACTGATTTCCATGGTAGGAAGGATGAGGATGCATCTGCCGCAGAACACTGGTTTGAACGGACGAATAGAATATTGGAGCAGATGCACTGCACACCTGAGGAGAGATTGGAGTGTGCAGTATCTTTACTGCAGGAGGATGCCTACCAGTGGTGGACCTCCATTATACAGACGGTGCGACCAGAGGACAGAACGTGGGACTTCTTTCAGACGGAGTTCCGGAGAAAGTATATTGGTCGCATCTATCTGGATAATCTGAAGAGGGAGTTTACCAACCTGAAACAGAGGCAGATGACTGTGACTGAATATGAGAGGGAGTTTGTCAGGTTGAGTAAGTATGCGAGAGAGATGGTGACAACCGAGGCGGATAAATGTAGACGATTTGAAGATGGACTAAACGATTACATCCGCCTACAGGTTGTGTAACGTTCTGAATTTCTAAGTAATTGATTATGATATTGATATAATTAGACTGTGAATTAATTGAGAAATGTTACAGGTTGCTGCCTTTGAGTTTGAGGATTTTACCAGACTCGTCTCGGCAGCTCTGAATGTTGAAAGAATAAAGAAAAAAGAGCAGGCCAGAAGAGACAGAGGGCAGCAGAGAAGAGGGGCAGGGCCATCCAGCTCATATCAGTCCCCGAGTAAGAAATTGAAGGGACCGCAACCGAGTGGTCCAGTGCAGTCACAGAGGCCAGTACCTACAGCTAGGCCTGGTCAGTCTGCGACTTCTGTAGCCAGTACTCCTAGAAGTGCAGGTAGGGGACCAGCCCCTCCAGTATGTGATCATTGTGGCAGAAGACATCATGGGGAATGCTGGAAACTTACAGGAGCCTGCCTGAAATGTGGCTCCCATGATCATCTCGTGAGGGATTGCCCACAGCTGAGATCCCAGCAGCCAGAGAGATCAGCCCCTACTACTTCCAGAGGTAGGAGGCCTGGTCAGGCAGTACCTGAAGGTGGTAGCCATAGAGGAGCGTCAGAGTCAGTGGCCAGACCTGATAGTAGAGCTCCTGCACGCGTTTATGGTGTTCGAGCTCAGGAAGATAAAGATGCTCCTGATGTGATAGCTGGTATTATTTCTATTTTTGATACTTCAGCTATTGCATTGATAGATCCTGGTTCCACACACTCATATATCTGTGATGCATTGTTGAGACAAAGAAGTTTGCAAACTGAACCTACCGAATTTGATGTATTAGTCAGTAATCCGATAGGTCAGAGTGTAGTTGTGAATCGTATATACAGAAACTGTCCTATTCGGATACAGGAATGTGACTTTCCTGGAGACTTGATGGAGTTGCCATTCCATGAGTTTGATGTGATACTCGGCATGGATTGGTTAACTCGACATAGAGTGGTGATCGATTGTGAACTGAAGCGAGTGACGCTCAGAACCGTAGATGGTGCAGAAATCACAATGGTGGGTGAACGGAGGGATTTTCTCTCCAATGTCATTTCAGCCACTGTAGCCTGTAAACTGATCAGAAAGGGGTGTGAAGCATATCTGGCACAGGTGGTTGATTCTAGAAAAGTGAATGCAGAAATTCAGAATATACCCACTGTATGTGAATTCGCAGATGTGTTTCCAGAGGAGCTTCCTGGTTTGCCACCTCAGAGAGAAGTGGAGTTTGTGATTGATGTGGTACCAGGTACGTCTCCAGTATCAATAGCACCCTATAGAATGGCGCCAGCAGAACTGAAAGAATTGAAAATACAGTTACAGGAATTGCTGGATAAGGGTTTCATTAGGCCCAGTGTATCCCCTTGGGGAGCCCCAGTCCTGTTTGTGAAGAAGAAGGATGGGTCCCTGAGACTATGCATCGATTACAGGCAGCTGAATAAACTGACTGTGAAGAACAAGTATCCGTTGCCAAGAATCGATGACTTGTTTGACCAACTGAGAGGAGCCTGTGTCTTCTCAAAGATAGACCTGAGATCGGGATATCACCAGTTGAGAATAAAAGAATCAGACATTCCGAAAACTGCATTCAGAACCAGGTATGGGCACTATGAATTTGTAGTGATGCCATTTGGGCTGACTAATGCACCTGCAGCCTTTATGGGTCTGATGAACAGAATATTCCGGCCATACTTGGATCAGTTTGTGGTGGTGTTTATCGATGATATCCTGGTATACTCACATACAGCTGAGGACCATGACAGACACCTCAGAGTAGTACTGCAGATTCTGAGGGAGAAGCAACTGTATGGCAAACTGAGCAAGTGTGAGTTCTGGTTGCCTGAGATTGCATTCTTGGGTCACATTGTGTCAGCAGAGGGTATTAAGGCAGATCCGAAAAAGATTGAAGCGATAGTGGAATGGAAGCCTCCCAGAAATGTGACAGAAGTCAGAAGCTTTCTAGGCTTGGCAGGTTATTATCGACGGTTTGTGAAGGGGTTTTCCTCCATAGCAAGTCCGTTGACCAAGTTACTGCATAAGAATGTCAGATTTGAGTGGACTGACAGATGCCAGACAGCTTTTGACCGATTGAAGGCAATGCTTGTAGAGGCTCCAGTCCTGATTCAGCCTGATTCAGGTAAAAACTATGTGATTTATAGTGATGCCTCACATCATGGTTTGGGATGTGTATTGATGCAGGAAGGCAAGGTGGTTGCATATGCGTCCAGACAACTGAAAAATCATGAGTTGAACTATCCGATTCATGATCTAGAGCTTGCAGCCATAGTCTTCGCTTTGAAAATATGGAGGCATTACTTATATGGCGAGAAATGTTATATCTACACCGATCACAAGAGTCTGAAATATCTGCCTACCCAGAGAGAGCTCAATTTGAGACAGAGACGATGGATGGAGTTGATTAAAGACTATGACTGTGTAATCGACTACCATCCAGGAAAGGCGAATGTAGTCGCAGATGCATTGAGCAGAAAAGCATTGTTTGCTCTGAAGGCTATGAATGTGCATTTACGGCTAAATCCGGATAGTGCAGTGGTAGCCGAATTGATATGCAGACCTAGTCTGATTCAGCAGATTGCAGAGAAACAAAAGCAGGATGCTAGAATTTTGATGATATGTGAACAGATTCCAGAGGGGAAGCATCCAGACTTCTCAATCAGAACTGATGGTATTGTGTGTTTCAGAGACAGGATTTGCATTCCAGAAAATGAAGAATTGAGAAAAATGATCCTGACAGAGGCACATAGCAGTTCATATGCAATGCACCCAGGTAGCACGAAAATGTACAGAGATTTGAAAACTCAATACTGGTGGTCTGGTATGAAAAAGGATGTGACAGAATTTGTGAATAGATGCTTGACTTGTCAGCAGGTGAAAGCTGAACACCAGGTTCCATCAGGATTGTTACAACCAATAGCAATACCTGAATGGAAATGGGATCGCATCACTATGGACTTTGTCACTGGATTACCACTCACCCGGAGTAAACACGATGCAGTATGGGTTATAGTGGACAGATTGACGAAGTCGGCACATTTTCTACCTGTCAGAACTGACTACTCTCTGGATCGACTGGCAGAATTGTATATCAGAGAGATAGTCAGATTGCATGGAGTGCCTGTCTCCATTATATCAGATAGAGATCCGAGGTTCACATCCAGATTCTGGAAGAAGTTTCAAGAAGCCTTGGGTACTCGATTGAGCTTTAGTACAGCCTTCCATCCGCAGACAGACGGCCAATCAGAAAGGGTGATTCAGGTGCTTGAAGATATGCTCAGGAGTTGTGTAATTGAGTTTGAAGGAAGTTGGGCGGATCATCTCCCATTGATTGAATTCGCCTACAACAACAGTTACCAATCGAGCATAGCGATGGCACCCTATGAGGCACTGTATGGAAGGAAATGCAGGACTCCATTGTGCTGGACAGAGTTAGGAGAGGACAGGTTAGTAGGCCCAGACTTGATTCGACAGACTGAGGAGAAGGTGAAGATTATCAAGGATCGATTGAAAGTTGCTTCTGACCGACAGAAATCGTATGCAGATTTGAAACGAAAAGAGATAGAATATGACGTCGGTGAGAAAGTGTTTCTGAAAGTATCTCCGTGGAAGAAAGTGCTTCGATTTGGTAGAAAAGGTAAGTTAAGTCCTAGGTTTATTGGGCCATACGAAATCATTGAACGTGTGGGACCAGTAGCCTATAGACTAGCTTTACCTCCAGAATTGGAAAAGATCCATAATGTGTTCCATGTATCGATGCTGAGGAGATACAGATCTGATCCTTCCCACAGAATTCCGGCTGAAAGTATTGAAATTCGACCAGACCTGACATATGAGGAGGAACCAGTACAGATTCTTGATCGGGAGATCAAGGAACTTAGAAATAAAAGAGTGCCATTGGTGAAAGTCCTCTGGAGAAACCATAAAGTAGAAGAGGCTACCTGGGAGAGTGAAGAAACGATGCGACAGCAATATCCCCAACTGTTTCATTGAGGTAAATTTTGAGGACGAAATTTCTTAAGTGGGGGAGAATTGTAACATCCCGGATTTCGGGTGATGAATTTTTGATATATGTGATATATGTGAAAATAAAATTTTACTATTTGAGGGGGTGTAAATGTAATTAAATGTATGGTTATTTTATGATTTCCAGCGGACCGAATTGAATAGTGAAAAATGAATGAAAAATGAAAAATTGGAAAACTGGACCAGAGAGCATCGCGACCTGGTCACCGCGACCACAGGTCGCGACAGCTCGCTCGCGGTGAAAAACGCAAAAATCTGGCAGTGAGTACCGCGACCAGTCACCGCGACCACAGGTCGCGCTGGCTTGCTCGCGATGAAAATGGCAAAACCTGGCAGTGAGCAACGCGACCAGCCACCGCGACCACAGGTCGCGATGGACTGCTCGCGATGAAATTGTCAAAAACGGGCAGAGAGCAACGCGACCAGTCGCGCGACCAGGACGCGCTCGCGACGAAGGCGGTGCGCGCACTCCAGTGAGTGCCGCGACCTGGTGCCGCGACCACAGGTCGCGACGGCGGTCGCGATGGCGAAAAAAATATATAAAAAAAAAGAGAAGCTTCTCGCAGAAGCTAGAGAAAACAGAAACAGAAAAGAGAAGAGAGTGTGACCGAGAGAAAAGGAGAGAAAAGAGAGAAGAAAAAGAAGAAAAAGAAGAAAGAAGAAGAAGAAAGAAAAGAAAAGAAAAAGAGGAAGAAGGAGAAAGGAAAAAGAGAAGGGAAAGAAATCGTGGAACCGCGGATTCTCGAACGAAAAACTCGGATTCCAAGTAGGTGTACGTTTGTTTTCGAAATCGTTACGAAAATATTCGTTATTGTTTTGTTGTCGTTTTCATTTTTCGTTTTTCGCTATTGTTTCCGGTTCGTTTTCGATTTTGTAGAGATTTCTCGCATTTGATTTTCGTATGAACACTGTTTATTGTCTTTATTGTTGAGTTTATGAAAAATTGATGTTGATATCTTTATTTTGGACTATTTTGGACTGATTTGTGATAGATTGTATTTCAATTTCGTTTTCGAACATTTCGATTGTTGTGATTTGAGAAAAATATTGCTCGCATGACTATTGTTCATGATTTGTACTATATTGTGATTATTGTGAAAATAGTTTATTGAAACGGCCCTAGGATACGTAGACATAGAAGTGGATATAGGAGGTTGGTATACCAGCTGGGTTTTATTGAGCAGTACTGCGCCGATATTGATTGATTGATATTGATGATATTGATGTACCTCCTCTTGGATTCGTCCAGAGGCTGGGAGATATGTACCTCCTCGGGATTCGTCCCGGGGGTTGGGAGTTAATGTACCTTCCCAAGGATTCGTTCCTGGGACAGGGAGCTATGTACCTCTCTAGGTTCCGTACCCACGGTCCTAGAGTTGGGAGACACGTACCTCCTCAGAATTCGTTCTGGGGGTTGGGAGCTTGACCCATATTCCAGTCCGTATATGTTTAGTATTCTAGTGGGCCAAAATTGATAGAATTGGAAGTGAATCGAATGATTTTATTAATCGAATTCTTATGATGATTTCATTATTGTACTTCGAGAAATTGAAATTGTTTAATGATTTAATTTTGGAAATTCAATTGTTTTGGAATCGATTAGTGATGAAAATGTTTATCTTGTGGTTTATTGCTTTTTAAAGACTAATTATATTGTAGTTTATTTAATTGAGTTTTTAGTACACCCACTAAGCTTTATGCTTAGCGCGTTAGTTTTGTGTCTAACGCGTAGGTACCAGGAATCCGGACGAAGCTAGAGACTGAAGGAAGAGCACGTTGCAGACCGAGTCACAGGATTGTACAGTTGGGTAGCTATACTTTTGTTATGTATATATATTCTGAAAGCATGCATATACAGGGGAATTGTAAATAAGTTTTGTAATATGTTTTTAATTAATTACCTTATGCTTTCTGAAATGTCTGTATATATATATATATATATATAAAGATTGAACTGTTTTATTTTATAAATTGTGATTAATAAGTCGCACTAAACGGCAGAGTGCGCAGTTGTTTGAAATTGATATTGAAGTGTTTGTGAAAATGTAATGTGAATTGAATCGTGTTAAAACAGGTTTCTGGAAAGTCCGAAAAACAAACGGTACTCTGCCGAATTTTCGTAAAAAGTTTAAAATGTTTTATGGGCTCACGCTGATTTTAAAACGTAAAATGAAGTTTTGGAAAAGTTGTGAAAGTCCGAGTAGCGCGCCCCGGGTCAGTCCGGCCGGATCGGGTCGGGGGGGGTGCTACATGCGTAGACTTCACCGACTTGAACAAAGCCTGCCCAAAAGACGGTTTCCCACTCCCAAAGATCGATCAGCTGGTGGATGCCACGGCGAGCCATGAGCTCCTCAGTTTCATGGATGCTTACTCAGGTTATAACCAAATCAAAATGCATGCCCCCGATGAAGAAAAGACAATGTTCACTACTGACTAGGGAGTCTACTGCTATACAGTAATGCATTTCGGTTTGAAAAATGCAGGAGCCACTTAGCAGAGATTTGTAAACCAAATGTTCGCTGGACAGATAGGGCGTACAATGGAGGTCTACGTCGACGATATGCTCACAAAAAGTCTCATAGCCGAGGAACACGCTCATAACCTGCGTGAGACGTTCAAAATCCTCCAACAGTATGAAATGAAGTTGAATCCCGAAAAGTGTGTTTTTGGGGTAGCTTCACGAAAATTCCTAGGTTTCCTCGTCCACCAGAGAGGCATCGAGGCTAACCCCGAAAAAATAGACGCCCTCGTCAAGATGAAGTAACCCAGAACACTCAAGGAATTCCAACGCCTCACGGGATGCCTGGCGGCGTTGAACAGGTTCATTGCGAAATCCACCGATAAATGTGTAACACCCCCTGACCCGACCCGTCTGGATCGACCCAAGGAACATTACTGGGTTTTCAAATACTTTCTTAATTTTGTTATAAACTGAAAATCATATAAAATCATATAAGTTTGTAATTTAAAAATATGTTTCTAGTGAGCCAATCAAACTTTATTTTCAAAAATTTCGGCAGAGTTTCCTCTGTTTTTCTGAGTTCCCAAAACCTGTTTCAAATAAAACTCAAATCAAATAAATTACACAACAACACTTCAAATATCCTTTCAATCAAATGCGCACTGCCGTTTAGTGCGACTTTCCAACAGTTTTAAAATAAAATAATTCATAATTCAATAGTTACAAACCTTTCAAAATAATAACAGAAATCATAAAATTATTTACAAAACATATATATAAAATCATAGAATTTACAGACTTCTGTATATGCATGCTTACAGAATATAACATACAAAACTATATAACTACCCAATAAATGTGGTGACTCTGAACTCTTCAATCTGCAGATACCTCCTCTATACTCTTTCTCTGCCTCGGAGCTTAGTGGGTGTACACTAAACTCATTTATCAAAAGCATAACATAATTTTCATATTATAAATAGCACAATACGAACATAAATAAAACAGTACAATATTCAACTCAGTCACTAATTTAAATCATATAAAATCCGTTTAATAAAAACAACTAAATCAATTTAATAATTCATACAAAATGAAATTCTCAATTTCTTTTACAATCATTTTAACTTCGATACTGAAATAAACGAATAAAATCAATTTCTAAATTCACTTATAAACATATCATTCAATTCACTTCAATTCTGGCCCTTTGGAATACTCAACATAAACCAGGACTAGAATATGGGTCGTTCGACCACAGTGGCTGTCTGTCGAACATAACTCCTACCCTAGGACGAATCTTAAGGGTGGTACGTATCTCCCTACCCTAGGACCGAGGGTTCGGACCCTAGAGAGGTAGATAGCTCCCTATCCCAGGACGAATCCTTAGGAAGGTACGTGTCTCCCTACCCCAGGACGAATCCGTGAGGAGGTACGTGTCTCTCCACCCCTGGACGAATCCATGAGGAGGTACATAATAAATCATCAATATCAATATCAATGTCGGTGCAGTACTGCTAAATGAACCCAGCTGGTATACCAACCTCCTATATCCATTTCTATGTCCAAGTATCCTAGGGCCGTTTCAATATACTATTTTCACATAACAATTCACAAATCGAATTCAAACTCAATTATTAGGTTTTCAATCGATAGTAGGAAAAGTATATACATAAAATTTTATGAAAATTCAGTGATTTATACATTCGAAATTCTGAAACAATTTATCCCAACATATTCAACAACCGAAATAGGATAAAAATGAGTAAATCGAAATGATTCAATAGAAACCATTATAAATATATTTCTACGAAATTATCCAAAAGCTCAAATGCAAATCAAAACACATAAAAACGTCAAAAACAGGTGTACACCAATCTGGATACCGTTCCTATACCTTTTTTCTTCTGGATTTTTTCCTTTTCTCTTTCCTTTTTCTTTCCTATTCTTTCTTTTTCTTCTTCTTCCCTTCTTTTTCTTTCTCTTCTTCTTCTTCTTCTTCTTCCTCTTCTTCTTCTTCTTCTCTCTCTTCCTTTCTCTCCTTTCTTTCTTTTCTTTCTTTCTTTTCTGCCCTTTCCCGTTTTCTGCTTCTTCTTTTTTGCTTAGCTTCCTCGAGAAGCTTTTTTTTTTATATACAAATTCGGTCATCGCGACCGTCATCGCGACTTGTGGTTGCGCCACCTGGTCGCGGTACTTACTGGAGAAGTTCCACCGCTTTCATCGTGATCACTCATCGCGGTAACATGGTCGCGCTGGTGGTCGCGTTGCTCACTGCCCGAATTTGACATTTTCACCGCGAGCTAGTCATCGCGATCTCTGGTCGCAGTGCTCACTGCCAAAAATTTCATTTTTCACCGCGAGCAGCTCATCGCGATCTTTGGTCGCGGTGCTCACTGTCCACTTTTTCCTTCACTTCATGCAATCTTTCTGGACCGCTCCATCTGGTCCATCTGAAAATCATAAAAATATTTAATTACATTTTTCACCCCTCAATTCAGAAATATTATATCCACATATTGAAAATTACTTATTCGAAATTAGGGATGTTACAAAATGCCTCCCATTTTTTAAAGCAATCAAGAAGGGAAAAGGAGTAGAGTGGACCGAAGAATGTGATCATGCCTTCCATCAACTAAAGGCTTATCTGGGGTCGGCACCAGTACTCTCGAAACCACTGACTAATGAGACATTATATTTATACCTCTCAGTAACCGCCGCTGCAACAAGCTCCGTTCTCATCCGAGAAGAAGATGAAATACAAAAGCCGGTTTATTATGTCAGCAAGGCCTTAATTGCCGCAGAGACAAGATACTTGGACGCGAAAAAAATGGCCTTGGCCCTAATCACGGCCGTACGAAAGTTACAACCATATTTCCAGGCTCACAGCATTGAAGTGCTGACAAACTGCCCCCTGAAGCAAATACTGCAAAAGCCAGAAGAGTCGGGTAGATTGACCAAATGGATAATCGAACTCAGTGAATTCGATTTGAAATTCAAGTCATGGACAACGATCAAAGGACAAGTCGTGGCGGATTTCATCGCCGAATTCACCGAACCACAGATTGACACCCACCTCCTTACCGGTGGTGAAGAAGAGGACAACGCCTACCCTTGGAAACTACATGTAGATGGATCCTCGAACTCACACGGAAGCGGAGCGAGGGTGGTACTTACCACCCCCGAGAAAGACGAGGTGGAGTACGCACTGAGGTTCAATTTCAAGGCCACCAATAATGTCGCAGAATAGGAAGCCCTTCTTGCAGGACTTCGGGTGGCGACCGCCCTGGGCGCGAACAAGATAGATATTTACAGCTATTCACAGCTAGTAGTCAATCAGATATGCAATGAATATCAGGCGAAGGAAGAAGGGATGATCGCCTACTTAGAAAAAAACTTAAAGGGCTCTCGGCAGATTCACTAAATTCAGAATCACACAGATACCCAGAGCAGAGAACTTAAAAGCCGACGCCTTATCCAAACTAGCATCTGCCACCAACGTCTTACTATCTAAAACAATACCGGTAGTACACCTTTCGCAGCCAAGCATAAAAGGAGAAGAAGATCCTACAGTTACAGAAATGGACCTCATAAAAGCAACGTGGATCACGCCTATCCGAGCATACCTGGAGCAGGGAATCCTCCCTGAAGACAAGAACGAAACAAATAGGTTAAGATATCAGTCTGCGCGATATACAATGATAAATGGCGAGATGTACCGGAGTGGTTTCTCCAGAGCTGTGCAAAGGTGCGTTAACCCCCAAGAGTCTGTAAGGATTTTACAAGCCATCCACGGAGGGGTTTGCGGAAACCACGCTGGGGGTAACAACCTAGCACACAAAGCCCTGCGACAAGGTGTAACGCCCCTAATTTTCTGTAATTATAAAAAGTATTATTATTATTAATTATTATTAAGCATGCAACAGTTAAGTATGTGATTTAAATTGGTAGAATGTAAAATCTCACTTTTTAAAATTTATTTTTAATTTATTACTAAGGGCGTATGTGAAATGTTTTTAAAACTTTTGACGAATTTGTGAGGACTTAAAAGATATATTTAAAAGTTATCGATTAAAATTGTAATTTACTAAAGGTTGAGGGTAAAATGGTAATTTGACGGATCTATACTTCTTCCCCAGGCAGTTCACTATCTTTCTCTCTCCACCATTTTCTCTTATTTTCCTTACGACTTTGACCTCACATTCCGACCAACTTCGACCTCCGTTCCGGTCAATCTTGATACCAATAGAAAGCTCTTATGACATAGAATCTATTGATATCAACTTTGAAGCTTTTCGTGGCCGTTTGAGTCTCCGATTTTGTAGAGAAAGTAAGTGATTTTTCAATTTCGAAAATCCTCCGATTCCGGCGATTCTAGCTTTTTTCAACTCCGGCCACTGTTATAAACTTTGACGAGGAAGACGAGGCGAACAAAACCCGACCATTTTTGGAGTCGCTGGAAAGTCGCCAGAAAATCGCCGCCGGCCGCCACGTACAGCGGAGGTAAGTTTTCGACCTTCTGAACTCAGAATTTAGCTCCGAACACGTCTACGGACTCATTTTAAAGTGTAGGATATTATTTTGAGGTTAATTTTATGATATGACAGCCGTATAAAAATTAAATAATTATATTCTCGTGTAGATTTTATCGATCGGGAGAAGGAAGAAAGGAAGAGGAAAGAGGAAAGAGAAGGTTTTAGGAAAAATTCAGGTTTGATGTACACTAGTTTTAATTTTTCCAGAATATTTCGGAATAATCGAATTTTATTGATTTTGAATTATTTGAATTATATTGATTAGAATTTATAGTTTGAAATTGATTTTGGATTGATTTGAATTACGTATTTTTGACATATAGTTTATATCCGAAATATTAATTGTGAATAATATTACGAATTAATTTTAATATGTTATGATTTTATTATTGAGATGTGAAATATAATTGAAAGTGGTTTGGAATATATTGTTTTGTGAAATGTATAAAAAAAATGATTTTGGGGCGTTTTAACTTAATATGGATTTACGAAATATATTCAAATACGATTTTGAATTGATTTGATGTAATTATTGGTTTCAGAAATATATTTGAATATGATTTTGTATATTTCCTTTATATGAATATTGATGAAATTTGGATTTTGTAAATATGTATATCGATTTGGATTAATTTGAAAGTTGAATTTATTTATAAAAGAATGATCTGTAAATTTGTATTGTGAAATTGAAATTTCGAAATCGAAATTGAATACTTTGAAAGTTGAATTTGATAGTTCTGAATGAAAAGAAATGAGTTGATATTAAATTTGAGAAATCATTTTATGAAATGGCTCTGATCTATATGAACATAGATATGGGTATAGGAGGTTGACATATCAATTTGGTTATTTAGTAGTACTGAGCCGAAATATTGTGATGTACCACCCTATGAATGTATAACAGGCCCCGAGTGCCAGTCCTAGGGTAGGGAGTTGATATGAGACATTTTCGACAGAAGACACCGAGTGATCAATGTCGGAAATGGATATGTATATGATGCCATTTGACGGATGGGCACTGAGTGTCCGATGTCGAAATGGGTTCGGCGGGGAGGCACACTGTGAGTGTCCGATGTCGACTAGCCCATATTCCAGTCCTGAAATTATGTTATGTATGTCAGGAGCCCGATATGAAAATGGAAATGTGATTTGAATTGAAACGTGATTTAATTTGAAAAGTGATTTGAGATTATTAGTGAAATTATAAAATTAATATGTTATTTAAAAATATTTGACTTGATTTGAACCCCATATTTAAATATTTATTTGTTATTTATATTTCTGATAAATTGATAGAAATTGTTATAGTATTTGTAAATTCAGTTTTGTGTACACCCACTAAGCAATATGCTTAGCGTGTTGAGTCTCTCACGCGTAGGTAGAGGAGGTTCCAAAGAAGTTAAAGACTGAGAAGAGTTGAAACTGCAGGAGTAGAGACCAGAGTCACATCATTCTTGTATATTTGGGTAGCTATTTTGCATTTAGTATATATGTTTTAATTAGCATACATATACAGTAAAAATTTGTAAACATTAGTAAAAGTTTGGTTTTGTCCATATTTCTCTAAATGATTATATTGATTGAAAATATGAGATTTATTATTTTAGAATTGATATTGATTATATATTTTGAAGAAATGATTGGAGAAGTCGCACTAAATTTGGAAGGGTGCACAATGATTGAAATGAAATTGAAGTATAGAATTTTGATATATTATGATTTTATTGAAAACATATTTTGGAAAGTTAGAAAAAAAAAAGAGGGAACTCTGGCAAAATTTTCATAAATTTATTCGGACCATTTTCAAAAGGTTTAATAAAATTTTAAGTTGTGGTTTTATAAAAGTAAAGCAGAGATTTTAGTATATGGTAGCGCTCCCTGATTCGGTCTGAGTGAATTGGGTCAGGGGGTGTTACACAAGGTTTTTACTGGCTGACTATGTTTCAAGATGCCAAAGAAGTAGCCTCTAACTGCGACAAATGTCAAAGCATAGCCGACAACATCAAGCAACCCCCTGAGAAATTAAGGAGTCTCACGTCCCCATGGCCTTTCACACAATGGGGAATAGACCTCATTGGTACCATGCCAGCGGCAACAGGACAGGCCAAATACGCTATCGTGGCCGTCAATTACTTCACCAAATGGGCCGAAGCAGAACCCTTAGTACGAATCACTGAGCAAAATACAACCAATTTTGTAAAGAAATCCATCATCTATAGATTCGGAGTCCCAGATACAATCATCTCCGACAACGGCACGCAGTTCGACAACATCAATTTCCCAGACTTTTGTCAAAGGTGGGGAATCAGAAACTACTGTGCCTCAGTAGCCCACCGCAAACGAACGGGCAAGTAGAAGCTGTAAACAAGATAATCAAGCACACCATAAAAGCTAAGTTGGACTCTAAGAAAGGTAAATGGGCCGAAAAACTCCTCGAAGTCCTCTGGGCATATCGGACCACCGCGAGAACATCCACGGGTGAGACACCTTCTGCTATAACATTCGGGGTAGAAGCAGTGATTCCCATTGAAATGCGGATCCAATCCCCTAGAGTGGCCATGTACGACCCGGTCCATAACATTTCCGCCTTAGAAACCAATCTCGACGAACTAGAAAGTCTACGAGACAGAGCCCAGATAAGAAATGAGATGTACCAATAAAGGGTCGCCCGGTACTATAATTCTAAGGTGAGGGAGAGAAGATTCCAGCTTAATGATCTAGTACTCAGGAGGGTGTCCTTCAACACCAAGGACAAGTCCGCAGGTTCCTTGGCGGATAAATGGGAAGGCCCATACAGAATCATTGGACAGGCGGGCCATGGATGCTACAAGATTGCACGACCAAAGGGGGAAGTCATCAATCATCCTTGGAATGCACAATATCTCAAAATGTACTTCCCATGAGAGGAAACGACTTTGTGTAATGCGATGTTATCGTCGAAATATGAAAAAAATGAATATTGGTTACTCTTCCTCCTAATTCTCAAAATCAAGTCCGAGAAAAGTTATCTAAAAAACTCTCTCGCGAATACTTGGTCACGGCGAGAACGCCCAATCCTAAAATCAAGTCCAAGAAAAGTTGGTTAAAAAACTCTCTCGCAAAGACTTGGTCACTGTGAGAAAGCTCACTCATAAAATTAAGTTCCAGAAAAGTTATTTAAACAAAAAAAAAAAAAAAAACTCTCTCGCAAAGACTTGGTCACGGTGAGAAAGCCCAATTCTAAAATCAAGTCCGAGAAGAGTTGGTTAAAAACTCTCTCACAAAGACTTGGTCACGGCGAGAAAGCCCAATCCTAAAATCAAGTCCGAGAAAAATTATCTGAAAACACTCTCTCGCAAAGACTTGGTCACGGCGAGAAAGCCCAATCCTAAAATCAAGCCTGAGAAGAGTTATCTAAAAAACCCTCTCGCGAAGACTTGGTCACGGCGAGAACGCCCAATTCTAAAATCAAGTCCGAGAAGAGTTAGTTAAAAAACTCTCTCGCAAAGACTTGATCACAGCGAGAATGCCTAATCCCAAAATCAAGTCCGAGAAAAATTAGTTAAAAAACTCTCTCCCAAAGACTTGGCCACGCTAAAACCGCCAGAATTAATAGCAAATTTATAGGAAGAGCGGAAATGTTATAGCAGAACCAAAAATAACCTTCTCTACACGACTGAAACATATTAAGAGAATTATAAGCCGCCTACACAAAACGACATTCATGATTCGAGGGCAAGAAAGAGGAAGCCGGCATTTAAAAACTACAAAAAGGGAGACAAAAACTAAAGTTTTCATTCCATCGCCAAAATGGCAAGTAGCATAATTACATCAAAAAATAGGAAAAAATACAAAAGATTATACGCGACTAAGGCCTCGAAGGACCAATACCATCAGTGCCCTTCCCCCTCCAGACCAAGTCAGCTAGATTCCGGCGATCATCAGAGTCAGTCTCAAATGAAGTCGAAGGCTCTCTATCACTAAGAGCGATGTCCTTTTCATCTTCAGAAACCGTATAGTCAAAGCCAGGATCGGAACCAGTATCCATATTCAAACTGAGAACATTAGTCCCTGCCTTTTCGGCCCCATAAAACTTAAGACGTTCGGATTGATCGGGAATCTCTAAGTGCATGTCAAGAATAAGTAGACCCCGACGACGACAATGAGCCCGCCATATCTTCCTGCTTTATTTAAGATTCGACAAGGATTTCGTCTTATTTTGAGCTATGGCCAAGTCAAGGGTCTTCCGCATTTCAGGACTAATATGATCCTCCACAATCCTCCAGCACTCAGCGATGCTGTAACATCCCAAATTTTAAATAATTGAATTTGAATATGTGGATATAATATTTATGATTTGAGGGGTCAAAAATATAATTAAATGTATGTATATTTTTATGGTTTCTAGGTGGACCAGATGGAGCGGTCCAGAAATAACGCATGAAAGAGAAGGAAAGGTTGGCAGTGAGTACCGTGACCACTCACCGCGACTAGAGATCGCGATGAGTCGCTTGCGGCGAAAAATGGTGATTTTTGGCAGTGAGCACCGCGACTAGTCACCGCGCCACAGATCGTGCTATGAAGCTCGCGGTGAAAATGTCAAATTTGGGCAGTGAGCATGGCGACTAACAGCGCGACCAGGTACCGCGATGGTTGATCGTGATGAAAGCGGTGAAATTCCTCTAGTGAGCAACGCGACCAGGTGGCGTGACCACAGGTCGCGATGAGCGGTCATGATGACCCAAATTTTATAAAAAAAAATAAAATAAATAAGAGGCGGTGCAGCTTCATGAAGAAGCAACCAGAAAAGAAAGAGAGAGACCGTGAGAGGAGAAAAGAAAGAAAAGAAAAAGAGAAAGAAGAGAGAGAGAAAGAAAGAGGAAGAAAGAAGAAGAAGAAGAAGAAGAAGAAGAAGAAGAAGAAGAAAATAAGAAGAAGAGAAGAGGAAGAAGAAGAAAAGGAAAGGAAAAAGAAAAGAGAAGGAGAAAGAAAAAGAGGAGGAGAGAGAGAAAAGGAAAAGGGGGAAAAAGGAAAGCCAGAAAAGAAATAGTCGGAAAGATAACGATATCCAGGTTGGTATACACACAATTTTCGCACGATTTAATTAAATTGATTTATGAATATTTACTGAAAATGATTTTGAATTAAATAAAAGTGATTTATATTGAATTTTATGATTTTATTTTCTATATTCTGTTATTTGATATGTTTTTGAATTTCTTGTCTTACAATTATTAATGAATATTGATTTTGGATTGATTGAGAGAATTTTGATTATATGAAAGTTATCTGAAAATTGAATAAAATATCTGTAAACACTAAATTTTGATTTTATGGCCCTGATATATGTATAGGGATATATGGATATAGGAGATTGACATATCAATTGGGTGTATATATGGCAGTATTGCACCGATACTTCTGATGCTTATGATGATAATTTTACGGATACCATTTCCTTAGAAATGGGAAACCGACTGTGAAATACGGATACCATTTCATTCTGAAATGGGAAACCGACTGTGAGAACATATGGATACCATTTCTTTATGAAATGGGAAACCGACTGTTTATTTAGGGATACCATTTCATATGAGATGGGAATCCCGACTGTAAAACCCGTAATCCAATCCTGTAAACCCTGTTATGTGTATTAGGGGCCCAATTAAGAACTGAAAGCCAGAAAAGAGATGTGGAAATAAAGAAATGTTATTGAAATTGAAACCCAGGAACTTTTGAAATACTTTATTTCATAATTCACTAATTAAAATATAATGTTTGTTTATGAATTTGAGATTTATTATTTTACATTATATTGTAATTTATTTTAGTGTACACCCACTAAATATTATTGCTTAGCGCGTTGATGTTTATCGCGCGTAGGTAACAAAGATACCGAGGAAGGAAAAAATTGAAGAGAGAGTTGCAGATAGAGATCCAGAGTCACCACATTTTGGGTAGTCATATATTTCTGTATATTATAGTTAGTTACGCATGCATATACAGGAGTATGTAAAGGTATTATATATTTATGTTTTGTAATTAATTGTTTTACGATTTCTGTTTTTCATTTTCAAAGGATTGTAAATAATGAATTATGAACTGTTTTATTTTAAAACTGATTGGAAAGTCACACTAAACGGCAGAGTGCGCATTGGTTTGAAAGTTTGATTTAGAAGTGTTGAAAATTATATTGTGTTGGGCATTTGTTGAAAACAGATTTTGGGAAATTAGAAAAACAGAGGAAACTCCGCCGAAATTTTTGAAAACTGATTTTGATGGGCTCACTAGAGATGATTTTAAATTATAAATTATTTGATTTCCGAATTATAAAGTGAGTTAAGAAAAGTTTTGAAAACCCGATAACGTTCCCTGGGTCAATTCAGACAGGTCGGGTCAGGGGGTATTACAAATGCCGCTTCTAAATTCCCTATGCATGAAGGCATCGAAGGCAGGAGATGTCTTGTAACGGTCCACAGATCTGATCTCCAGTTTAGTTTTAACACCGCCCAAAGAAGACTGGAAAGTATCAACTGTAGCGTCCAATTCAATTATTTTCTTCTCGGCACGAGCAATTTTCTCCTCAACCTCCACTCGCGTAGAAACAACAACATCGAGAAGATTATTAGCATGGGTAACAACTTCATCCTTCTCAGAGGAAATAACCACCTTCTCGGCTTCAAAGGCTTCTGCCTTGTCTTCAAAAATATTCGCCCTTTCGTACAGAGTCACCTTTTCAACAGAAAGGGTCATCACCATATCCTCAAGATCCTTCACCCTCTGCTTAAGGATTTCGCATTCCTTGACTACTTCAGCGGTCACCCCCTAGCTTCGAAATCCGTAAGGCGAGATTGCATAACCTCCTTGTCTCGGGCCATGGCATCAAATTTCATCAAAAACTGTACCGCGAGAAGTCAAGAATTTAATACCAATAATAAACGACCAATAAATAAAAAGTAAGGAGCAAAAATTACCGAAGCAAAAAAGCTAAAAAATGATTGAAGCTGTCTTTCAACAATATTCCCTAAAAACCGGTTCGCTTCGTCCCGCATCTCAGAACGAACCTCGTCTTTTAGCACTCGAATGAGGATAACCTCCAGAGAAGGTCGCGATAATGGGGGCGTATCCTCCCAAGAACACTTCCCGATCTAGGGGTGGGAAGGTGAAATTCCTGTATTTTCCCCCGTGGCTGGGTGTCAGAGAGCTCTAACGCCTTCTTCATTCGTTGGAGAAGCCAAAGCCCCAACGTCCCCCCCCCCCCCCCCCCCCCCCTACAGATTTAGCGGGCACCCCAGCGACCTCCTCAACCACGAGGATCAAGATCTCTTTTTCCTGACCGACTGGACCCTTACCCTTCATGGAAGAATGGCGTAATAGAGGCTCCCCCTCCGAATCTTCCTTTTTAAAATCAGGAATTAGAGGAGCTCCTAAATCTGGAGTGGTCGCCGAGGCAATGTCAGGAGCACCCTCGAGTAGAAGGGGGGGTATGAAGTTAAAGGGAGGAGCAGAAACGGGGACCTCCAGCGTACGAGCCATCCTCCTCGTCCGACGAGAAGCACGCCCAACAGCTACATGCTTTACATGGACCACAGAAGACCCATCTTTCCTGGCCCTCTTTTAAGAACTTCGCCAGCAACAGTAGGGGGAAACGCCGGATCATCTAATCGACGCTTCATAGAAACAAACACCCTCACCCTCTCATCTGCAGTTTTATTCACAGAGGAACGCTTTTCTTTCTCTTGTGCTTTCCCTTCTCGGCGAGAAGTATCCTGTAGATTTTTTATGTCCCTCACCTCCCGGCTAGAAACAATATCCTCATCTTGAACTAAAAAAGGAAAGAAAATATGTCGGTAGAACAATAATCGCAAGAACAATCAAGGAGATAAGCCCTAGAGAAACTTTACCTCGAGAACGGTTTAGGGGGTAGTTCTTGGTAGCGCTGCAAAAGGCATGACCCACTAAAGCCTTGTCACAGCAAAGCGCGTTTACCCACCTCTCATCAGCACTAGCTGTAACCGATCGCAGAATGCGACAAGCCTCTTAATCAGACAACCTTGGGCCTTCGCTTTAAACATCTGCAAAAGAGAAGAAAAGATAATGCGGTGATGAATTCGATTCAGAAGGAAGAAGAAAATGCCGAAGCATGGAAATAGGACTATCCCGAGATCTACCTGGCTTGGTGAAAAGGCGGCAAACATATGTTTCATGGAGGGAGTGATCCTCATCGGCAGAGATTCTGCATCCCCAGTCTCCTCCGATAAAGAAACAAGCCCCTTTCTAGAATTTATTGAAGGAGGGCATCCCCTAGATAACTCCTCCCTTCCTCTCGTCTGCAACGTCGAGCTTACCCGAGTACCTCCTGCCATCCTCGCCGACGGGGAGCCATTGACTCAAATTAAAAGAGATAAGGTAATACAACCCACCCCTTGCGGTGAGGATCGAAACCGATAACAGTGACGGATCTCACTAGGCATAGGGTCCGAGAGACCAAGACGGTGCCATAAAGCGCACAAAGCCCACAAGGCTCGATACCCATTCGGAGCCAACTGCACCGGAGCAAGACCGATGTCGTCAAGGAAGCACGTGATGAAAGGCTGAAGGGGAAGGGTAACTTCGCAATTCAACATATAGCCGTAGACAGACACGAATCCCTTGGAAGGGTTCCACACAGCTCTTCCTTCGGGTAAAGCGAGTTCAACCGTCTCGGGAATCTCGTAGTATTCCCTGTAGAGTTGCAAGTGTCTCGCTGTGACCATGTTTGGCTCAGTATCCAGAAAGCTCAGTTCTGAAGTTGAAAAATTAAAAAGCCTGGATTCTTGGACATTGTCGCAGGAAGTTTCCACCTTTTGATCACCATAAAGGGAACGTTTCGCCATAGTCGCCGATAAAGTAGAAGCTCTCGTCATAAGATTCCCAAGAAAAATCTCAACTGAACTGTCAGACAACGAAGAGGGCGGGCTGATAAGTGGAACAGTAAAGGAGGAAATAGGAACCTGCATATACGAAGAATCAATGCTCAAAGGGATAGGGTGTCGACGAGCAGCATAATGAAGGAAACCATATTTTTCAATTTCCTCAAAAATTTGCTTAACCCTCAACAACGAATTCATAAGTAAAAGGTTAAAAGGAAATACGAGAGAAAAGATAGAAGCTTACCCAAGAAAATGAGCGGAGCAAAACGCCTGAGAAATCAGATTCGCAGCAATAAATTTCAATGGATAGCAACTTGCTCGGGGAAAGCTTAAATTTTCTCTTAACGCAAAGGAAAGAAAGTGAAAGCAAAACCATAAAAGGCCAAAGGAAGGGTATATATAGTCCCTAGCTGAGAAAAAGCCCCCAACCATCGATCACCAAGGAGATCAAATGGTCCCAAGGACGCTTCGGGAAAATAAAAAGATATGATTGGCATGTCATACGAGGAACATTTATTAGATGATAAGAGCAGTAAGCCACCACGCATGCCAAAAACGAAAAGACCGCCACCTCCCATTTCTTCAAAACGATTGGACTTTTAAAAAAACGTCGACACAGGTGGGAGAATTGGAGCCATGTGTCTTCTCTCAAAAGAACCTGCAAAACGAGGTTACGTCATCAGAAACCCCACCTGAGAAAGATAAATCTCTTTCAAAAGTACTACCTTTCTCAGAGATTTAGGGGGTATTGTTATGAGTAAAAACTCACCAAGTCTTACCACATAGGATTGTAGATCAAAACGACAACGTTTTGACAATAAACCATTTCCTTCTCTTTCGCTGAGAAACCCATGATTCGGCAGGAACTCCTTCATGCCAGCACATCCTTACCACACAGTCTGACACCTACGGCTAATTCTTTAGAAGATAGAAACCTATTAACATAGCTATCAGACAAAATAAATACATAACAACACAGAACACTGTGCACCAACCGCGTCCTATCCCATCCAAGGCGAGATCCCCAAAAAGTCAGAAGTTAACGTGTTTAAGGAAACAACCTTCTAACATGTCTTCGAGGGAGCCTGGGCTTTCCAAACAAGTGAGGAGCGAGGCATATATAAGTATCATGGTTGGAAAAGAAGAGGGGGTAAGCTATTGAATACTCTCACCAACTCAACAAAAAGGCATTTAATCTATTTTTTTTCTCCTCGCAGACAAAAGACTGACTTAATCATCGGAGGTGAATCGCCGGCTAAAGTCCGGCAACCCCCACCGATCTTTCTTTGTTTTGATAGGTAGCAAACCCTCAAGGCTCTCCGAGAATCCTTTTATTCCTGCGAGAACTTTCTCTGCAGGAATAAACACTACCAGCTTCACATAACCAGCTCAACGAACCACAGAACTACCTTACGTAGCATAGTTGACCCTTGTTGACTATTGAACCCATTTTTCACTATCAACATATATCTATGCGTAGTACTTGTACACCCACCACAATGTTATTGTTACAACATTTTGATTTGAGTATGGAAAAATCCATTTAATTTAAGAAATAGAGAAATAGCACTCATTGAACTTTAATAATATTAGAAAATTTTGATCACATTCTTCATAATATTGATAAAAAAAATTTAACTATTTCTATTTTCAATAATATTAGTGCATGATAATACAAAAAAAAAATCGTTTAAAAATTATGATAATTAATTTATAATTTATAAAATTACAACTTTATTTTAGCCAAATATCTATTTTAGTCTCTCTAACGTTAATAATCATTTTTCTTTTTGTGGTCTCTCTGTGTCGTACAGGCTGAAATTACTAGACAAAACGAAAAAGCAGAAGGATAAATTAAGGAAATGAAACAGACAAAACAAGTTGCTATAAAAATAAAATAAAAAGTCAGGTCCACAAGGTAACACGTGGACGAATCAAAAAGGCAGCATATGGCGCCAACCAGAGACAAGACAGAGACTGGCCGGCGGGAATCCAAAAACCAAGAGATCAGAAACCTTCTCACATCACATGTATTTTGGCCTGTTTCTCACAGCCTTTCAACCCCGCAACACGCGCCCAGACCCCACAATCCCTTACACGTACACATACCGGTCACCGGCTTCACTGGTTTAAACACAAAAAATATTTTTTTTTTCTTCTAAAAATTAAACTATAAATATGCAAAACCCGCCTCCTAAGCATCTTCACATCATCAACGTTGTTTTTTTTTTTTTAAAAGAAAAGTTCTTCTTCGTTTGCGGTTTTGATTTAATCAAAACAACTCTCTCTCTCTCTCTCTCTCTCTCTGTGCAACGGCTCTCTCCCGGGCCGTTTTATGAAATTATAGAGCGTCGCAGAGAGAGATCGAGCTGCTTTTAACGATGGAGGCTACTAGGGCTTCGCTTGGTGTCGTGGCTGTTGTTGCTCTTCTTTTTGCTATTTTCTCGCCTGCTGCCCATGCCCAGATATCGAGTCCCGCTCCCTCCCCCACCAGTGACGGTCAGTTTCTCTCTCTATAACATCTTGAATAAGACAATCTCACTACCCTGTCAATGTATCCATTGCATGTATACATGCTTATATATAGGTTGTTGCAGATCTAAAATGCATTGTGTATATGATTGATGGTGCTACATTGTTAGATTCTTAATTGTTTCTTTCTTTCATTGGGTGTTTGTATATTGATTGGATGATTGTGGGTAATTTGCATAGGACATGTTGTTTCTTGGATTTTGTCTGAGAATGAAATGCTCCAACAAGTTTTAGTTGATGGTAACATAATTGTCTGTCTCACCATTGCCGGGACAACTATTGAATAATAACGTGCTTGAATATTTTGTTAATGTTGACGCTGAAATCTGTTTTTGGCATTGATTTGGAACTGGGGGTGGCGTTTTGTGCTTTCAGGGACATCAATTGATCAAGGGATTGCTTATGTGCTGATGTTGGTGGCGCTGGTGCTCACTTACCTCATTCATGCCTCCGACTTGGCTTACCGCCTGTAACTTATCAGCATCAGCAAATTTAAGGGAGATTGGGGGGGTTCAGGAATTGGGATTGGAGGTTATTGTTCAACTTGGACGCAGAGAGATATAAGGACGGGATGATGATGATGATGTGTACCTTTCAATCGTCTGTGTTGGGATAATCATGGGTCTGTTTGTAATGTAGGTTCTCTTACTTCGACGATTTATTGTTGTGGCTTTGTGGCTGCTGATAATGATTTAGTACTCTTGTTTGTTTGGTGGCAGACTGATATTTTTTTAATCTTTCAAAGATCAATTTCTTGTCATCTTTTGCATTCCGGATATCCAACCGTCCAATGTGTATCCAACTAATATCTGCTTCCAAACTCAAGTGTAGCATACTTAGTAACTAGAAGTGAGAGCATGTTCAAGCATTACAAAAACTGAATGTGAATTAAAGGAATGCCATTTCACTTGGCTACAACAGCCAAAAAAAAAAAAAAAAGGTCTGCAATGGTAAAAGAAATCATTGAAGGGTGCCTAACAATAGGAATGAGTTTGCCCAGAAGCGAAGAGAAATTCTAATGAAATGTTTGGAACAGTAGAATGATTCCTCATAACTTAAGTAATGAAAGAGTAGCACAAAAAGAAGGTGCTGAGTAGCAATAAGCCAGAGACCAAATAAAGGGATTGACAGACAAATAAAACATAATACGCAGTTCAATTTTAACCAATGTTGTAGAAAGCGCTAGGCGCTAGTCGGGCGGCGACCCACCGCCTAGCGCCTAGAAAATTAAGCGGGGATTAAGCGGTCTGCCGGAAGTCGGCCGGTTATCCCGCCGGAGGCCGGCCGGAGGCAGATCGGAGTAATTTTCAAGTTAAAAATAAAATCTAAATCAATAAATTTCAAGTAAAATTCAACCAAATTAATAAATTTCCAACTAAAATACCAAAGTCAATCAAACATAATATGTTAATAAAGTAGTAAATTAAAAAATAAATTAACAAACATAAAGATAAAGTAGGGAAATTAATTTGCAACTCTAACTAGTAAGTTCATAAGCTCATAAAACAATAAAACATAAAGTAGTAAACACTAAACACTAAACAAACATAAAATTTAAGTGTCAAAATCATGATGTTCTTCTCCATATCTTTCCAACACTTGTTCTCCATCTGCTTCGAATTCAAAATTATCTTCCTCCACCTGTTCATCTTCAGATTCAAACTCTTCTCCAAGATCTCTAGTAACTCTAGTACTTCTTCGAGGTTGTGTCATTTCGTCCGCACCGGTTGCTTCATCAACTAATTGCCAAGTAAGCCCTGTACCCGGCTCAACCTCTTCGTCACCATCATCAACCATCCATCCTTGTGCATTACTAGCATCTCCATTACTTGCTAATAGCACATCTATGTTGGCCTTTTTATCCATTAATCTTTTCCGCTTATTCATCAATTTGGAATTGAATTGGACGAATACTAGATTGTTCAATCGATCAACATCTAGTCTATTTCTTTTCTTCGTGTGTATCTACATAAAAGTGAATATGTGAAATTAATTATTAATTAAAAAACTAATGCCTAGTAAATACTAAATAATAACATAATAAATAATTTACCCCCTCAAAAGTGCTCCAGTTCCTTTCACACCCGGATGAACTTGTGGTTAATGCCAGGATTCTTTCCGCCATCCTTTTCAAGTCAGGTGTGTGAGTTCCAAACACATTCCACCATTGAACTATATAATAAAAGAATTAGATATTAATACTTAATAGTTTAAAATTTAAATGGTAAACACATACCAACTACAAATTCTTATTTGTTAAAAGTTGTAATTACCTGGATCATATGTTCCGTTGGCATCCCATTCCCATATCTTTTTAGCCAATGGTTTTTGAAACTGATCCTCTTTCTTAGTGTACTTTACTAAGTCGTTCATTAAGATCCGCGTTTGCTTGTCCATGTCATTGGGATACATTATCTCCACACAAGCATATAACGCATTCATTAGATCACAGTCTTTTCCAATCTCAGGATCTTTATAGCAATAGAAGGGATTTAAGAGATAAGCCGTCTTATGTAACGGTGTATCGAGCCGATCCTTGGCTTTACTATCAATGATGTCAAGGATTGGCCGATAAACACTCACATTATTTCGCAAGACCACTTTAATCTCTTCTTTTGCATTCTTAAGCTCCCCATATAAAAACCCCATGGATGGCTTTACATCCCCATCGACTAGTCGAAGCACCTTCACCAAAGGAGCAAATACCTTCAAGCACAAGGTGACCCCATTCCAGAAATTCATGTTCAACACGGTAGAGTAGGCTGCCTTCCCTTTAGCGGTCCTCGACCATTTGCAATTTTCCCATTCCGTGCTAGTAAACATATTCCTTAAACTTTCCTTCTTCTCCACCAAACTTTGCAATGTTAGGAAAGCGGAGGCAAACCTAGTAACTCCAGGCCTAATTATTTCCCCTTTCTTTGTGTAGGTCCTCATCAACCACAAGGTTTTGTGATGTGCATAAATAAAGATTGTAAAAGCTTTTGCACTATCAAGAGTTTTTTTGAACTTTGGTATTTTTCCAATACCTTCAAGCATCAAGTTGATGGTGTGAGTAGCACATGAAGACCAAAATATGTGTGGCATCCGATCCTTCAACAACTTTGCCGCGGCCATATTGTTGGAGGCATTGTCGGTCACCACTTGAACAACATTCTCTGGCCCAACTTCTTCAATACATTTGAACACATAATAAAAAATATGTTCCCCGGTGTGTGCCTCCTCAGAACTTTCCTTAGAAGAAACAAAAGTAGTACCGCACCTGCAATTTACACACAAGTTCATAATGCTCCTTCTTTTTCTATCAGTCCAAGCATCGGTCATAATCGAACGTCCACCCAATTTCCACTCTTCTTGTTGTTGTTGTAGGGCCTCTTTAGTACTATCAAACTCTTCCTTCAACAGTGGTCCACTCAATTGGTATCGAGTTAGTGGTTTCAATCCTGGACCAAATTGACCAATTGCCTCAACCATTGCAGTGAAACTGTTGTTCTGAGTAGCATTGAAAGGAATGCCCGCTTCATACACCCATTTAGCCACATATCGGTGCACAGAATGTGTTCTCTCCTTGAAGAGTACATCCGTAATATGTTGTTGCCGAAGAGATGTACCGGTACTCATAGTCATCGGAGCTTCAGGGTTGATCTTCGATGCAAACTTATCCATAGGGCCAAGAAAGTGTGGTTTTTTTCTTAACCCTAACCCTTCAACTTCTTCTTCCTCATCCTTAATCCCGGTGAGATCAACTCCCATTCTAATCTCACGGTCTTCAATGCTTTTATTTTTCTTTTTACATTTTGCATCTTCGATGGCTTGTTTACATTTGACTTGATCCTCCTTAGTTGACTTCGGACACCTAGAAACATTTCCGGCTATGTGTCCAATATGTTGCTTCAATCGATTGGTTGATCCTAGGTGTCCAATATGTTGCTTCAGCCGGAAATGTTTCTAGGTGTCCGAAGTCAACTAAGGAGGATCAAGTCAAATGTAAACAAGCCATCGAAGATGCAAAATGTAAAAAGAAAAATAAAAGCATTGAAGACCGTGAGATTAGAATGGGAGTTGATCTCACCGGGATTAAGGATGAGGAAGAAGAAGTTGAAGGGTTAGGGTTAAGAAAAAAACCACACTTTCTTGGCCCTATGGATAAGTTTGCATCGAAGATCAACCCTGAAGCTCCGATGACTATGAGTACCGGTACATCTCTTCGGCAACAACATATTACGGATGTACTCTTCAAGGAGAGAACACATTCTGTGCACCGATATGTGGCTAAATGGGTGTATGAAGCGGGCATTCCTTTCAATGCTACTCAGAACAACAGTTTCACTGCAATGGTTGAGGCAATTGGTCAATTTGGTCCAGGATTGAAACCACCAACTCGATACCAATTGAGTGGACCACTGTTGAAGGAAGAGTTTGATAGTACTAAAGAGGCCCTACAACAACAACAAGAAGAGTGGAAATTGGGTGGACGTTCGATTATGACCGATGCTTGGACTGATAGAAAAAGAAGGAGCATTATGAACTTGTGTGTAAATTGCAGGTGCGGTACTACTTTTGTTTCTTCTAAGGAAAGTTCTGAGGAGGCACACACCGGGGAACATATTTTTTATTATGTGTTCAAATGTATTGAAGAAGTTGGGCCAGAGAATGTTGTTCAAGTGGTGACCGACAATGCCTCCAACAATATGGCCGCGGCAAAGTTGTTGAAGGATCGGATGCCACACATATTTTGGTCTTCATGTGCTACTCACACCATCAACTTGATGCTTGAAGGTATTGGAAAAATACCAAAGTTCAAAAAAACTCTTGATAGTGCAAAAGCTTTTACAATCTTTATTTATGCACATCACAAAACCTTGTGGTTGATGAGGACCTACACAAAGAAAGGGGAAATAATTAGGCCTGGAGTTACTAGGTTTGCCTCCGCTTTCCTAACATTGCAAAGTTTGGTGGAGAAGAAGGAAAGTTTAAGGAATATGTTTACTAGCACGGAATGGGAAAATTGCAAATGGTCGAGGACCGCTAAAGGGAAGGCAGCCTACTCTACCGTGTTGAACATGAATTTCTGGAATGGGGTCACCTTGTGCTTGAAGGTATTTGCTCCTTTGGTGAAGGTGCTTCGACTAGTCGATGGGGATGTAAAGCCATCCATGGGGTTTTTATATGGGGAGCTTAAGAATGCAAAAGAAGAGATTAAAGTGGTCTTGCGAAATAATGTGAGTGTTTATCGGCCAATCCTTGACATCATTGATAGTAAAGCCAAGGATCGGCTCGATACACCGTTACATAAGACGGCTTATCTCTTAAATCCCTTCTATTGCTATAAAGATCCTGAGATTGGAAAAGACTGTGATCTAATGAATGCGTTATATGCTTGTGTGGAGATAATGTATCCCAATGACATGGACAAGCAAACGCGGATCTTAATGAACGACTTAGTAAAGTACACTAAGAAAGAGGATCAGTTTCAAAAACCATTGGCTAAAAAGATATGGGAATGGGATGCCAACGGAACATATGATCCAGGTAATTACAACTTTTAACAAATAAGAATTTGTAGTTGGTATGTGTTTACCATTTAAATTTTAAACTATTAAGTATTAATATCTAATTCTTTTATTATATAGTTCAATGGTGGAATGTGTTTGGAACTCACACACCTGACTTGAAAAGGATGGCGGAAAGAATCCTGGCATTAACCACAAGTTCATCCGGGTGTGAAAGGAACTGGAGCACTTTTGAGGGGGTAAATTATTTATTATGTTATTATTTAGTATTTACTAGGCATTAGTTTTTTAATTAATAATTAATTTCACATATTCACTTTTATGTAGATACACACGAAGAAAAGAAATAGACTAGATGTTGATCGATTGAACAATCTAGTATTCGTCCAATTCAATTCCAAATTGATGAATAAGCGGAAAAGATTAATGGATAAAAAGGCCAACATAGATGTGCTATTAGCAAGTAATGGAGATGCTAGTAATGCACAAGGATGGATGGTTGATGATGGTGACGAAGAGGTTGAGCCGGGTACAGGGCTTACTTGGCAATTAGTTGATGAAGCAACCGGTGCGGACGAAATGACACAACCTCGAAGAAGTACTAGAGTTACTAGAGATCTTGGAGAAGAGTTTGAATCTGAAGATGAACAGGTGGAGGAAGATAATTTTGAATTCGAAGCAGATGGAGAACAAGTGTTGGAAAGATATGGAGAAGAACATCATGATTTTGACACTTAAATTTTATGTTTGTTTAGTGTTTAGTGTTTACTACTTTATGTTTTATTGTTTTATGAGCTTATGAACTTACTAGTTAGAGTTGCAAATTAATTTCCCTACTTTATCTTTATGTTTGTTAATTTATTTTTTAATTTACTACTTTATTAACATATTATGTTTGATTGACTTTGGTATTTTAGTTGGAAATTTATTAATTTGGTTGAATTTTACTTGAAATTTATTGATTTAGATTTTATTTTTAACTTGAAAATTACTCCGATCTGCCTCCGGCCGGCCTCCGGCGGGATAACCGGCCGACTTCCGGCAGACCGCTTAATCCCCGCTTAATTTTCTAGGCGCTAGGCGGTGGGTCGCCGCCCGACTAGCGCCTAGCGCTTTCTACAACATTGGTCAACTTTAATTTCTTCATAGAACCGCAATTTAGCACACAATGCAATCAATTTGATAATATTTGAACATTAATAGCTTTTGCCAATGGAAATGTAAAAGGAAGGGCAAAAAGTATCAGAGTTCTAGAACATTACATTTCAAAATGGACCGCAGAAAACAATTCTATGAACACAAAATTTCATCAAGCTTTCTTGCTAGACTGATTTGCTTCCTGGCCCTGCTCAGCTAATGAGAACTTTTTCACTTTCTGTGGGGGAAATAGCAAAAAAGGATAAATAAGAAACACAAACCATAAGCAAAAAAAGAATCATGAGAGAACAGCACCAATTCACTTAAATGCAAATGAGCATATAAAGTTCATATGAAACACCATAACCTAAAGCCGTTGGGTTAACAAATATTACAGAAAAGGCATGTCAATGTTCTATACAAAATGCATTTTTTCGTAGTTTCATGGTGGATTCTAAATACTCCAGAACCACACATAGTGACGCAGCCAGCTTTGTAATGCTTGAATCCTCATAACATTAGAACAATCCTAATAACTATAATCCATTGTCATCAAGTAATATTTGTAGTATTTGTTGCTACCCAGTTTGATTAATGGATCCACCAGCATTCAGCTCTATGCGTAATTTACAATGATTCATTAAAGCCTTAGAATTTCCTTCGCAACGTGAACACTCTTGAGTCTTGATCATGAATCCTGATAGTCTCCATTATTCATCAGCTAATATCCATATGTTCGTAAAAAAAGCTTAGATTGAATAAACGAGGTATTGGAGTAAAATTGATAATCTTACAACCAGAATGAGGCCCTATATCAAGAGAATTATAACAAATATTCTAATTATTCAATTCTGGGTTATTGGAAACATCTCCAAGTTGAATTATACATTTGTGAGACGGGAGTAGAGTGAGTCTCACTAATTGAATTTACGTTGCTATTTCGTGTTTCGGTCCCAACCCGACTCAACTGGTGCCACCGAACCCGACTGAACCCCATTTTATGAAATAGAGTCGATTACCGGGTGGGTGAATTGCGGATACGGCCGGCTTCGAACCTAACCTGGGGTTACTATATGTGAGGTGGGGGAGTTAAGTAGTTAAAGGAAATCAAAGCTAAATAATTTATTTCTACCAAATAATGATTCAAGAATAGAAAACAACAAAAAAAAAAAAATCAAGCGATCGTCGAGAAAATCGAAAAAGAAGAAGAAACGAACCTTGTTGAGGACGCAATCTCTCAAAACTTGCATTAGACGGAGGCATTTGTCTTGATCGAACGGCGATTGTGCGACGCAGTTGAGAAGATCCAACGCCTCCAGCGCGCACTCTGGCTTATCGCTTGTTTTCTCCATAGCTCGGGGGTTTTAGGTTCTTCGCTGAAAAAAAGATTTACTTGTCAAAGTTTATACTTTAATTCAATTGTTAATTTTAAAAATATAATAAAATTTGGAAAGTGTTTGGATTCCGAGAAATTTCGGTGGAATTGAAGTCCCGCCTTCATAAAACCGCGGCTGTAGTAGCTGCTGTTTCGTCGTGTTCAAGCAATAATAACAAAAGTTTTGGGCTTTTTGGGCCTCAATTTATGGTGTCTAACTTCATCGGAACTCGGAAGAGAACGAACCACTCCTCAAATTAAAGCCCAGCTATAAGGCCCAAACAAGTTTACAACGGGCTCTTCTGATGTGAATGTATGTGGTTTAGTTCCGTGACACAAGTCCTATAAAGGCGAACGTGTAGTCCAATAAGTTTCCACGGCAATGTTAGAACTGTCCAATCCTGCTCCTGTATATTGGTGTCCGAGTTCAAACCTTATTAAGTTATAGAAAAACGAGTGTGAAGACCTTTCTCATATAGTCATATCCTATAAATAATTATATGAAGAGCACTACTAATATTTTATCTCAATAAATCTAAAGGGACCTAGTTTGGGTGCCAGTTTTATATATATATTTTGTATTTTTTGTATAGTAATGGACATTTTCAAGTTTTTGTACAAAAGATATCATTAAAGAAAACCATTTTGCATAAAAATATTCTCGATCGTACTATAAAGACTAAGCTTGTAAGTTGTAACTCCGTATAAGGAGATGTCAAATGTATCCATTCTTGAGAAGAGAAATTGGCAAAAATATTTTCTTAGTAAAGAATCTAAGCTCAATATTATTAAGATATATAAAAATTGGGAGGTCTCTTAATTAAAAGAGAGATGTTAGCCACAGTCGTCATAGGCGACTGTGGCTATAGTCGCTCCATAAAGGAGCGACATGCCCAAATTATTTTTTTTGGAATTTTGTATATTATTTTAATTTAATCCTCATATTTATATTTAATTTTTATAATTACTAAATTATTATAAATATATCAATTTAGTATATATGATAAAATTTTTAATTATAAAACGTAAATAAAATCACAATTAATTATTGTCAAAATTTTAAAATTAAAAGTAAGAAAAAAATTAATAATAATTAAAATTTAAAATTTAAATAAAATAATTCAAAATTTGATTAAATTTTACACAACACGATCTGTTCACTTGTGTATACAACTTTATAGTCAATTAATACAAATATCCCTCACCGTTAGTCAACTACAGTTAGTTTTAACTATTAAAAGGGTATTTTAATCTTTTCACTTTATTTTTATTTTTAAAAAAATAATTGTTATAAGTAGATTCTGCGTACAACTGTTACGTCACCACCAATGATCAAACGACATATCACCGTCAATACGCGACGAATTGTTGAGTTTCTAGAACCAACGACATTTGATTATGTGCGACCGAGAAGGTTCCCTGTTACGGCGAGAACTTCTTAGGTGCCAGCACATTCTTGGAACACATTAATAAATGCCGCACAAAGCGTCGAGTATGGAGAGATTAATTGCGTCAGAAGAGAACCTGATACCGAAGAACGCCAGTTTGACTTTTATGATAAATCCAGTCAAAGTCAAAACCTTGTCATCACAAAAGTCAGACGAATTAAATGGTCCAACGCTGCAGGTTACTATTCAACTACCCTGTTTTGTCTTATTTGCGAATAGGTTCCCCAAAAAGGCAGGAGTTACACGTTAAAGGTAACACCTTTTTGACCCCGCCTGCTAACAGCCTGAACCTTCTCAAAGTAGATAGAAGCAAGAAGAATGTCTGTGGAAGTATAAATAAGGATATTGATGAATAACTAAGAGATGCTATTGAATACTCTCACCAGCCCTAAATTAAAGACAATTAAAGCATTTAATCCTTTTTTTTTTTAATATACGAAACTGGCTTGATTGTCGGAGGTTAATTGCTGGCTAAAGTCCGGCAACCCTTACCGATCTTTCTTTATTCTAACAGATAGGAGTTTCGTTAACAGTGTTCAAGGAGTCATCACTCTCGGCGAGAACCTTCTCCCAGGGTTGCAGTAGCAAGCTTTGCATTATCAGGCTCAACGGACCACTAAGTACATTTACGTGGCATAGTTGACCCTCGTGGACTACGTGATCCATTTTTCACCATTAACAATAATAAAAATATTAATACTAAAAATATAATTTTAGATCTTAGATAGACGGTGGAGATCAAATATAATTTTTTTTTTGAAATCCAAATATAATTTTTTTAAATCATTAAAAAGAGAAATAAATGTGGAGATGAGATTTCCACCTTTTTTTTTTTTTAAAAGAGATGGGATCTCCACCTTGATATCTGACGATGGAGATCATCTCCATGGACACAATGAAGACCCCATATCAATCTAGAGATCTGATCTCTATTGATAGAGACCAAATCTGATCTCCATGCTTCTGTTTTAACCAGGTCTAGTTTCCATTATGGAATCCTTGTCTATGTCGATCTCTTTTCTATAGAAATTAGACTTAGTCTCTCACTCAATAGTGAAAGAAGTTTGTGTCAATTGACCATAAAGTTATATATACAAGTGAAAAGACAAATCTTAGACACTTTTTTTTTAAAAGGGAAAATATTATAAAACCAACCACAAACTACTTCGGCATATCCGTCAAAGTTACATACTCCACAGAAGGAGTAATACAATCCATTATAAACAAATCTAAATCAAGAGACAAGGCAAGCTTAGCCATCGCATGAGCAGCCTGGTTACACTCACGAGGAGCAAAACTAACAGGATAAATCTTAAAACAATTAATAGCTACAAAAATATCATATAGCACCGTACCCAAAACTGAACCAAGACTCACACCCGCATTAATAGAAGCAACAATGGCAGCTGCATCAGACTCCAGCGAAGCAAGGCACAGCCCAGAATTCGCAGCAAAGCTAATACCCAGCAGCAACGCCACACTCTCTGCCAGTTGAGGCAAAAAATTCGTAAAGATTTCCTGGGCAACAGAAGCACAGACCTGCCCAAGATGGTCTCGAATGAGAATACCTACTCCAACCACACCTCTCACCGAATCTAACGCAGCATCAATGTTAATCTTCCAGGTGCCTTAAGCAGGAGGAGATCAGCAACGAGCCTTTTTATCCTGGGAGGTAGCAGCGCTGAGAGTAATTGCAGCAGCCTGGAAATCTCGCAAAAAGGACCTGCTCCAATCAACGACCTCAGCAACATCCAGCAGTTGTTTACCATGCACAAATCTGTTACGCAGGTGCCACAAATGCCAAAGCAACATACAGAACAGCTCCAACTCCTCCATCAAAAGCTGAGCCCGAGACAACACTAAAAAATCCAAGAAGGAGAGCTGCTGGAAACCAGACAGACCTGCCACAATCCCACAAGCTTCCCTAAAAGGTTTCAAAATTTTACACCCCCAGACCGCATGTAAAGAAGATTCAACTTTCCCACACCCAAAAGGACAAACAGCAAGCATATCCACCCCTCTGCGCACCAGGTTCAGGTTGGAAGGGATCCAATCTTTGCAAGCTTTCTATACCAAGGGAAGGACGCGAGATCACTCTAAAAGAGTTCGAACGAGGCAGCCAACGATACGAGTAGATGGAGACATCAGCACCATCCTCCATCCCCCACCCGCCACCTAATCCCCTGCTCAACTAGCCCATGGCCCCATCCAAACATACACTCTAACGTCCATAATTTTTCTTAAATATTATTAAATTATTATTAATTATTATTAAATATGCAAAAGTTAAGTATGTGATTTAAATTGGTGGAAAGTATATATATTCGATATATAGCGTATAAACGAATAGTGATTTTAACCGATTTAACTCCTATTAGAAATATTATTTTCATGGTGCATTTGGATGATAATGGGTCCAACTGAATATTAGTGAAGTCAATTTGGTAATTGGATAAGTGTAAAATATTTTTGAAATAATTATTGAGATGGAATATGATTGGTCGGTTAGTTTGACAATTAAATGATGATTGGTAAATCACATGTAATTTTTTATCGTGTGTTCAAATAAATTCAATATTATTGATTTGAAAACTATCGTTTAGAAATTATATTTGATGATTTCGAATGAAAAGAAATGATTTGAAATTGGAATTGAATATGTGTATTCTATGAACTAGAAACTAAAAAGGCCCTAGGATACTTGAACATAGAAAATGGATATATGAGGTTGGTATACCAGCTGGGTTATTTCAGCAGTACTGCACCGATATTATTATTATTATATACCACCCTATGGATTTTGAGCAGGCACCGAGTGTCCAATCCTAGGGTAGGGAGTTGATATGAGACATTTCCGATAGAAGACACCGAGTGATCAATGTCGAAAATAGATGCATATGATACCATTCGACGGGGAGGCACCGAGTGTCCGATGTCGAATTGAAAAGTATATGTGAAATAGTTCAACGGACAGGCACCGAATGCATAATGTCGAACATCCCATATTCCAGTCCAGTAAATTATGTTAAGTGTACCAAGGGCATGGATAGAAAATAACTGATTGTACATGGAAAAATTATGAAATTATGGAAAAGAGTTTTATTTCCTTTTATATGATTCTGGAAATAATTCGTTTGATTTTAATTAAATATTATGTTTCGATATACATTTGATATTTAATTTTGTGAAAACATGTTTATAAATGTTATTATAGGATTTTTGTAAATATATTTAGTGTACACCCACTAGGCAAAATTTGCTTAGCGCGTTGAGTTTTATCGCGTGTAGGTAAAACGGATTCCAGAGAAGATAAAGATTGAAGAGTGACACTTGCAGAGAAAAGAACCTGTAACACCCCCTATCCGATTCACGGACGAACCGGTTCGGGGATACTACAGTCAAATTCAGAATGTCAATATCAAATCCAATTTATAATATCTATTAAAAACCATTTGCTGAGTTATCTAAAAATTTTGGCAGCACAACGGCTATTTTGCATTATTAACAAATTTTTGTAAACACAAATAAAACTCTTTACAAACACTTCAAAACTTATGCATTTATCTTCATCACTTCCAATCGGACCTTCGGTCCATCTCAAATCAATTCACAACATAGTATAAACTTTTCAGAAGAGAGCCATTTCCGCAATTAAAAACATATACATTCATATATGAAATTTCATGAATGGACGGAAAATACGGTTCATCAAATCCATAAATGCTGCTGGTGCATTTGTTAACCCAAACGGCATTACCAGGAACTCGTAGTGTCCATACCTCGTCCTGAATGCTGTCTTATGAACATCTGACTCCTTAACCCATAGTTGATGGTAACCTGATCGAAGATCTATCTTCGAAAAGATACCTGCACCCTTCAATTGATCAAACAAATATATAATATATACATATATCAAAAGGATTCACAACATGGATTTTAACAAAAGTTACATGAAGGCTTCCAAAAATTATGTGACTCTGATACCCTGCAGATCCAGTCTGATCATTGTCTATCCCCTGCGCGCGGAAAACCAACGCGCTAAGCATAACGCTTAGTGGTACTTTACTTAACACAAATTTAAGTAAAAGTTTTAACATTCATATAAATCAAAAACAACTCAATCAAAGATAAACATTTCATAGTTCCTACCAATTTTACACAACATACTAACATGATACATTACATACTATAATTCAAGACAATCAACTCATAAACCTTTTGTTCGATCTTAACTCACAACAGTCGATATCAATTCGTTTTCGACTTACCGATATGATACTATAACATCTTCATCAAATTGCACAATATGTTCACACATCAAACAATTGTTATGAAATTAATAAATCTCATACATTTTATTTCTACTTTCTAACACATCAAAACTCACAATTCAACATCCAACAATACATACAAAATTAAATTTCAAGTGTTAGTAAAGCACTAACCAAAATTATATCAAAAAGTTTGAAATTTTATAAAATTCTGAAAATTTTTATATATGAATATATGTTTCCTCTGCTTTATGGTTTCTCCATAGCATTTTCACCAATGGAATTCTTTTATTTCGCAACTCTTTGACTTCGCGAGCTAAAATCTCCACTGGTTCCTCTTCATACGTCAAATCCGGACGTAATTCAATAATTTCCGAAGAAACCACATGCGATGGATCCGATCTATATCTCCTTAACATCGATACATGAAACACGTTATGAATCTTATCTAATTCCGGAGGTAAGGCTAATCTATATGCCACTGGACCCACTCGTTCTATCACCTCATACGGTCCGATAAATCTAGGGCTTAACTTGCCCTTCTGCCCGAATCTCATTATCTTCTTCCAAGGAGACACTTTTAGAAAGACTTTCTCGCCTACACCAAGTTTTGGTTGATTGTAGATTAAAAAGGGTGACTCTCAGAACTCCGAATAATGATGAAATGACAGTTGTAGGCGAGAGGTCGAATTACCTTTCGAATGTTGTATCAGCTGCTGCCGCCAGAAAGTTGATTAACAAAAGGTGTGAAACCTATTTGGCGTATGTGGTTGATGTAGAGAAGACAGAATCTAGTCCCTTGAATATCCCTACAGTATGTGACTTTCCGGATGTGTTCCCGGAAGAGTTACCAAGTTTGCCTCCAATAAGGGAAATTGAATTTGCAATTGATGTAATCCCGGGTACTACTCTAGTATCCATTACTCCTTATAGGATGGCTCCAGCAGAATTGAAAGAGCTGAAACTCCAATTGCAAAAGTTGTTAGATAGACCCAGGATCAACACATTCCTACATTTGTGCTACTATTCCTAGCTTGGGCAATTTACAGATGAGTCGAACTGAACATGATATCTTAGTGACCAACCCTTTGGGGCATAGTGTGGTTGTGAATAAGGTCTATAGAGATTGTCCTATTATGATTCAGGGGTGTGAATTTCCGGGTAATTTGATAGAGTTATCCTTCCGTGAGTTCGATGTCATCCTTGGCATGGATTGGTTATCTCGACTTTGAATGTTGAGAGGGTCAAAAAGGAAGAACAGGCCCGAAAAGATAGAAATCAGAATAAGAGGAATCCGGGGCAATCCAGTTCGAATCAGCAACATAATAAGAAATTTAAAGGCTTCCAGGGTTCCAGTCGTTCTCCTTTCCAGAAGCCAGGCCAGGGCTCAGGTACTAGACCCGCCCCATCTGCAACATCAGTGGCGAGCTAAAATTATGGTTTCTTCCTCTGCTAAAATTATGGCTTGAATTGGTGTAGATCACTTCTCTTCCTCTCTTCCCTAGCTTGGCCGAAAATCCCTCTTTCTTTCTTTCTCTCTTTCTTTTCTTTTCTTCTTCTTTTCTTGCTTGATTTGCTTAGATCGAATTCTTCTTGTTTTTGTTTGTTTTGTTTTGTTTCATTGACTTCATCCACCAATAAGGTTTCATCACTTGCCACCTATTTCTTACATTTGCTAATTGTCCCTAAATCTTTTAGAATCATAGAATGATCACAAATTTGAAATTAATCTCATGATATTGACTAAAAATCTATTAACTATCAAACTAATCCACATAATTTACCTCCCATTTCTATTCGATATAACGTGAACTCCTAAATATAATATTCATACTAAGATGTAATTTATCAAGCGATAATTAAAATACTAATTTTGAGGGCGTTACAATTCTTCCCCGCTTAAGAAATTTCGTCCTCAAAATTTTACCTTGGGTAAACAATTGAGGATATTGTTGTCGCATAACTTCTTCGCTTTCCCAAGATTACAAAAATTTCCAGAACTCATAATAACATCTTGCAAAACCATCATATAAAATTTCGAAATTTTCTGGGCAGTATAACCCATTAAACCAAATGGTTCAATCCGAAACTATGTTTTAAACAACAATTTTCCAGCAACTCTATTAGAGAATTAAAAATTCATAACAAATTCAATACTCACAGTTTTTAAGTGAAACTAATTTTCAAAGAACCATTTAAATGTCATACAGAATAAATATAAATTTTTGAATTAAGTTTACATCACTACTAATATCTTATCATACATCAATAGAAATTTTTCTCCTAAAATCAACTTCAAACCCTAACTTTTACTCACTAATTTTCTTGGATTTCATTTCTTGATACTCCCTTGAAATTTAACTCATAATTAAAGACAAATCTACTTGAATTCAAGCCAAAATTCAAGTCAATCCAAAAAGAAAACCAAAACCCAAATATAATCCCAAGAACTCAAGCTTACTAGTGAATAAACTTACAGAACCAAAGTCATATCACTCAAAAAGTTTTTTTTTAGGTAATATATATATGTTAAGCATGCATATACAAAGAAATGTAAAAGTTTGTAAATATTAAGTTTTGTAAATATTTTTCTAAAAGTTTATGTTGTATAAAAGTATGTAATTTTATTATTTTTGAATTATCGTTTATTTATTTGTTTTGTTTAAATGGTTGGAAAAGTCGCACCAAAAATTGGAAGGGTGCGCAAAATGTTTCATATGGATTTTTGAAGTGTATGTTTGTGGAAATTGTTTATTAAACAGGTTTTTGGAAAGTTAGAAGAACAGAGAAAACTCTGGCAAAATTTTTATAAAATTCGATTTGACTGTTTTTCAAAATATAATATATAGTTTCAAAGTTATTATTTTAGCGTAAGTCAAAAAAATTTTGAAAACGGGTAGTGCTTCTTGATTCGGTCCAGGTGGGTCGGGTCATGAGGTGTTACATACAAACTAGAAGCTCGAGCCTTGGCACCCTTGAACGAAGAAGACGGATGGTAACGACCTTTGAGAACCCTAGCGATGAGAGAACTAGGATTACGAATCAAACGCCAATATTGTTTAGCAAGCATGACCTTATTAAACACATTTAAATCCTTAAAACCCAACCCACCATTTGATATTTTTTTTTTACAGAGTTTAGCCTAAGAGCCCCAATGAATCTCCCTAGAGTTGTCATTACTGCTCCACCAAAACTGAGCACAAAGAGCATGAATTTCCAAAATCAACAACAAAGGAAGCTTGAACATATTCATGTTATATGTAATGATAGCTTGAGCAACCGCTTTGAGCATAACTTCTTTGCCTCCAGTAGAAAACAAAATACCATTCTAACCTTTCAGCCTTTCCTACACACGATCACGGATATTAGCTAACAACCTTTTTTTATCTCTTGAAGCAAAGCTCGGCAACCCTAAGTAACGTTCGTGGCAGGGGACTAAATTAACCCCCAAAATTCTAGCCAAGCAATGACCAACAGACGGCTCAACCCGTTTGCTACAACACATAGCTAATTTGTCAAAGTTGACTGTTTGCCCTAAAGCCTTCGCATGCAACCCTAGAACCCCTTTCAGTGCCTGAACATCAGAAATCGAGGCCCTAGTGAAGACCATACTGTCATCAGCGAAAAACAAGTGAGAGATTTTAGGTTCTGAACGATTGCACCTGAACCCAGAAATCAACCCCCTGTCTTCAGCATCACTCAGAAGACAAGATAACCCCTCTGCACAAATAAGAAACAAATATGGCGATAGCGGATCCCCTTGTCAAAGACCCCTAGTTGGCACCAGCACACCACTTAGAGCCCTATTAACGAGAAAAGAATACGAGACATATGTAACACACCTTAAAACTCTATCAATCCACTCGTGCGAGAAACCTAACCAATCCATCATACGATCTAGAAAAATCCACTCAACTCTATCGTATGCTTTTGACATATCCAATTTAAGCGCCATGTAACCATTCTTCCCTTTCACTTTTCTCTTGAGCGCATGCATACACTCAAAGCCTATATTGGCGTTATCTGTGATAACACGGCCAGGGATGAATGCACTTTGTGAGCAAGAAATCACCTCATCTAGCACCACTCTGAATCGATTTGCAAGGGCTTTAGCTATTACTTTAGCAATCACATTATACAAGCTAATTGGACGAAAATCTTTCATCTGAACCGCATTACAAACCTTCAAAATTAGAGAAATAAGAGTGGTATTTATGGAATCCATAGGCTTATCCTCATTAGGACACCTTAAACAAGCACCTGTAATCTCCGCCCCTACGATCTCCCAATGGCTTTGGAAGAAACCCACAGGGAGCCTGTCCTCCCCTGGAGCTTTATAGGGAGACATTTCGAACAAGGAAGCCCGCACTTCCTCTGCCGTGAACTGCCCATCAAGAAACCTACTATGCTGCAACGATAACCTCGAAGGAACACACTCCAGCATCGAGTTAATGTCCTCCAAAGCAGGGCGGGAAGAGGCAAAGATGGATGCAAAATACTTAGCCACCATAACCTCTAAATCCACCCGAGTAGTCCGCCATATGCCTCCACTATCCATCAACCCCTTGATAGAATTACGAGCACGACGGGCCGATGCTCTTGCATGAAAAAAACGTGCAATGCGATCTCTGCTTCGCAACCATTCAACTCTGGATCGCTGGCGCCAATACTCCTTATCTGTCGCTAAGAGGTTATCTAACTCTACCTCCACCTCTCGAATAACATTCTAATAAGCAATGGCATCATGGGCTGTCAATAACTCAAGCCGCCCCTGTAACCTCTTTATTTTGGTCCTCAAACCTGCGCGATTCTGCCTGTACCAACGAGCCAATGCAGTAGAGACTCTCCTAATATTGGCCACAACACTATCAAGGCTACAATCTGCCCGCTGCCAAGAATTTTTAATCAAATTGGAACACTCTTCAAGACTAGCTCAGCAAGCCTTATAGTGAAAATGACGAGTGAAATTTGTTCAATTTTTAAATTATTTTATTTAATTTTTAAATTTTAATTATTATCAATTTTTTTTACTTTTAATTTTTAAGTTTTGATAATAATTAATTGTGATTTTATTTATATTTTATTATTAAAAATTTTATTGTATGGATTAAATTGATATATTTATAATAATTTAATGGTTATAAAAATTAAAAATAAATACAAGGACTAAATTAAAATTATACATAAAATTTAAAAAAAAATAGAATTTAAGGACACGTGTTGCTCCTTTATGGAGCGACATCCCTCTAATTAAATTTTTCAAAAAGTAAATTTTTTTTCTTTTTTCGTTTAATTGCATAAAAAAAAAATCATGGAGCTTTAAAGAAAGGATAGATTGGGCAATTCCAGGATACAACATTAGAGATATTATATATATATATATAAAATTATTTTTAGCTTTTTAAGAAAGGCACCAAGGAGTTGGTGACAAAAATATCTAAGATTATTATATGATAAATTTATTGGAATTCAAACAACGAGGAAGCATGGGTATTTGCAACTTGGACGCAGTAAGTGAAAGCCCACAAGAAGTGCGTGTGTCGTTGATTTGTGGGCTTGCATATTAATAATATCCACAGCAAATTTCATGAGACATTGACCCAGAATAACATTCAAATAAAATAAAATAATAATAATATATGAACCTTATTTTATTAATGTGAATGAAATAATTCCATCTAAATCTTTTAATTTCAGTCATAGAATACAATACAATTATTATGAATGAAATGCATTTAATTATTATTCTAGTAATTTAATTTACAACCATAAAAATTTAGGGTAACAGTTCCACTAGGATGTGTATAAATTTGGATTTGATGAGTCAGCTGTCGGTAGGTGAAATTGACAAAGAATGGGTCCTACTTGTCTGTTTTTTGCACACACAATACATGAGTAGGCATTTATATCATGGTCGTCAAATCCTTTTAATCAGTCGCCACGTGGCAGCATACATGTCCTTGCCATACCTATCATCCGGGGCTTGAGATAGGGAAACATAGAAGCAATGAAAAAAAAAATAAAAATTCCATACACATTTCACGTGACCACCTGTCTCAAATTCTCATTCTTAGCACTAGTGAGATTCATATAATATAATAGTATATAATTATACTTTTCATTTTATTCAAAACACAAATTTTGATTATAAGAATAATGTGATAATTATAAATTAATTATCGTGTTATATGAGCTGAAAATATGAAATTTTAATTTAGATTATATAATACTACTTTTATTAAAAATCTTGAATCGTATTTAAAATAGTACATTGTTATTGGTGAAAAAATGTTAAACGGGTAATTTGTCTTTCATTGAAAGATTATATAAACTCAAACATCAATCAGGTTCCTTGAATATTCATAAATAGAATCTTAAATAAAGTTATAAGAGATCTCGCAACTATCTTAGTAAATACTCGTGATCCAATGAAAAGTTAAAACCCAGAACTAGTCTTAATAAATACTTTGATATTATCTATTTCGCATAGTCAGAACAATTGATGGGGAGATGGTATAGATAATCAATGTCGCAACCAAAGCATTTATCGACAAAAACATATCTAAAATGTGTGCAGTCTCGGGTAACTCTCAAAATTTGATTGACACAAATCTAAGTTCATTTTATTGGGCCAGGGAAGCATATAGGAGCTCATCATATAATGGGCAATGTCGAGTAAATGGAGAGATTGTATTTTGGCATCTCATCCAAAATGGAGGGTCCAAAATCCAAATCAGCAGAAAACGAAGGGATAGATTAGTTGGGACCCATAAATCAGGAGGAACAGAGATTGATGAGCTGGGAGGGCTGTGGGGCTGTGGGGGACCCAAGGGACCAGAAGAGTGGTATGGTCTAGTGGCACACTTGCACTGTAACGAGGTGGATTGACGACCGTTAAGCTGACATGACGTGTACGGTCTCGATTGACTCGCACTGTGCGCGGGGCTGCGGGAGAATAACAATGAAGATCTTCTGATATTGTTTGTTTCTGGTTTTTTAGAATGAATCTGCCAAAAAAAAAATTGGGGATATTTGTGCCCCTCCTAAAACATTGCATATAGAATTGGCTCTGTTTTTTGGCCGTGACCGTGAGCTCCTATTCTTTTGAAGAGCTAAAAAAAGAAAAAGAAAAGCACAAAACCACCCCCAACCCTGAAGACCCACGCCAAACAATGCAAAAGACAATAGAACACAAAATGGATGATAAGTTTTCATACCTACCATCTTTTGAGCACGATATCAATGCAAAAATAAATTTAATTAGGTAAGATATAGGGTTCAAACATGATTAATTAAACAAGTCTAGTATATTCGGGTAACATCAACACAAGGTAGTAACATAAATCATATTTTTTTTATATGTGAATTGTTCTTATTGTCTATTCTTTTTACTTTGTATATTTTTCAATGTTTGGATTCTTGTAAATCAAGTTGTGATTTTTTTTTTTTCATGAAATCTGAAGTAAATATAGCAAGTTAATTATAGTTTCAAATTTTTATATGATAAAAAAAAATTCTCTCTCTCTCTCTTTTCTCTGAAGCTTTCTGTTGAAAGTTCGAGAGTATGGGTGTAAGAGTTGACTCCACGATTAGTGCGTGTTTTCTCCATCGTTGACGGTGGTTTTGGTGTGCTTTTCTTCTTGTTTTCTCTTTTTTATCTTCTTTTAGGTAATGTGAGTGCTTAGGTTTTTTGATCTTGTTGGGTTTTTATGGATCCAGATGAGATTTTGAAGGCTCTATGAGAAGCATTCATTAGCTAATGAGGGAGTTCCTGAGGTACGTATTGATTCGACGGTTTATGAATTAGGGATGTAGAAGTTGTCTAGCAACTTGGTAGGGAAAATTATTTCGAATAAGGAAGTGAATAATGAAGCTTTCAAAGCAACAATTACCAATATCTGGCAAGCCAAGAAGGAAGTGAGTGTAGAATCGATAGATATCAACACATTTGTTTTTCGATTTAGATGTGATTGGGATAGGAAGAGGATTTTGGAGGAAGGCCCATGGAGCTTCGATAAACAACTAATTGTCCTCCAGGAAGCTGATGGTTTGGGTAAGCTTTCTGATTCAGATTTTCGGATGTTTCCAATATGGGTACAATTGTATAACCTTCCTCTTGCTCGGTTAAATAAAGATATTGGCCTCTTTTGGGGAGGTATGATATGAATGGTTAAAGAAATTGATACTGGAGATAATGAGTAATGTCTAGGGAGTTTTATTAGGGTGCGTGTGTTAATTAATGTTACTAAACCTTTGTTGAGAGGTCTTAGAGTGAGAATGGGGGATGGAGAAGAGGTGTGCTCAATGGTAGCTTGTTATGAGAGAATGTCAAACTTTTGTTATTTTTGTGGTAAGATAGGTTATCCCCTACGTGACTGTCATGCTAATAATAGAGGGGTTTTAGATGGTCCTGGTCTATTGTTTGGATCATGGCTGAAAGCTTATGTTATTAATTGATCTAGTGGACGTGGCGATAGAAATGAGAGAAATGAGGGCAGAAAAGAAGCTAAAGAACATGAGTCTAGTCAGGGTAATGCAAGTGCTGGTGATAATAAATAAGGGGGAATGGGAAATAAAGTTGATTAGGTTATTGGGTTAGTTGGTGTAAAAGACTTGGTGGATGAGACAGAGAAAGTTATGGAGGGATCAAGCTTGGAGAAACTGAAGGCTATTGATGAGAAAATAGATGTGGGGAAGAGCAAGGGTGAGCTTATGTTGAAAGATGTTGAAATAGAAAGTGATGTGAGTAAAGCAGAAGACATTGTTATTTTTGGACATGAAACAGTGATGGATAGTAAGTCTTATGGAGTTGGTTTGGGTTGTCATTCTTTGGATACAGGACAGAGAGATATAAGAGCTAGTTCGAAGGAGCTGTCTTTAGTTCAGGCGGAAGATTGTAGTAAAGTTTGTAGTTCAAAACAACGGAAGTGAAAAAGGTTGGCCAGGGAGAAGGCAGTGGTTAATGATGCTGAAATGATGGTTAGAGGAAACAAAAGAGAGAGAGAGAGAGAGAGAGAGAGAGAGAGAGAGAGAGAGAGAGAGAGATTGTTTTTTATTGTGAGATTGACAAGGAAGCTAAGAGAAGCAAAAAAGAGGATGGCAAGTCGGATATATCACCAGCACCGCCGACAATTATGAAAATCTTACGCTGGAATGTCCGCGGGTTGGAGAGCCCTTGAACATTTCGAGCCTTATGTAGTCCTATATACAAGGAACACCTGGTTTTATTTTTTTTGTCAGAAACTAGATTAGATGTTAGTAGAGTTAATAGTATTAGAGTTAATTTGGGCTTTGATAGGGGCTTTCGAGTTGATAGAGATGGTTTAGGTGGGGGTTTGAAGTTGTTGTGGAAAGGTAGTGTAGTGTTACAATTAGGTCCTATACTGAGGGCCATATTGATTCTACGATTATTGATGAGAAGGGGTCTCAATGGAGGTTTATTGGTTTTTACCGATGCATATGGTGACCTTTTTATTTGTACTGCTATTTTGGGTTCTGGTTGTGTTGACGTGGAAAGCTATGGAGGAGGGCATCAAGCTTGTTGTTTCTAATGATCCTCTTCCTTTGGTTATTGAGTCGGATGCCTCTAATATGGTGGCTTTGTGCAATAATTATATTAGATCTAGAACTGAGGTTGACAATGTTATTCAGGATATTAAATTGTTGTGTAATGGTTTTGAGTTGGGTCCAATATTTTTGTTCATCATTGCTGTAATAAGGTGGCTCATGTTTTAGCCAAAAAAGCCTTGATTGCTGGTTGTTCTATTGTTTGGGAATGTTGTTTCCCTAGTTGGCTTTATGAGTTAATTATGGGTGATGTCCCTGTCTATTTTAACTCTTAGTGGTTCTTTTATGAAATTAGTTTCCTTTAATATATATATATATATATATATATATATATATATATATATATATATAGCAAGTTAATTAGATATGCAGGCAATATGGTTAATTAAATTGGCCATGTTTGGATCGATAAGAATAAAAAGAAAATATGAATTTCAACCTATCAAAAGAACCATGCATTTCATATATGTTATTCTGAAAATTAATGAATACTGTTTAAAAAGTAAATTTAACAATTTAGAGTTTTAATCTCATTATTAAATAATAGTTATAATTTTTTTACATGACTTGAGAACCAAACACGAAGTAAATATAACAATTTAGAGATGTAGGGTACACGTGTAACACCCCCTGACCCGACCCGACTGGATCGACTCAGGAAGCACTACCGGGTTTTCAAAACTTTCTAAATTCATTTTTATATATTTCAAACCATTGAAAATCATATCAATTTGTAATTAAAAAACATTTTTCTAGTGAGCCCATTGAAAATACAATTTTTAAAAATTTCGACAGAGTTTCTTTTTGTTTTTCTGATTTTCCAAAAACCTGTTTCAAACAACTCAAGTCAAATACATTTCCCAACAACACTTCAAATCTCATTTCATTCAAATGCGCACTCTGCCATTTAGTGCGACTTTCAAACAGTTTATAAAACAAGTCATTAATTACAGTCCTTTGAGAAATGCAAAACAGAAAGTATAAAATAACTAATTACAGCACATTATTACAAAACATAATTACAAATTCTTTGTATATGCATGCATATCTAATTACATTATACAGAAATATCTATATAATTAACTACCCCAAAAGATGGTGAGTATGACTCTGAACTCTCCTCTGCAGCTGGTGCCTCTTCAGTCTTTTCCGTCCTCGGTATCTCTATTACCTACGCGTTAGAAACAAAACTAACGCGCTAAGCAATACTGCTTAGTGGGTGTACACTCTAAAATAAATGGTAATATAATATAAAACATTGGCTTGTAAATTCAGAAATTCAAAAAGATATATATAAATAAATAAGTAGTAAAGCTTTAAGTCAAAATGTCATAAAGATAAATATATATAAAACAAATCGCAAATAATTGAAAACATTAAATGTTAAATTTAGAACTTCAGATATATATATATATATATATATATATATATATATATATATATATATATATATATATATATATATATATATATATATATATATAGAACTCAACCATGAAACTTAAATACAGAATGTCAGAAAGATACATGTAGAGATATATAAAACAAACGTGGTAATTCAAAAGTTTATGGGTTTCAGTTTCAATATCATTTCTTTATTTTCCATAACATGTTCTAACTATCAATTCTCAATTGGGCCCGTGATACGCATAACAGGGTTTACAGGACTAGATTACGGGTTAGTCGGCATCGGAACCAACAGGAACTGCCCGCTGTACATACAGTCGGGTTTCCCATTTCAGCATCGGAACCAACGGGAACTGCCCGCTGAAATGGTATCCCTATATAAATGTTATTTCCGACATCGAAACCAACTGGAACTACCCGTCGGAAATGGCTTCACTCAAGGATTGGCCACAACGGTGACTGCTAATAATCCATGGAGTGATATTAATACAGAAATATCGGCGCAGTACTGCTACATATACCCAATTGACATGTCAATCTCCTATATCCATATATCCCTATACATATATCAGGGCCAAAATCAAAGTTCAGAGATTACAGATATTTTATTCAATTTTCAAACATCATTCAGATAATCAAAATTTTCTAAATCTATCCAAAATTTAATATTCCTTAACAATTGTAAAACAATATATTCATAATATATCAAATAACATATACAGAAATATAAATATATAAAATAACATAATACAGAAAATCAAACTCATGAAATTCGCTATAATCACAATTTTCTTATCTCAAAATCAGTTTCCAATATTATTCACCAGTTCATTCTATCAAAATTTGGGAATAATAGAAAATCTTTCACACTCAATTCATTTAATTTGAAAATCAACAAATATAAGTTTCAATCAAAATCAATAATTAGGAAACCAACTAGAGTCGTAAAACGATAGTTGTAAATCAGATTGTGAAAATATACACTTAGATTCAAAATTACATATTCTCATAATATTGCACCAATAATTTCAACAATATACACAAATGAAATACGAATATATATATATATATATATAATCAATACGAGTATATAAAATCCAGAAATATATTTCCCAAAATTACTAAATCAAAACACATTTCAAAAATAGTTGCAGAAACGAGTGTACACCAACCTGGTTTCCGTTTTTCGCACAATTTTTCTTCTGGATTTCCTTTTTCCTTTCTCTTTCCTTTTTCTCTTTTCTTTTCCTTTCTTCTTTTCTTCTTCTTTCTCTTCTCTTCTTCTCTTCCTCTTCTTCTTCTTCTTCTTCTTCTTCTTCTTCTATTCTTCTTCTTCTCTCTTCCTCTTCTTTTCTTTCTTTTTGTCTCTCTCTTGCTCTCTCTTTCTCCCTTTTCTGTTTTTCCCTCTCTCGATTTCTCCCTTTCTGTTTTTCTAAAGACTGCGCACGTCTCTTATTTTTTTTTATAAAATTTTGGTCGTCGCGACCTGTGGTCGCGCCACCAGGTCGCGTTGCTCTCTAGAGCAACTCTACCGCCTTCATCGCGATCACACATCGCGGTACCCTGGTCGCGATGGTGGTCGCGATGCTCACTGCCAGAATTTTCACTTTTTCATCACGAGCTAGTCAGCGCGATCTGTGGTCGCGGTGACCAGGTCGCGTTGCTCACTGCCCGAAAATACCATTTTCTCGCCGCGAGCAGCTCATCGCGATCTATGGTCGCAGTGAGGGGTCGCGATACACACTGTCCAAGCTTTTCACTCATTTTTCTTCATGCATCATTTCTGGACCGTTCCATCTGGTCCACCTGGAACCCATAAAAATAAACATACTTGTAATTACGTTTTATACCCCTCTAATCATAACTATCCTCATTTTCAAAAGTAATTATTCAAAATTTGGGATGTGACAGCACGAGTAATTAAACAAGCACGACATGAAAATATGAATTTCAACCCTAAAAGAAGTCATAAGAGAGTTCTTATATGTTGTTGAGGGATAATTCTGTGACTTAATAAAATATATGTGTTTGGTAAAACGACGTAGTATCAGCATTCGCCAAACAAATACCCTAGAAGCGAGAAGCCAGAACGAAACTCCAGAACGTTTTCAATTACTTAATCTTAAGAATGGCGAGAAGACCCCCACTAGAATCATGTTCTCGCTGCGCTTCTTCATAAAGCCGAAGCTAATTAACTAGTTAAAAATAGGAACAAAGTAGGCAGGAAAAAAGCCTGACACTAGCCCTAAACCATGATAGCACCTGCGACCATCAAAATAAGCAAGATCACACCAGCAGAGATGTCAGATAAAACCAGAAAATTGTCAGATAAAACTAGAAGACTCACAGATGAATTAATTGTCCTGATAACGCAGGTTACCGTTCAACAATACCTTCTTGTCTTAGTTAGGGACATTATCGCTGATAGAACGGAAGTTGCATGTTTAAGGAAACATGGCCCTGCTCCTCACCCTGATAGCGCCTGATAGCGCCTGATTGTCCCCAAACTAGGAGTCAACGAGAACTGCTTCGAAGGAATATAAATAGAGAAGACTCAAAAGTATTTGGTAAGCTATTAAATACTCTCACCAACCCTAAAGAGCATTTAACCTATTCTTTTCTCTCCGGAGATAAAACACTGACTTGATCATCGGAGGTGAATCTGTAACACCCCCTGACCTGACCCGGCTGGATCGACCCAGGGAGCGCTACTCGGGTTTTCAAAACTTTCTAAATTCATAAACATTTCCAAAATCATTGTGAGCCCATAGAATAAATTTTCAAAGCATTGAAAAACCATAGAGTTTATTATTTTGAAAATCATTTTTGAGTGAGCCCAATCAATAAACTTTTTATAAAATTTCGGCAGAGTTCCGTTTGTTTTTCGGATTTCCCAAAACCTGTTTTTCAAATAAAATCCCAAATCACAACAATGCACAAAAACACTTCAAATAACATTTCAAACATTTGCGCACTCTGCCGTTTAGTGCGACTTTCCAACACAGTTTATAAAATAAAACGATTCAAACTTTAATATTTACAAACACTCTAATAACAAAAGACAGAGATCATAAAATAATTAATTACAAAACATATTACGAAACATAATTACAAATCCTCTGTATATGCATGCTTTCAGAATATGTACATAACAATAATATAGCTACCCAACTGTGATAACTCTGGGACTCTGTCAGCAAATCCCTCTCTATCTTCATTCTTTAGCTTCTTCGGAATCCCTGGTACCTACGCGTTAGAAACAAAACTAACGCGCTAAGCAAAACTGCCTAGTGGGTGTACACTTAAAATAAACGGTAATATAATATAAAATAGGATATCTAAACCAGTATTTCATAAATCCGAAATGCAGAATTATAAGTAAACAGTAAAGCTTAAAAACAGAATTTTCAAATATATAAAAATATATAACAAACGTTTTGAACTATATAAACATACAATATGTCAAAAATTTCTGGAATTCCATTCAATATCATTTCTTTATTTCCATAATGTTTTCTAACTATCAATTCTCAATTGGGCCCTTGATACATATACCAGGGTTCGCAGGACTGGATTACGGGTTATTCGGCATCGGAACCAACGGGAACTGCCCGCTGAAATGGTATCCCTATACAGATGTTATTTCCGACATCGGAACCAACTGGAACTACCCGTCGGAAACAGCTTCACTCAAGGATTGGCCACAACGGTGACTGCTAATAATCCATAGAGTGATATCAATACAGAAAGATCGGCGCAGTACTGCTAATATACCCAATTGACATGTCAATCTCCTATATCCAAATATCCCTATACATATATCAGGGCCTTTAAAATTCATAACAAAACGATTTCTTGGTTTCAGAAATCAACGAAGACTATTTTAAATCAAAATCCATAAATGAGAAAATCAAACACCAACTGGAAATTAGGGTTTTGAAACACAAAATTTTATTCAACTTTTCACAATAATAAAATAAAGCACATTCACTCAATAAAATATAAACAAAATGCAATACGAGTATATTCACAAATCAATACGAATGTATAAAATCCATAACGATATTGTTAACATACTAAATCGAAACTTTATATCAAAATAAGTTCGAAGTCGTGTGTACACCAACCTGGATACCGTTTCTTTTCGAAGAATCGCGTTTTCACGATTTCTTTTTTCTTTTTCTTTCCCTTTTCTCTTCCTCCTACACTTCCTTTTTTTCTTTCCTTCCTCTTTTCTTCTTCTTCTTCATCTTCTTCTTCTTTCTCTTCTTTCTCCTTTGTTCTTTCTTTTCTTTCTTTTCTTTCTTTTCTTTCTTTTCTATCTCGCTCTCTGCCTCTCTTTTCTCTCCTCTGTGCTGTTTGTGGCTTCTCGCGGAAGCCAATTTTTTTTTATATTTTTATGCTGTCGCGACCTGTGGTCGCGCCACCAGGTCGCGGTACTCACTGGAGCGTTTGCACTGCCTTCATCGCGAGCACACCTCGCGGTACCTAGGTCGCGCTGGTGGTCGCGTTGCTCACTGCCAGAAATTGACATTTTCATCGCGAGCGAGCCATCGCGACCTGTGGTCGCGGTGACTGGTCGCGATGCTCACTGCCAAAAATCTCATTTTCCACCGCGAGCGAGCCATCGCGACCTGTGGTCGCGGTGACCAGGTCGCGATGCTCTCTGCTTCAGTTTTCCTTTTTCTTGCATCATTTTTGGACCGTTCCATCTGGTCCACCTGGAAATCATAAAAATAAACATACTTTTAATTACATTTACACCCCTTCCAATCACAAAAGTTATATTCACATATATAAAAGTAATTAACCGAAATCCGGGATGTTACAGAATCGCCGGCTAAAGTCCGGCAACCCTCACCGATCTTTCTTTGCTTTGACAGGTACGAGACCCCCAAGGCACTCTCCGAGAACCCCTTTAGTCCTGCGAGGACTTTCTCTACAGAAACAATACTATCAGCTTCATACAATCAGTTCAACAAACCACGAAACCACCTTACGTGGTACAGTTGACCCTTGTTGACTATTGAATCCATTTTTCACTGTCATCATATGTTAATCCAAAATTTATATAACACAAATTGAAAAAAAAAATGATGGGGACCTAAAAGAGTTGAGTAGGGGATTCTTTTCTTTGGGGTGTGTTTTGTCAAAGTTCATTTACAAAATCATAAGATACATATGACTTGTCGTGGGGACCCAAAATTAAATTTTCTGATAAATGACTGAGTTGAGAAAATTGTCTTTATGCAACAATTGGAGGTAAAGAAGACATCAGAAAAATCTCAGTAGTAGAGATTTTGTAGGCCGCTTCTGAATTATTATTATTATTTCATCACTCTATGATTAGAAACCCTGCAACTCAACTTGCCAACATATACAAGAAAGTGACATATCCACACTAGCTCTTATGTACACCACAACAGCTGCGTGACTGAAAATTTTGCCTTAAATTTATCGCAAATAGGGGGTCCATCTCAGGCTTATATACATTTCAAAGGATGTTTAATATGAACTCTTGATTTAACAAAATAATACAAGAATTACAAAAAAAAAAAAAAAAATGTGTTTAATTATGGTAGTAGGATTGTAAATACGATTCCATGACACAATTTTAAATTATTTATTATTTTATTTTTTTAAAAAAATGTATAATCCTAGAATGAAAAAGAATAATCATATAACATAGCAAATGGACAGAGAGACAAAGAAAAGGACGTTATGGATTTATAGTATGTTTGTCATGTTAGGAAAATCAAAGCTGGGTTGATGTCAGGTACAATGTACCACACTGTATTGTAACTATTTTGGGATATATATATATATATATATATATATATATATATATATATGACCAAATTTTATTTAATAAGTTCTTGCCTTTTGTTTCAGGTCTGGCTTTTTTTGTACGAAGCAGGTTATTTTTACGACTCTTTGAGTCCTGTAAAATTTTTTTATTTTTCTTTTCTGGTGTTACAAACAGCGTCGGTGCAGTGAAGCCCGCTAATAGGCCAAAATCTGGAGGCAGCTTACTCATCCAGCTAATTCTTGGGACCACTTGATATAATTGATCATCAAACCGTTTTTTAAAAAAAAAAATGGAAGTTGGACCGTTGATTTTACATTTTGATCGGATCAAAATTCTCAGCTCATTAGATTTTCTAGTGTGGATGTTTGGATATTAAGAATCCGAATCTGAATAGGGCATCCCTACACTATGCTAGATAGATAAGACTTGGGATGCAAGAAAATGGGTATATTATAAACAAAATGTGACACATATTGTAACTCTGTGTGTGTGTGTATTTTTTTGTGCAGTTTTTGCTGTAACCAATTTGCAAGGTTTTCACCAACAGACAAGCAATAGAGAAGGGACCCAACGCAGCCTCGCCACCTTAAAATTGCATAAGACTTCTCTAGTCTTATCATCACTCTGTGCATTCCAATGAAATCTGTCGTCACGGACATAATAATTACCACGATTTCGTTTAATTTTATGGCGTGCAAAATTCAATCCATACATGCCATTTTGACATATAAATTTGTCATGTTACGATCTGAAAATATATATATATATATATATATATATTTTACAAAAGGATTTACAAAGAAATAAGAGAAAAAAAATAAAATTATATGGCGTGAGAAAGAAGTTGAGATACTGAAATTTACATTAATTATTGTGAGAATTTAAAATAAGAAAAAGGCTAAAGATATTTTATTTTTGTAATGGCAAAATTTCAGGAGCTTTGATATTTATAAGTGGTAGATTCAGTGCCCATTTGATTTGCATTGATTCATTTATTGTCAAATCAGCCAATTTGGGTTTGGTCCCCAGAAAAAGGAGAAAGTGATTAATGAACTTTTAATAATAAAACATGGTTTCGAGCAATTAAGTTGCTGGGATTAAGTGAGGCCTGAGTCACTTTCAATGTATTATTGGTGGTTCTTTGGATATGCAGAGACACTTGGGCTTGTAGGGAGAGAGGTGACGAGGGGAATCAACGGTGAGTTGGTGATTGCTGACTTATCCGAATGTTATCATATACATATAAAAAAACCCACTTGTCTTGCGTTTTCTTTTATCTCCCAATGATAATTTGCAGTGTGTAATGTTATTATTCTTCAAATCTTCAAAACCAATATAAGTCTTCCGTACTCAACATCCAAACATAGTTGTCGCACGTGTCACTCAAATATCCATCAAAATTTTATTTATACTTTTGAATTTTTAAATATCTCAAAATCAAATCCCTTTTTACAGACCCTTTTTTTTTTTTTTTTTTTTTCTGGTAACATTATCCTAATAAGAAAGGTAAATATGTTGTTGAGATTATGATTAGTGATTAGTAGCTAATGCCTAATTATGGGCAAGTAATAAGTTATATTTCTGGTAAAATTTTGTAACTGTGTTGAAATGGTGACAATTACTTTTTTTACCACAAATCTAACTTACCAAGAAAAACCCAATAATTGTTATGTGTCATGTTTGTACAGAGTTGTAGATATTTTTGATTAATGCCTCTGCCAGTTTGAGGATTGGAAAATGACCCAATTTAGAATTGCTACCTAACCAGCTCTTTAGCAATTATTTTGTTCTCATACAAAAACATACAACTACAACTGGAGTACAAAAAATATATATATATAACACAAAGTCCAGTCAAGCAAGCAGCGACACGTGTTTAATGCTATATGTGAGACTGTGAATGATACATGCATTTTCAATTTTATTTCTCAGTCAAGTGTAAGGACACAACAACTGGGCCATAAAGATGCAGAATAGAAGAGCATAACACACTTGAAGCCAAACTCGTCCGTCACCGTTACTGTGACGGAGTTCATATTAATTATATTAATAAAGTAGCAAAAATACAAAAACAAAATCGGAAACAAAAATGAAAAATAAAAAAATAAAACTAAAACAAACAAAAAAATAAAAATACATCCGATATATTCACTTCCCGCCGGTACAAAACTTGCCGAGAAACCGGCATTTACTGGGACGAGACTATTACTTTTACTAAGAGACTCAAACGGCAACGAGAGGATCCGACGCGAATAGATCCCCTATATCTTGAAAATGGTCATCAGCGCGCCAACTTGATGATCCGAACCCGAAGTCCATACCCGAACTTAAAAACATTTCGTCGAAATCTTCCCCGAGAAATCCGTCAACGAAACTTGTCTCTTCAAATAAATCCGGCACGGAGCTTTTGAAATCGAAAATATCGTTTTGAAACACCGTATCGAAAGTCGAGTAATCGGAGAACTCTGATAAACTCTCCGACACGCTCGATTCTTCTCGCGCTTCGCTGGCGATGTCTCGGGATTCTTTGCTGCTGGTCTGAGATTCGGTTTCTTCGTTGGAGGGAGAGGGGCACCGGAGGACGGAGACCGGAGAGGCAAGGTTGTGGTTGTTGTTGTGAGACTCGTCGCCGGAGTTGTAGCCGGAGATCATTACGACTTGCTTGTCTTGGGGCGGAGGCGGGGGAGGAGTAGCGAAGTTGGTAAGCGCGTCGGGTCCACGCAGCTGGATGGCCGCGTTGTCGTAGACCCTGGCCGCCTCCTCAGCAGTGTCATAGGTGCCGAGCCATAGCCGCACACGTCGCAGAGGATCTCTGATTTCGGCGGCCCATTTTCCCCATGGCCGCTGCCGCACGCCTCTGAACTTCTTCCCTGCCCCTTGCTTCGCCGACGCCGGCTTCAGATTCGCCGTAATCCCGACCTTACCGGCCGACCTCTTCCGACTACCATTCTTCGGGAATCTGCTCCTCGAAACGACGACGTCGGGCTCGTTGAAGCACGACGACGAAGACGACGACTCGATTGTAATCTCGTTGACGAACCTCTTGACGCGGGGCCTCGTATAATAAACTTCGCTCTCTTCGTCGCCGGACGAGTCTGTGGCGTCGCCATCGGTGACTGAAATCCGTACGACTCTGGGCTTCATTTCCAGGCGGGTCGTCGAAAAGGGGGTCATGAGCTTGGTGTGGTTACAGTGTTCAGTGTACTTGACAAAACTTCGATCCATAATTTTTTTTTTTTTTTTTTTGTCTGTAGAGTGAGTGAGTGAGTGATTTTTTTCTTCTCAGATTCGCATTGGAAGTGCAAAGTGAAGCGAGCGTGCGGTAAAATAGAATGGAAAAAAAAGAGAGACTAGATATTCTTTTGAGACTAGACACGAGGAAAGAATAAAGAGTGATAAAAAAGAAACAAAGAAAGAAAGCTGAGAAAGAGAGAGAGAACACGTTAAAGAGAAGCTTGAAACGCAGAGAAATCTACAATTATTTCAATTGAATAATATCTTAAAAAAGCTATTAAAGAACGAGAAATTTCAACGAAAGTTACTTATACCCCAGAAAGGGAGAAGATAGAAAAGAAAGAGAGAAAGAAATGTTAAACCGAGAGGAACAAACCCAACCCAACAAAGAATACGGAAAAGCAGAGAGATACGGTGTGTGAGTGAGGTCGACTCCGAGAAGGAGAGCTTCTTCAACTAAAAATTTTTATATAAAAAAAGTTGACTGAAAGTGGATGGAGCAAAAGCAAAAGGTTCGCTGTAACAGTTTTTTTTTTCTGCTTTACCGGAAAGGAAAAGCGAATAAATGTCCCGAAATGAATCACCCACCGTTGTTGGGCAGACAATGCTTTTCTAAGTAACTTATCCAAGACAGCTCCTGCTATTTGTGGAAGATTTATCTTGCTCTTAAGACCCCAAAATCACTTTCAGAGAAAAAGAAGGGGGAGAGAGCTGTGTATCAAAAAAAAGATTTGATTGAAGACTCTTTGTGGAGAGAAGACAGAGAAAACAAAAAAAATAAAACAAAGAGTGAAGAGAGAAGACGAAGCACAAGTCGAGGTGGAAACCAAGACTAGCTCTTTTATAGGATCCCAAAACTAACCTGTAATTAGTTAACCCCGTTTAAGTTGCCATTAAATATTACAATTTTTTAATTTTAAATTTATTTTTTTGTAAATAAGATTTTTAGGAGAGTTAACCGGAGAGTAAAAGATTCCGGCGAGTATAGTAGATATTTAACGAGGCGCCGCATAACCCGGATGAGAACACGTGGCGTATGTGGGCCCAGGAAAAGAGGAGATCCAATGGCAAGTGTGGACTAGAGGCTGACTCGGCAAAAGATTTGTTCTCGAAAGTAGGGATTCTGGTCACGTGAGACCGGACACTCGGTTCAGTCTTTCCTTTGACTAAATAGAATATTAATCTCTCTCCTACTTAAAATTACCCATTGATCATCCCCTTAATTACAACCAAAATAACAGTTAATCAAGTTTAAAAACAAAGGGCCGTTTTAGTCATTTTAATTGCATTTCAAGCGTGGAAAAACGGCCGTTACAGTGGCGTGAAGCGTGCTGCTGGAACTGGACTGCGGTGGAAATTTACTGTTTTCACCTTTTTCTTATCTTCTTCCTCCGGAGTCTGGTCATTTTACAGCTGTGGTAACATGGGAGGCAACCTCGGATTTGGAGCCAATGCTTATGTTTTTCTACTTAAAACATGCTAGCTGTTTTTTACTTTCTTTTTTATTTCAAAAACTAAAAAAAATATGATTGGTACGGAAAACCGTTTACCGTCAATAAATTTTCAGCCGTTCGATCTAATTTCAATCATGCAACTGTTTCCCTTTTTTTCATTTCCTCACGTGGTTAAAAAAATTTCCTTTGAATTTATATTTACTGTAACGGGAGTTGTTCTTAGTTATTACTACATTAATTTTATTTTTAAAGAGTCTTTTCTCAGTTTATTTTAGGCAAATTAAATTAAATATTTTATTAGTACTGACTTCGAATGAACTGTCAATTTACCGTAAAATTTATTTTTCTAGTGTCACGAACATTTATAAGATTAAAATTTGTTAGGTGATTATGATTTCATCACTCAACCATTAACGTTGTTTTACTACTGTGGATTCTGCCAGAGCCTTGACAAAAAAACCTCCTTCAATATCCCACTTGCAATTAATTGAAACTATCACTGTACCCTCTTGTCAGTTTCTGTATTTCCACAAATGGACCGGTCTGGGCCGTATCAGAAGCTTGATGGGCCGGATCGGCCCAGGTCCTCGAAAGACGTGTCAAACAAAGAAGCCGCCCAACTTGTTTCTTTCCTCCGAACCGATTGCATTTATTTTTAAAATTTTATTTTCTTGGACTGTTTTCAAATGGCAACAGCGGAAGCATAAAACAGTGAGGATGCCCATGTCCACCTTGCAAAACTGACAAAAAAAAAAAAAAAAACAAACATAAGGGGGTTGTATGCAAGTTGCCATCACTTTGTTGTACTTGTTATAATTTTCTTATTTTTAACTCTTAATACAATATTTAATTGCACACTCTCTTGGTGGTTAGTAGTGATATGCTGACTAATAAAATTCCCATCTAAAAGGACCAATTTTGTAAACTAATGACTTCGTCATTCTTACTGAGAAAATAATTGAAGTTTTGAGAGTTTTTGTTAGAGAAATTTAAACCCAAAAACCACAATTGAACTTCTAATGAGATTCAAAGATAAATTTTATGATTTTTTTAAATAAAAAATAATAAATTTTCCTTTGTACTAGAGGATACGAGATTGCATTTATGGTATTTTTTTTTTTCTAAAGAAGGTTCACAATTTTTTAAGACAACTAAATTTTGTCCTTAGTTTACCAAGTTTGTTAAATCTCTTATAATTATGTAAAAGTTGTTGTTGATATCTTCTTCTTAGTTCCTTCTTTCAAAACCCGAGCATGTACTTATCCATTTTTAATACATTCCTAATTTAGATCCTTGAGATAACTGATTTTTTTTTTGTTTAACATCTAAGTTGATATATATATATATATATATATAAAATCTAATACTAATTGGATCATGAATCTATCAAGATCTGATAGAAATCGATACAGTAGTAAATAGTTATTAAAAAAGTTACAATTAATTTTACGTGTAAACAACCTATATTTTAAGAGAGAATGAGTATAATTTATTCAAAAACTAATATTTTATAAAACGTTGGCTTGCTCTTTTTTTAGAATAAAGTTATGATTTGGCTTCATCGAATTAACACAAGAGAATAAGAGAAAAAGAATATTGCCGATCGATCAAAATCACTTCCCTACAAAAAACCGAAAATTATCTAAAATTCCAACTATTAAATATTTCAAAATGGGTTTTAGTTTCCATTGTTAGGAATTACTTGTTTTTTACTAGGCAACAGTCCAAATTGTGCTTGCTCATATCATGTATAAATTAGGTGTCAATAAATGATTGTTTGGTGGGTTCTCATTATCAGAAATTAGAAATAATAATACTAATAATAATAAGAAGAAGAAGAATGGGGTTTGACTAAGAATTGAAATCAACAAAAATCAGACAATTCTCCAATCATGTGCCGTTTTGTTTTCATTAGTCCAATTTGGATTTTGCATCGACGACTAGTGCTTAGATAGATATTCATGTAGTGTTTTTGTTAGAAATGTTGTTGAAAGCAACTTTTATATTTTTCTCTTATTTCATTTTTGTGAATATTAACAAAATAAGAGGTGGTGGAGAGTGAGTGATTTATAAGTTGTATATACAAAATATAATTATATATAAGTAGAATGAACGTCTCCAAAGACTAGTCACGATAATTGAAACCTCGGATGTTGATGTGCTAATATGTTAAATTATAACACAAGGTTCTAACAAAATTTGACGTAATTTAATGATAAATCTTTCACATTGCACCAGTAAAATTACACCTTTAGTCATTTACTTTTTTTCAATCCTATAATTTATAATTTTATTTTAAAAAAATAAAATTTGATCTTTCGATATACAGTGAACAAATTTTACTCTAATTCGTTATTGTTACGTGCAAAATAATAATTAAAAATAACAAAATTTTAAACTAAATCAAAATGATTTGAGAATAGTGCTAAATGGATCCAAGGGTGGAAGTGAAAGTAAAGTTTTATGTATGTGGATTAGCAAAGCAAAGACAATATCATCACAACTTGTGAACTTTGTTGGATTACGTTAATAAGGAGAGCCGTATGAGGCCAAAAATTTAAAAACAAGCAACACAAGTACATCACAAGAGACAAAAACTTTTAAGAGAGGGTGTTGTATTGTATTGTATTGTTTTGTTTAGTATCTCTAAAACTAAACTAAATTAAACTATATAATTAGTGAAATTTCTTCTAATGATTTTTTTAATTGCAAATGGGAGGTGGTGATTAGTGAGTTAACGTTTTCTCGGAGGTTCAAGTCAAAGGAGCAGAGTTTTCTAGATGCAAATTGTTCTACAAAAGAAAAATGCAAGAAGCTTTGAGCCCACAAAAATTTGTATTTTGAGAAACCCCCCATTGTTTGGATTTTTATTAGTTTTTTTGTTCATTGGAATGAATGATTAATACAAGTCAACCATCACTTGGACCTAGATGTGCTTGTTTTTTCTAATCATTATTGCATAATCATATTGTTTAACAGTGCCTGAGACTAGAGAGAGAGATTTTTTAAATAATTTTTTTAACGGTATAAATTAAATTAAAACAAATTGAATGGTTTAGGAAACCTATAAGAATTCTTATTAATTCTATCTATAATTTCTCATAAAATTCCTCCGAAACTTCTTTGGTAATTTTATAAGAGACCCTTTTTATAATTTTGATAATTTTTTTATTATTATGATGATATATCATATATGATATAAAAAGTGTATGTTTAAGACAATAGATCCAAAGTATTGTAAAATATATATATAGAGAGAAATTAATCCAATTTTTGAATTTTTAACATATGTTTCTAAGAGGTATATTAAGAGAATTCGTTGATATGTATTTGCAGGCTCGTAAAATACTCACAATAATATTGGGGACCTATTAGTTTAAGTAGTAGAGCCTATTTTATTATTATTGATTTTGGAAAAACTTTAATTTAGTCTAATTTACTTTTTAATAAAATATTATTTTTTTATTTATTTTTCTTTTTTGGTTTATTTGGTTCCTAATATTTTATAAATATATTAAATTAGTCATTCTAACCAACTTTTTGATCAGCTATCACAAGTTTTTTTTTAAAATACGGTCTTACTCTTAAAAAATTCAATTAATTCTCCATTTATTTTATTTTATTTTTTAATAAGTTTTTATTATTTATTTTTTTAAATGTTAATTTCTAATATTTTTTAAATGTTAATTTTTTTTAACAGATTTTATATTTTTAAGTTTTCATAATTTAGTTTCTTATTATTTTATTAATTTTTTTGTTTATTTATTTATATTATATTTTAATTGGAAGGTATTATTATAATTATATTAATTGAATTTTTCAAGGATAAAAACTATATTTTAGATAATTCCGTAATATTAAAAAATTAATCAGAATGACTAATTTGATATTTTTAAAAAATACTAGGGACTAGGTGAAGTGAAAAAAGAAATATAAATAATAAAGTATTATTTTGTTAAAAAGTAAGGATTAAATTAAAGTTTATTCTTATTTTTTTAATATACCACATATGTATATACAGTAATAAGATAGAAATTTAGAATACTGTTAAATAAACATATTTTATTATCAAATTATATTGTACAATAATACCTATTAAAGTCTTTTATCGTTATATATATATATATATATATATATATATATATATATATATATATATATGATGGGGTGTGTTTGAGTTTATTTGGTATAATAATATATTTTTTAAAGATCTCTTTGTTTATAAAAAGTGTCAATATATTATTATTATTATTATATTTTTTAGAAAAAGTTATGAAAAATCTGCAGCTAGTATAATATATATATATCAAGCGGGGTGGGCAAAGAGGCATGAACCGCGAAGTTCATTTACAATTTAACGAACCGTACGGGTATTATCTCGGAAATCGTAGACAGCATATCAACGGCTGTAATTGATCGGTCCCGCTCAAACATAAGAATAAATGTAATTTTAATGAAAGATTGTTCCTCTACTATCTCTATGACTTGAATTATAATACCTTTGTTTGCGAAAACTGCCAAGAAAACAAAAGTTGCAATTCTTTTTTTTTTTTTTTTTTTTCTCTTCTTTTCCATAAAAATAGAAAAAGAAAGATCTGGGTATATTGACCTGGTTTTGAAAAGCATGTCTCCATTAAATGCTGGAGTGGACTTGGCAAAAGGGGTTCAAAGGCCTGAAATTGAGGATGTTTAGGTAGAGAATAGCACCAACCTGTTATTGCCCTTTTTTTATTTAATTTATTTATTTAGGTATAATTACAAAATTGATAATAAAGAGAAAAAAAATTATTTATACATAATTATAAATGCGTATTATGAGATTTGAATCCTTACTATTTAAGTGTGAGAGAAAGGTACACTAACTACGTAAACTATGAGTTGTTGTGTTCACCTGTTCCTTACTGCCTTATTGGGACCAAATATCAGGTTTGGAATTTATGTTGACAACTCTTTAATTGTTGGTACCAAATATCACGTTTGGAATTTATGTTGACAACTATTTAATGGGTTGGTTAAGTAAACACAAATTGTAACACAAGTAAACACAAATTGATTGTCTTAGCTTAAACAAGAAGTCACCCCTCAATTTTATTATTTGTTGGGTAACTTTTTAATTAACTTCCTTGGAAACTAAATTATATGTTTAATGTAAAGCATGTTGAAAATTTGGGACAAATATCCTTAGTGGTATAAATTATTTTTCCTGAAATTTTATGACACTATGTAGTTACTTGATTGGATAATTGTCAATTGAGTTACAATAAGGAATATATGTTTAAAGTAAGCATGTTGAAAATTGGGGCATATAACGCAGTTTATTCACGTCTATCAAGGATAAGGTTTCGAATAAATTACAATGGTGGTAGAATTGTTTTTAACTTTTTTTTTTATTTCGGTAGGTGCTAAAGAGGTTCTTTTAAAAGTTGTCATTCAAGCTATTCCTGTAAAATACCCCCTGATCCGAACCTGCTCGGACCGAATCGGGAAACGCTACTTTATACGGAAAACAAATTTCAGAATAGGAACTTTAAGTAATGATCCAAATAAATATTTAAAATTATGGTCCAAAAAGATTTTCTGAAATTTTCACCAGAGTTTCTTCTGTTTTTCCGACTTTCCAAAAACCTGTTTTCAACAATTTCGTAAACACAATTCATATAAAATATTTATAAATATTCAACTTCAAAAGCATTAAAATCCATGGGCCCAATTATCACAAATATTTACAAACATACATAAAACTAAATATCCATTACATATATTTAAAAAAAATATATATTTATATCCATGCATGCCGATATAATACATATAAAACATCAAATACGTAGTGGGCTACCAAAAATATAGGAGTGATGTGACTCTGAATACTATCCCAGCAGATTCTACTCTTTCTGATCCTTGTCCCCTTCAACAATTCTTTTACCTGCGTGTGAGAAACTCAACACGCTAAGCATAACGCTTAGTGGGTGTATCCAAAAGTCAAATGTGCAAATAGTACAATAACTTTTCAAATATGCAAAATAACATTTAATATCAACATATAGGGCCCATGTAAATCGAATATATCAAATAACATTTCGAATATACAAATCCATCGGAAAACTGAAACAAATATCATATCGAAGCAAATATCAATAAATCCATCGAAATCAGAATAAATATCTTATGAAAATATAATAATACCAAATCAAATCATTTCTCATCTCAAATCGTATACAGATCATATCACATTTCTAATTCCATTTCGGGCTTTTGATATACTAAACATATTTTTCAGACTGGATTACGGGCTATACAGAATAGAGTTAGATACCAAAGAAGGACCCGCTGCGTATCCCATATACATATCAGAATCGGCGTAGTACTACTTAGAAAATCCAATTGACATGTCAATCTCCTATATCCATATCTATGTTTACATATATCAGAGCCAAATCACTTTTCGAAAATCATATAATTCATTCCGAACAGAATCGTCAATTTAAATTTTAAAATTATATCCAAATCAGTATACACATTTCCGAAATTGAATCGCATCAATATACATATACAAGCAAATTACAAAATCGATTCCGAAAATATTTCTGAATCTAGAAATCGCTTCAAATCACATGCAATTATATATCGTAAATCCATAGTAAATTCAAATGCCCCGAATCACTTTTCGAAACAAATCGCAAAACAATTTATACGAAATCACTTTTAATAATATTCTCCGTAATATTACTATAATCAAAACATATCGAAAATCAATTCAGAATATTTTTCGTAAACAATATTACAGATCCAGAATATATTCCAAATATACATAATCCAAAACGTCCCAAAATCAATTTCAAATAATATATCATAATCAATATAGCTAAAATAAACTAAAAACAATATAATATAACGATTCCGAAATATTCTGAAAAATCTGAAAAATACGAAAACGGTATCACCAAACCTGAAATGCTATTCTTTATATAAAACTCTTCTTGACCAATTTCACCTTCCTTCTGCTTCTTCTTCTTCTTCTAGCTCTTTCTCTCACTAGAATCTCTCTTTTTCTTTCTCCATTTCTCACGTCCTTTCTCACACTCTCACACTCCAATTCACTTAGTCAAACTATTTTGCATGTAAAATGCTAAGTGTTTGCTAGGTGTAATGCTTTGGTATCATTTGTTTTTTAGGTGTCATTCTACTACACCGTTGCAACATTATTTATTTATATATATATTTTTTATACTAATTGCAATATACCCCTTGACTAATTGCAATATACTCCCTTGACTAGTCTAAATCATAAAGTGACCACCAATAAAAATTTAATCACATGAATTTAATAAAAAATCTTTTGAATATCAAACTAATCCACCAATAAATCACATACTTAACTGTTGCATGCTTAATAATAATTAATAATAATATTTTTCATAATTATGAAAAATTAGGGGCGTTACAATTCTTCTCCCTTAAGAAATTTTGTCCGCGAAATTTACCTCATTCAAATAGTTGTGGATATTGCTGTCGCATCACTTCTTCGCTCTCTCATGTAGCTGCTTCTACATTATGGTTCCTCCAGAGTATCTTCACTAGCGGTATTTTCTTATTCAGGAGTTCTTTTATCTCTCTGTCCAGAATCTCCACTGGTTCTTCTTTATATGTCAGATCATGTTGGATCTCAATGGCTTCAGTCTGAACTCTGTGCGACGGGTCAAATCTATATCGTCTTAACATGGATACATGAAATACATCATGGATCTTTTCCAGTTCCAAAGGTAAAGCCAGTCGATAAGCTACTGGTTCCACACGTTCAATAATCTAATATGGACCAATAAACCTCAGACTCAACTTCCTTTTCTTTCCGAATCTCAGTATCTTCTTCCATGGCGATACTTTCAAAAATACTCTGTCTCCGACTACATACTCAATGTCTCTTCGTTTTAGATCCGCATAGATTTTTGATGATCGGAAGCAGCTTTCAATCTGTCTTTTATAATTTTAACTTTCTCTTCCGTCTGTCTAATCACATCAGGTCCAACCAACTTGTCTTCACCCAACTTTGTCCAGCATAAGGGTGTCCTGCATTTCCTGCCATACAATACCTCGTATGGTGCCATAGCTATGCTCGTTTGAAAACTGTTGTTGTATGCAAATTCAATCAATGGAAGATGATCAATCCAACTCCCTTCAAAATTGATTATACAACTCTTGAGCATATCTTCAAGCACCTGAATGATTCGCTCTGATTGTCCATCTATCTGTGGATGGAAAGCTATACTGAAGTTCAATCGTGTACCTAAAGCTTCCCGGAATTTCTTCTAGAATCTGAATGTAAACCTCGGATCTCTGTCAGAAATTATCGAAGCTGGTACACCATGTAGTCGAACGATCTCTCTGATATACAGCTCTGCTAACCTGTCCAGAGAATAATCCATTATGACAGGTAGGAAGCGTGCTGATTTTGTCAGTCGATCCATAATTACCCAAATCGAATCCTGTTTACTTCGTGTGAGGGGTAATCCGGTAACGAAATCCATGGTAATACAGTTTCATTTCCATTCAGGTATGGATATTGGCTGTAACAAACCTGATGGAACCTGGTGTTCCGCCTTTACCCTCTGACATGTCATACATCTGTTCACAAATTCAACCACATCTCTCTTCATGTCTGACCACCAATACTGAGTTTTCAGATCTCGATACATTTTTGTACTACCAAGATACATCGAATATGGACTACTGTGTACCTCTGTCAAAATGGTCTTTCTTAACTCATCATCATTCGGAACACAGATTCTGTCCCTGAAATACAGAGTAATATCATCCCTGATTACAAAATCGGTCTGCTTCCCTTTTTGGACTTGTCCATAGATGGCTAGAAGCTTCATATCCTATTGGTGCTTTTCCTGTATCTGCTGAATCAAATTTAGTTTGAGTTTCAACTTAGCTAAGACAGCATCAGCTGATGTCAGACTCAATCGAGCATTCATAGCTCTCAATGCACTTAGAGACTTCCTACTCAGAGTATCAGCAACAACATTTGCCTTTCCTGGATGGTATTCAATCACACAGTCATAATTTTTAATTAACTCCATCCATCTTCTCTGCCTCAAATTAAGTTATTTCTGGGTAGGCAGATACTTAAGACTCTTGTGATCAGTGTAAATATAGCATTTCTCTCCATACAGATAATGCCGCCATATTTTCAGAGCAAACACTATGGGTGCAAGTTCCAGATCATGCGTCGGATAATTCTGTTCATGCGTTTTCAGCTGTTTGGAAGCATATGCAACTACCTTCACATCCTGCATCAATACACATCCCAGACCATTGTGTGAAGCATCATTGTAAACCACAAAGTCTTTTCATGATATTGGCTGTACAAGAATTGGTGCTTTAACCAACATCTCTTTCAATTTCTCAAAAGTCGCCTGGCATTTCTCATTCCATTCAAACCTGACATTCTTGTGCAGTAGTTTAGTCAGAGAAGTAGCTATGGATGAAAACTCCTTTACAAACCGTCTGTAGTATCCGGCCAAACCCAGAAAACTCTAGATCTCAGAAACATTTCTAGGAGGCTTCCACTCCATAACTGCTTCAATTTTCTTGGGATCTGCTTTAATACCATCTGCCGATATTACATGTCCTAGAAAAGAAATTTCATTCAGCCAGAATTCACATTTGCTGAGCTTGGCATACAACTTCTTTTCTCTCAGAATCTGTAACACTATTCGGAGATGCCGATCATGTTCTGCTGCAGTCTGAGAGTATATCAGAATATCATCGATGAATACTACAACATACAGATCCAGATACGGACGGAAGATACGGTTCATCAGATCCATAAAGGCTGTTGGTGCATTAGTCAACCCAAATGGCATCACCACAAATTCATAGTGTCCGTACCATGTCCAGAAAGCTGTTTTCTGAATATTAGAATCTTTCACCCTCAACTGGTGATATCCTGATCTGAGATCAATCTTCGAGAAGACAGTGGCTCTTTTCAACTGATCAAACAAGTCATCAATCCTAGGCAACGAATATTTATTCTTGATTGTGAGCTTATTCAATTGCCTGTAATCGATACACAATCTCATCGACCCATCTTTCTTCTTCACAAATAGTACCGGTGCTCCCCACGAGGAAACACTAGGTTGAATGAATCCCTTATCTAACAACTCTTGCAACTGCAACTTCAGCTCTTTTAATTCTGCAGGTGCCATTCTGTACGGAGCAATTGATACTGGTACAGTTCCCGGTATCACATCAATTACAAATTCTACCTCTCTCACCAGTGGTAGATCAGGAAGTTCTTCTGGAAATACATCTGAAAAATCACATACGGTAGGTATATTCTGTAGACTGAAATCAACCTTCCGTGAATCGACCACATGTGCTAAATAGGCTTCACACCCTTTTCTGATCAATTTCAGAGCAGTAATGGTCGAAATAACATTAGAGAGATAATCCCTTCTATCGCCCACCATTAATACCTCTGCACCATTTGCTGTACTAAGCGTCACTCGCTTTAAACTACAGTCAATTATAATTCGGTGTCTGGATAACCAATCTATGCCCAAAATTACATCGAAGTCATGAAATGACAACTTCATCAAATCACCTGGAAATTCATACTCTTGTATTTTGGTAGGACAATATCTAGAAACCCTATTCACGATCACACTGTGACCTAAGGGACTACTCACTATCACATCAAACTCAGTAGACTCAGTTTTCAGATTTCTATCTCTAATCATGGCATCACATATATATGAATGTGTAGATCCTGGGTCTATCAATGCAATTACAATAAGGTCAGAAATAGAAATTGTACCAGTAATCATATCTGGTGCATCCCTGTCCTCTTGAGCCCTCATAATATAGGCTCGAGCTGGGGCCCGACTCTCCTGTCTCCCAGAAGATTCTGCTGCCCTTCCAGGCCTACTAACCTCAATCCTCCTCTGACTAGGTCTCCTCCCTCTGGAAACAGTGGGAGCTGGTCTCACCGATGACATATCAGAAGTAACCTGACTCCTCGAACAATCTCTCAGAAAATGACCGCGGGACCCACATCTGAAGTAGGCTCCGATCAATTTTCGACATTCACCCGAATGACTCTTCCCACAGTGGTCACAAGGTGCTAAGGCTGGTCCCCTAACTATACTATCAGGAGCACTAGCCACAGATGCTGTGGACTAACCTAGTTTGGCTGATACTGGAGGTCTTTGGGATTGCCTCGGACCACTATTTTGAGGTCCCCTATACCTTTTACTGGGCAGCTGAGACAAACTGGACTGTCCCTAACCTCTCCGCTGCTGACTTCAGCTCTTTCTAGCCTGTTCATCTGTTTGTACCCTTTCAACACTAAGGGTTGCAGATACAAGCCTAGTAAAATTAACTATCTCCAATGCAACAACCTGAAGACGGATATAATTATTCAAACCGTCCTCAAATCTCCTGCACCTGCTCTCCTCTGTTAACACCATGTCACTGGCGTACTTACTCAATCAGTTAAACTCCTGTTCGTACTCAGTAACAGACATCTGTCTCTGTTTCAGATTCACAAAATTTATTTTCATGTTCTCTATGTAAATGCGACCCATATACTTTTTTCGAAACTCCCTCTGGAAAAACTCCCAAGTTTGTTCCGCTGGCCGCACTGTCCGAATGATGGCAGTCCACCAATGGTAAGCATCCTCCTACAATAACGAAACGGCACACTCTAGACTCTCATCTGGGGTACAATGCATCTGTTGTCAAATTCTCTATGTCCGTTCAAACTAGTATTCAGCAGCTGTTGCATCATCATCACTCTTACCCTCGAAATCTGTAGGTCGGTATTTAGCCAACCTCTTAACTGCTGATCTCTGGGGTGGGACTGTAGTTACTGTCCGCAGAATCTTAGTCATCTATCGCACATTAACTGGCTGATCCTAAATCTCCGGTCCAACCATTCTCGGACTCACTGATTCTTCCGCTACTTTCCCAGCCACATTGGCAGGGCTCTCAGGTATATCTCTATCTCCTCCACTTTTCATTTTCCTATATAAGACAGAAGAGGAATTCTGTAGATTAGAGTCACATTTTCCTTTTTTTTTTTTTTTTCCATAATGCATGTATGTGCAAAACATTTTATATTTACAAAATATTTTGCTCTGGTCTAGGAATGCCTAAACCATTGGCTCTGATACCAAAAACTGTAACACCTCCCCCCCTCGATTCGAACCTGCTCGGACCGAATCGGGAAGCGCTACCGTATACAGAAAACAAATTTCATAATAGGAACTTTAAGTAATGATCCAAATAAATGTTTAAAATTATGGTCCAAAAAGATTTTCTAAAATTTTCGCCAGAGTTTCCTCTGTTTTTCTGACTTTTCAAAAACCTGTTTTCAACAATTTCGTAAACACAATTCACATAAAATAGTTATAAACATTCAACTTCAAAAGCATTAAAATTCATGGGTCCAATTATCACAAATATTTCCAAACATACATAAAACTAAATATCCATTACATATATTTACAAAAAAAAAAAACATTTATATCTATGCATGCCGATATAATACATATAAAACATCAAATACGTAGTGGGCTACCAAAAATGCAGGAGTGATGTGACTCTCAACACTATCCCAGCAGATTCTACTCTTTCTGATCCTTGTCCCCTTCAACAATTCTTTTACCTGCATGTGAGAAACTCAACACACTAAGCATAACGCTTAGTGGGTGTACCCAAAAGTCAAATGTACAAAAGTATAATAACTTTTTAAATATGCAAAATAACATTTAATATCAACATATAGGGCCCATGTAAATCGAATATATCAAATAACATTTCGAATATACAAATCCATCGGAAAACTGAAACAAATATCATATCGAAGCAAATATCAATAAATTCATCGGAAATCAGAATAAATATCTTATAAAAACATAATAATACCAAATCAAATCATCTTTCATCTCAAATCGTATACAGATCATATCACATTTCTAATTCCATTTCGGGCTTCTAATATACTAAACATATTTTTCGGACTGGATTACGGGCTATACAGAACAGAGTTGGATACCAACGGAGGATCCGCTGCGTATCCCATATATATATCAGAATTGGACACCAACGGAGGACCTGCTGCGTATCCCATATACATATCAGAATCGGCGTAGTACTACTCAGAAAACCCAATTGACATGTCAATCTCCTATATCCATATCTATGTTTACATATATCAGAGTCAAATCACTTTTCGAAAATAATATAATTCATTCCGAACAGAATCGTCAATTTAAATTCTGAAATCATATCCAAATCAGTATACACATTTTCGGAATTCGAATCGCATCAATATACATATACAAGCAAATTACAAAATCGTTTCCGAAAATATTTATGAATCCAGAAATCGCTTCAAATCACATTTAAAATCACATGCAATTATATATCATAAATCTATAGTAAATCCAAATGTCCCGAATCACTTTTCAAAACAAATCGCAAAACAATATATACGAAATCGCTTTTAATAATATTCTCCGTAATATTACTATAATCAAAACATATCGAAAATCAATTCAGAATATTTTTCGTAAACAATATTACGGATCCAGAATATATTCTAAATATACGTAATCCAAAATATCCGAAAATCAATTTCAAACAATATATTATAATCAATATAACTCAAATAAACTAAAAACAATATAATATAACGATTCCGAAATATTCTGAAAAATCTGAAAAATACGAAAATGGTATCACCAAACCTGAAATGTTATTCTTTACACAAAACTCTTCTTGACTAACTTCACCTTCCTTCTTCTTCTTCTTCTTCTAGCTATTTCTCTCACTAGAATCTCTCTCTTTCTCTCTCTATTTCTCACGTCCTCTCTTACACTCTCACACTACAATTCACTTAGTCAAACCATTTTGCATGTAAAATGCTCAGTGTTTGCTAGGTGTAATGCTTTGGTATCATTTGCTTTTTAGTTGTCATTCCACTACACCGTTGCAACCTTATTTATTTATATTTTTTTATACTAATTGCAATATACTCCCTTGACTAATTGCAATATACTCCCTTGACTAGTCTAAATCATAAAGTGACCACAAATAAAAATTTAATCACATAAATTTAATCAAAAATATTTTGAATATCAAACTAATCCACCAATAAATTACATACTTAACTGTTGCATGCTTAATAATAATTAATAATAATACTTTTCATAATTTTAAAAAATTAGGGGCGTTACAATTCCGGCCTACACGATGCAGCTCTTTCATCTGCCTCAATTTACCATTCATGATCTTCATCGTCCTAGTGCTCATTTCTGGTGACGTGATGGCACTCACAATCGGCGGATTCATTGGTGTAGTTGGAGGACCCTTTTTGTGAATAAAAAGGCTGGGGGTTTAGGCTTTCAAAATCTCTTTTTTTTTTTAATTAAGCTCTTCTAGCGAAACAAGGTTGGAGGCTCCTTCAGAATTCGGATTCTCTAGCTGCTCGGGTTCTTAAGCATTTTTATTTTTCGAATTCATCTTTTTTTAATGCTAATGTTGGTCCTACTAGTTCTATGATGTGGCGTGGCTTTCTTTGGGGTAGAGAGTTGCTTCAGATGGGGCTGCGGTGGCGTGTGGTGGCTGGCACACCTAACTCTATTTATTAGGATCGTTGGCTGCCTTGCTTCCCCAATTCCATGGTTCTTTCTCCTCCTAAGTTGGCCACTGATGCTAAAATTTGTGTTCCCAAGATTAGTTCAGGTTCTTGGAATGTTCCTCTTGTTCGAGCAAGCTTCGATGCCTCTAATGCATCAGCTATCCTTAGCCTACCATCGTTGTCAAGTTCTTCTTCAGATTACTTAATATAGCACCCTGATAAGTATGACTCTTTCTCGGTGAAAAGTGCTTATTGGCTGGCTCATAACTCTAGCAAATGTCTTAGCAGCTCCGATTCTTCAGCCACTTCAGCCTAGTGAAGTTTCCTTTGGAAGCTTAATGTCCCTACTAAGATCAGAATTTTCGTGTAGAAAGCTTGCAACAACTGGTTGCCAATGATGGTCAATCTTGCTTCCCATCATGTTCCAGCTCCTCCAATCTGTCCTCTTTGTTCGCAACGGCCTGAAACAACTGTCTATGCTCTCTTGGGATGCCGTTTAATTAAATTTGTGCGTAAATCGCTTGGTAGTCTACAAGGAAGCAGCTGGGATGATATTGTTTGTTTCATTGATATGTTAATTTTTTATTCTAAGGTGCTGATGTTTGATGATTTTTTGGAGTTGATTGTGGTGCTGTGGCGTGTATGGTTTAGAAGAAATTCTCTTTTTCAAGGTCAACATGGGTTGAATGATGATGAGCTGCTAGCATGGTGCAAATCTTATATTTCGAGCTTCACGTCAGCTGCTATAGAGCGAATTTTCGATCCTGTTAACCGCTTCACACGTTGGATTCCTCTTAATGAGGGGCTGATTAAAATAAACACGGATACAGCGGTGGACAGTGCTCAAGGTGTTGTTGGTCTGGGGATCGTTTTTCGAGATTGGAAGTAGGGGCGGACCCCTTTGAGGGCCGGGGGGGACCCTGGCCCCCCCAAAATTTTTGAAAAAAAAAATTTTGCATGTAATTTTTTTTTAATATTTTATTTATATGTTAAAAAATTAAATATATATAGTCTGGCCCCCCCCCAAATATTCTCTTCCTGTTCCGCCCCTGATTGGAAGGGCTGTGTTTTGCTTTCTAGTTCGAAGCCTTTGATAGGAGGGCTTTCTCTTGAAGATGCTGAGACTTGTGCTACACTTTATGGCCTTTAGGTTGCTGCTGAAGCTAGTTTCAGAAATGTCACATTAGAGACTGATGTTGTTTGTCTTGTGCATCTTGTTCATGGTTCTTCCCTTCCCTTATCTGAGATTGGTCTGTTAATTCGAGATATCCAATCGTTTCTTCAGGACCGCTTTTTTCTTGTTTCGTTTTCACATGTTAGTCGATCTGCCAATAGAGTGACTCATCGTTTAGTTAAGCTTACTCTTTCTTTAGATCTACATATTGTCGGATGGAAGATTATCCTTCGTGTATTGGGGGTTTTGTCTTCGATAACTCTAGTTCTAGTCTGTAATTAATCTTCTTGTGGCTATGATAATTCCTTTATTTTAAAAAATAAAATAAAAATTAGGGCATATAATTTTGGTAAGATTTGATAGGTTAACATGTCTCTTTATATGCAACTTGAAAATAGATGACGGAAATACATTTTACATTTCCTATCATACATTAAAGATAGAAAATTGATAAAAAGAGAAAGGACTCAAACTCAAGAGAGTTTCATTGATTTGATACAATCATTAATAATATTAATGATTAGAAATGATAGTAAAAAATTTATCAAAACATATACCAACATGGGTCCCGGATCTGAATAGGAATGATTAGAAAAAAAGTAAGGAATGATTGAGAAATTATATAGAGTTAATTAACAAGAACATTATTTGATTTATAATGATAAAAAGTAATGTCCACCTCATCGAGTGATTTGGGTCCATGTGGCTATCATCCACTAGTCGTCTTAAAACTAGGATATTTGGGCAAGTGAAGTGGGATTCATGAGGTAGTTGATTGTAAATTTTGTCTTCATTTAGAGACATTGATATAGTATTAAGTAAGTATCCATAGAGTCATTATAAATAATTAATGGGTCTTGATTAATATTCTAAAAGATCATCAGAAAAACCTTGTTTTCTGGGACTCTGTTATCTTTCCAACTCGCATGCACGATGGTTAGCTTGAGCTTTTGGTCATGGGTTAGGGTTCACACGTGCAATTTTTATATGAAAAGAAATCTGTGTGGAAGATACAAACATATGATTTAAAATTAATGGGGTTGTGATTAAAAGCTCCAAATGCAATGTTGCTAGACATAAAAAGACATGAGTTACTGTTTCCCATACAAGAAATTAATATATATATATATATATATATGTATGTATTGTGATTCAATTCAGATACAACTAAGCTTCATTTAATTTTATTTCTTCTACTATCTTTTTTATGGGGAAAAAAAACCCTATTTTAAATATTTAGTAGAAAAAAAAATAATGGCATGGTTCTTGACTCTTTAGGTTCAACGACTCTCCTTAGACCATGTCTTAAATTTCCTTTTTTGATGGTTTGATTCAAACAATTAAATATATTCCCTACAACAAAGGTATCATTGGCCAAATGGAATTTCACTTATATTAGAGTTCAAAGAATAATTGAAATAATGGTTGAAAAGTTTCATATTTGAATATTTGAATTTCAATTTAAAGTTATAGATATGTGGTTATGATGATAAGTTATGTGACTTATAAGTATGATTTTATCTTTTCTTTACGATAGGTTTTTTAAAGACAAAACCGTAAAATACATGAATAATGCGGACAATACCCTGTAATAAATAGGGGTGGAGTTACGGGCGAATATATATTAAAATTCAGGTGCCAATAAAAGTTAAAAGAGTGTAATTTTAGTTTGCCTAGTAAGACTTTGAACAGTAATAGATTTCTCAAGCTATTTGAATTATGTTTGAGTAAGTTTAAGATGGAAAAAGTTGAGATCAATAATAATATAGAATACAAGGGTAGCATTGTTTTTAGCAAAAATAAGTTTAATTTAAAGTCAAAAGACTCTGACTTTTTGGTTGGCTAGGAACTGGCAAATGGCTCTTTGATTTGGTCCAATAGACAGCCAGATATTATTGATTTGGTCTGGCCTAGTGGATGTTGAAAATATAAGACACATTTTCAATGCAACTAATATAGATTAAAAAAAAAAAAAAAGGTCCAAGTAAAACATGAAAGAAGTTCAATTGCTGTAGTGGGGTATCAAATATAGGCTGCTCATTTTTAAAGAAAGCTAGGCCTGTTGCAAAGATTTTCTAGTCCTACTAATTTTTTTTTTATATATTATTATGCATGGAAATTGTCATTTTGTGCAGGAGATTGCCTTGCAATTTGCATGGTCTTTTAAATGTTTTAATCCTCTCCACAGAAAGATTCATTAATTTTTTTTATTATTATTCATGTACTTGTACTTTTTGAGTAGTTACTGTCATGGTTAGATTTGCTGGGTAGATTGGATAATGAAAGCACCTAAAAGCAATTTATTATGTCCTATTGTCAGCTTTCAATGGCCACCAATTCTTATACATGATACATCGAACCCACGCATGGTTTTTTTATTTCGTGCCATTAATGAACATTATTATTTCCATCTCTTCTTCTCTTTCCCAACTTCCGTACAAATGGCAGCTTCATTCATTGAGCACACCATCTCCCATAAATACAACTAAAAGTTCTGTAATTTTCTGATTTTGCGTTACGTTACATTTATTTAAAAATATATTCAAAATTTTACCCTAAAATATTATGTGAATTAATTTGTTAACTGTTTGTACTAATAACAGAACGGGTCGTGATAAATGAGACAACAGTTTTTCGGGTGAGAATAATAAAACAAAGAAAATTATTAACGTTTTTTTTATTTAAAATTTTTGGTTTGAAGTAAGAGGCTATATGCAAGTAGGGTTCTCTTCCCAACAAAATTGACAGCAGAAGAAATGTTAGCGGCTATGATTGGTCCCCGCCCCTATTGTTTCTCCAGCTGTTATTGGGAGAGTGTTTTTTTTTTTTTTTTTTTTCAGTCACGATTTCCCGGAGCTGTTCTTAAAAAAGGGTCAAAAACGCTTTTTATTTGTATTTGTATTTGTTTTCTTTTGGGTGGTCATTTTTCTTTTGGTTTTGGAACATTTAAAAAGACGTAACTAAGAAATTACTCAGACCTCGAATGTCCTAATTAATACTATTGTATATAATTTCTCTTCAATCCCCAAAGGAGTTTTTATTTCTTATTTGTTATCCAATAATAATCGCCAAAAATTTCACCTGTGTATACAATTGATTGGAGCATAGGGTGGTTACTAAATGATATATATAGATATATATTTCTCTATTTGGATATATGTAATCATTAGTGGTTGTGAAATAAACCATTGTGGGAGCATAGGGTTGTAAATGATTGTGATTAGTTGCATTCGGGATCAAGAATGGCTGTGTAATAAACTATTGTTAATGTTTCGCGACGAAGAAAAGAGAAGACTAAAAGAAAAAAATTAGAGTAAAATCTCGTAAAACCAAAACACGATGAAACACAGGCGCGCGTGGCTGACCATCGAGTGGGCTGGGCCTGCATTTTATTTGAAGTGCTGGACCTGAAGCTAGCCAAGCCCAAGAACTAAATTTACCAATAAGAGCCCAGTTTTCACAAAAAACTCAGGCATGGCAACCCAGGTTGCTTTACTTATATATCATTTTATTCGTAGAAGATTAATAGTATTTAGAATCAAGTAGATCTGGCCCAAATTTACCAAAGGCTTAGAGGCCTGAAGCCCTGGACAAACAGAGATAATTAGTAGAAAGGGGTTAAGTCAGTCGCAACAATCATACCATTTTCCATTTAATATTTTTTCGTAATTAAATAAAAATAATAATTAATAGCTGCGAAATGAGGATTACGGCTGACGGAAGCTGTATTGTCAATAAGGTTCTCTGTTAAATATGAGAACGTTATCTTCAAGTGTTTTTCAGTTTATTTCAGGAAGATTATAAAGACACTGCATCCCCTTGGATGGTTAGTGCTTCTTTTTGGTTTCTGGGTGTATAGCCAAAAAAATAAAAATAAAAATAAAAATAATTAACATATGTTACTACTGCACCCGCATCTGCATGCGTTTAGCATCTTCCATTACAAAGTACATGAAACATGAAAAATTAACTCAATTTCAGCAATTGTGATGCATGACAAGAACAAGACCATGCAATACGAATATAACAAAGCTTATATGTATAGTTAGCCACGCTTAATTCATCTCATGTTTAAGACTTTATTTACCCTCAGGATTGATGACGACACAAAAAAAAAGACCCAGTAATGTAACCCTTATACCCATTATCAATAAGATTGTGGATTTGAATCATATCCCTAAAATCCTAAATTGTCAGCGACATCAAAAAAGAAAAAAACTCAGAATCTCAGATCCAAGCTGGGAACTCACCCATTGATTGTGATCATGGCCATGTCAAGGGAGCACAAGTTACATGGTTTGGACAAGGTTTATAGACCTGTTACGAGGGAGACGATGCTGATGACAACAATAGAAACTGTCAAAGTATGAAAGATAATTTCCGATACAAACAATTAAAAGCAGTAAATGTGTTTTTAGGAGGACTAAATTCGAAACTCTCCCTTACGGTAACCATTATAAGAGGAGATATATCACACTTCTTGATTCATACATAATATTTTATAGTCCATATCCATAGGGAAAGAAGCCCTCCCATCACATAACACAGCAGCAAACTAACCCATAGCATATTTCTGGGTCCAGCTCCGAGCAGTTGTCTCGTACTTGCTCCTGTCAGTCTTGTACATGTGGGCGATCTCGGGCACCAAAGGATCATCAGGGTTTGGGTCTGTCAATAGTGAACAAATCGAGAGCAACACCTACAAGCAAAACAAACAGAATCTTTCGGCAAACTTGCAAAGAAAAACAATTCTATTTTAGGTCTACACTTTCCTCGGTGGGATAATCATTGCAATCTCATGTGACAACATAAACTTTTAAAAGAACATAAGTTATTTACCTTGGATATGGTGAGAGCAGGGCTCCACTGCTCCTTCAAAATATCAAGGCAAATGCTACCATTGCTGTTGATATTTGGATGAAAGACCTTTGTCCTGAATGCGACCTGCAAAAGATATCCACAGACATGCTCAAATTAAAAATTAAATATGAAAAAAAGAAAATTAAAATACAAAGAATGGCTCAAAGTGTAAGTTGAAGCATGAGGAGGTTAACTTCTAAAATATGGGCTGCATATTAAGATGGGACGTTCAGGTTGAGAGGATATTTCAGTTTAAAATTGTATATTTCATGAAAGGGGAAGGCCAAATCCTCAAGAATGGTCTCTGGTATAAACTTGTAGACCTAGGATTGAAGCAATTTCTTCGACCTCAAACTTTTCTTTGTTTTTTGTTAATAAAACTAAAATTTCCCAGTGATGAAAAATAGTGAACCTGCACATGCAATACAGAGTAACTAGCTATCTAACAAAATCTAATTAAAAAAAAAAGACCTGCAAAAGAGTTGAGAATGTTCATCTCTGACGTATGTTTCTAGTATCACACAGGTTTATTTCAATAAAGAACCATACCTCCAGAGTTAAAACTTTATGAACTCTTAATCCCCAAGTAGTCTTGGCCACCCTAAGCCTTCCATGTGACTTTAGATTGTTTCAAAATCTTAGTGATTGTTTCAAAATCTTAGTTCTTTCCGATTGTCACTTATCCGAAGTAACTTACGTTAATGACCTAGATTAATGGTTAACTAAAACTGCTTACAGTGTCTTCTAAAACACATGCATACCAAATAAGTTCAACCATCCAAAAACAAGACATGCCAGTCACATGAAACTTTAAACACATCACAGACATTTACAAGGCATAAGATTGAAATAAAAGACAAGACTTAGCCAAGATAGTGCACAGATTGGCCCACTTCTCATGAGCCCAATTGCACTTTGCATCAAAGACAAATAATCCACACTTCTTGCTTTCCTTAAGGTCATCACTAACAAAATAAGAACACGCCTTAACTAAGAGCCACAGTAAACACAAATTCAATCACAAGAGGTAATGTTCACTCGAGAGACCAATGATGTCCACCTAGTTTCAGTTGGATATTATGTAAAAAGGATGTGTAAAGCTAGGTTAAGTCACATCAACATTCTCCCTTTCTAGCCCACCCTTCAAGGGTATGTATCTGAGTATTACCAACAATTAATTGCTTCTATTAGGTAATGCTAAGATCTAACATAAGATGCATAGAATGTTATAAACATCTGCCTGCTGATATAAAAAAGAGAGAGCTTAAGCATCATAATAGAAGTAAGAAATATTATAAAAGTATATGAACAAAATTTGTCCAAAGAAATATATTATAGACTTGTTACTTTCAACAGTGGAAGTATAATAGGCACCTTAGGTGGCTTGAATGGATAGTCTGGAGGAAAATGAATAGTGACTAGAAACACGCCACCTGCATATGGGCTGTCTGGAGGACCCATAATTGTCGCTTGCCAATGAAACATGTCTTCAGCAACAGGGCCTAGACATATAAATAAGATGAAATAAAAAGAAAAGAAAATAAGATTCGATAAACAGTTGCACACAAGCAATCACCAGGGAAACAGAAAGATGACTTCTTTTTTTGGCGCCCGCTGCAACTCCGCAAAATACTTGATGTTGCTTAGAGTAATAAGTAACAATCGTTTCATTTCCACAATCTGTGTCAACCCACACCCGTAAAGTCAACCTTCTTCCCCCCAAATGCTATGTTAAGGCAAATAAGAACCACGTCCAACCTCGTCATCGTCCGAATGATTTCAATAATCAACTTACCAATCTAACTTTCCAGAATGAAAATCAACTTACCAATCAGCTAAAAGAAATTCTTAACTAAATACACTTTAAAAAACAAACCAAATCATATAAAAAGACCTAAACCTACAAATCCAAAATCCAGCTCTCATCACAAATCACAGCATATGAGCAATTTGATTTTCTCCAATAACATCTACTTAAAAGAAAAAAAGACCATCTTTTCGCTTAACCTCTAAAAACAAAATTAAAACTTTATACAAATAGAATTACATAATTGCTCTTATACGAAAAAAGAATAGCTCAAATAATAAACAGAAACACCAAAAACTCATAATCTCACAAAAATATTTAACAAATCACGAAAAATCAACCACGAGATCAACACAAACAGAAGCGAAAACGAAAAAGGATTGACATCGAACCTGCGCTGCAAGAGGTAGGAGGATCTTTTTGGAGATCCTTCAGCTCCTTCAAGATCCGCTTCGACGCCATCACCTGTTCTATGTTTTTTTTTTTTTTTTTAAAAGAAAAGAAAAAAAAAATAGAGAACAAAGTCTAGATCAGCCTCGCTTTTCAAACCAAAGAATCAAAAATCAGAAAAAAAAAAAAAAAATTTATAAAAGGTGTGGAGAGATTAGATTACCTGAAAGAGATCCTCCTGGTTATTATTATTAGATTAGATTTTCTTTTTTTCTTTTTTTCTAAGAAACAAGGGAGAGGGATTTGCAGTGAAATGTAAAATGTGTATTTATATATGCATTTGGAGAGAGAGAAAGGAAAGATATATAAAAAAAAAAAAATTTAAATGATTGATTCACGAGCTGGTGCTGTACTGTGATTGGCTACTGATATCTTTTTATGTGGACCCTACCCAGACTGACACCGTTGATAATTTCGCTATTATTCGTTTTAATTTTTTAAAATGTGTATTATTGATTTAATACGCGTTTTTACCGGTTGACTCACCTATTGTTTTATTTTATTTTGTTTTGTTATTAAATACTTGAAGGAATTTTTCGGAGGGATATTTGATTTTGGAATTTTTTTTATTTTTTTACCAACTCAATTAATATAATTACTAATTAGGTATCATTAATTTTAGACTAATCTTTATTTTTTGCTGGTGGGGGCCATGAGATTTCTTTATCATTACACATTAGATTCTGTATTATTATGTGGAATCTGTAGGTATCATTATGTGGCCTACTGCCTGCAGTTCTTGATTATGGGCTGGGCTGGGCTTCAAGTGAAGCCCAAATCACCCAATTTTGTCATGTCTAAGAATGAAGAACAAAGAAGTTAACTGCAAAGCACTATGAACACCCGAGTCTTGAGTGATCAGAATTTGTTCATTAAAGGAAGGCTAAACAACATTTTAAGATGAATTGAAATGGAGATACATCATAAATGAAGATATACCATAAGCACTTGCAAAAAATATATTAAATTGAAGATAGCGAAACGGTCCATTCACTCGTCGACTCTTGGCGGAGGTGGTGTTGAACTTTCGGATTTGTTGTCGGAAGATGGATGATTCTCAGGTTCGACAACGGGTCTGACATTTTCTATCATTTTGATGACGTCTAGCATTTTAGGTCTCTGATCCGGCATTCTTACCACACAAGACATTGCTATCTGCAACATCTCCACCATCTCTTCCTCTATGTTGGGATATCTCAACAGCTCCACGTCGAATACTTCTGCTGTCCACTCTTCGCGAACTACTGAGTGAACCCACCTGACCAAGTGAACAAGCTCGTCACCACCAGTAGTGTGGATGGGGGATTTCCCGGTGAGGAGCTCCAGTAAGACCACTCCAAAGCTATAGACATCAGAAGACTGTGTTGCTTTGCGGGTATCTGTCACTTCTGGTGCCCGATAACCAGCAGCACGGGCAATAACAGGGGCTAGTGAGCTTGTAATAGTTGTCAGACCAAGATCAGACACACAACCATACTGTCGAGAGTTGAGAAAGATGTTTGAGGACTTTACGTTGCCATGGACAAGCTTACCACTATTTTCTGCATGAATACGAGCAATACCTCTTGCAGCACCTATAGCTATTCTCATTCGAGTATCCCAATCTAGTGGGATTCTACCTTCTCCTCTCTTACCTGTAAAGGGGCAGATGCATTAGAGGATTGAGTAAAAATACTGAGAGTAGACTGTACATTCGTCCTACAAGAAAGATATGAAGAATTATCAAAAGAGGTCGACCTTTCTGACACTGGGGACACAGGACAATGATTATTGATTTGTTGACACTAATGTCCAAGTAGAGACTAGTGATTAGTGAGCATATTCACTCTGTTATCTAAATCATGTTTGCAATTACATAGAGAACTTTAAGAGATGGAATTACTGTAACAATAATAACTTAAGCAGATTGAAAATCAACTCATTTGATCTTCTTGTTAAACTAAAATAGACACAAACAGCTAAGGTACCAATGGCTTCATAGCCTGGTTCTTTTACAAAACGCAAAAACAGTATTCTGGAAAAATAAGCTCAACTTTTCACTTAATTAGGAAGAAAAAGAACCAAGCTCCATAAGAAAGACCATTGAGTCATTGACTCACTTATTTTGAGCATAGAAATGATAGGAACTTTTACAATCATAGTTACGCGCCTTACCTGCTTTTACAAATAAATCTATCCTATTTCTCCGCACAATTTTGACTAACTTTAACTCGCAAATTTTCAACAAATTCATTATCATAATTAAGAGTAGGGCATACAACACTGTTTCATCATTGCACTTGGGGGAGGAGAAGCAGGAGGCTAGCAACAAAATATCTAAGTTTAATTGATCCTAAGAAATTGCTAGCCCAAGCCTAATATTGTAATTGAATAACTCATTAGCAAGATCAGTCACCAGAGTCTAACCCCAATGATGAAACGTTTGAAGACTTGAAAAGATTTTTGGCTATAAGCTATATTCACACCGGAAAACCAATAATATCTATCAGAAGTAAGAAGCTATTCAATTTCAAATAAACTTTCTCTGAAAATTTGAACATATAATAAGATCCAGCAGGACCAAGAAAGAGTCATGTATCAGTTAGAAAAAAGCAGGCTGCCAGAACTTTCTCTAGAGGTACGAGTCAATGACAATGTTTCGACTAGCAATCACCATCTATTGTACAATGTTACAACATATTTAACTTCATACATGACTAAACCAAATAATTATGCAGCACATACAAATACCAGAAACGGTGCAAGGCAACATACCATGTAGCATAGAGGAGGCACTTCCTTGACTGTAATAATCATACACCATCAGCTTCTCATCTTTCGAATAGTAATACGCCTTCAGCTCAACAACATTCTCATGCTTAATACTTCCAACAACTTCCATTTGCTGCTCGAAATCACGTTTCCCGACACTCACATCCTTCAATCTCTTAACCACCACTGTGGTCGCATCCTCCAATATCGCCTTATAAGCCATCCCAAAGGTTCCCTTCCCCAACACCTCGGCAGAAGCCCTCAACAAATCCTCCAAATCAAATGCATAACTACAACCCTCAAAGAAAAACAGCCTGTTATTGGCATCTTGATTCCTCGAAACCACTTTCTCTGGCGACATCTCCCTCTTCTGTAACGTCCCCTTGAATCCGTCCTCTTTCTTTTTTTTTACACAACAAGCAATAATCAAAAACGCAAATGCCACAATTCCCAACACACAAGCAGCAATTATAATTCCTAACAAGGCAGTCTCACCTATCCTCCTACCATTCTTAGGCCTCACATTAGATTCACTGGGTGCTTGATCCGGTGAAACTCTAGGAGCTAATCTTTCACCGGAAGATATGTTGTTACCAGCAAAGGCCGAACTCGGGAACCTCTCAAGTGACTTAGGTATAGACCCACTAAGAAAATTATTAGACAAATTCAGCTGTTGCAAACTGGGCAAACTAAGATCAGGAACTTCACCGGACAACCAATTGTTTGCAAGATTCAAAGCTTGAAGTTGAGTCAAATTCGACAAGGAACGAGGAATGGTTCCATTAAAACCATTGTTAGATAAATTAACAATAGTAAGATTCTTCCAAACCGAAAAATCAGGCAATGGACCGGAGAAGTTGTTGAACTGAAGATAAAGAAAAGACAAGCTTTTCAAATTAAAGAAATCAGAAGGGAAATGCCCAGTAATAACATTCGATCTAAGACTCAAAATCTTCAAAGCAGACAAACGACTAATGGTGTTGGGTGGAATCTGGCCTGTGAGTCCAACACCTGGCAATCTGAGGGCCACTATACGTGACCCATCTTGGCTACATTTCACTCCAGTCCAGTGATTACACACTGGAGAGCTCTCGTTCCAGTTGAGAGAACGAGAATGTGGAAAACTGTTGACAAAATCAAGCAAAGCTTGCTTGTCTTCAACTGGGTCTGCGTTCGCTTGAGAGACAATCAGACCCAGATACAAAATCGAAGTGAAAATGGAAAAAGCTTCCATTTTTACTCACTTAGCTCTCCAAACAACAAGCTAAAAACGAGCTGTTTTCGCCAGTCTCTTGAGTCCAGTACTGCACATTAGTGAGTTCTTTTAGCTGATGAAATAGAAGAAAAAAAGAACAGTTAAAAATAATAATAAATAAAAATGATTTTGAAAAAATAAAAAAAGAGAACAGAATGTAAGGAAAAGAGAAAAGCAGATTCCAAGATTATTGTCTATAAAAGCAGAGGTGTTGTGTATTATTTTCTACATAAAAAAATGAGCTTTGCAGGCTTTGAATATTGCGTTTTTAGTCAAAAAGAGAGCTACAAATTTAAATTGTTATAAAAGTAAACTCAAATCGAGCTTCTTTTTGGTTCTTTGTAGTTCAATTTCTTCTTTTTAACTTTCTGGGTCCAAAATTTGAAATGGTGAATCCAAAACTTCATTTTTATTTTTATTTTTTATTTTTAAATAATAAAAATAAATCTTTAACCATTAACATAAACTAGTAAAAATAATTATTAACTAGTGAAGTCACTGTAGTTTGTAGTACCTCGCTTTTTCAGATCTGAACAAAACAAAAGCAGTACAGTCACGGTCCCTTTGCTTGATTCGAGCTTGTCTCTCAACAGAAGTCAGACGAAGAACAACCCTGCGGTGCAGCTTCAAGTGATATAAACCTCTGCATCAGCAACATTTGTATATAAATTTTTTTGTAAGAAACTTACTATATTCATACATTTAATAAAAAAAGAAGAAGAGAGAAGTGAAAACGTACTAGCTATGATTTATCTGCTAAAGTAGCACGAAGTTGAATAGTAATCATTCCAAAAGTGATTTAAAAAAAGCAGAACAAACGCTATAATTTCTCAGCTGACTTTCAAATCCCCAACTAAACCAACAACTAATAATAAGAAAAGAGAAAATCACAGCTACAGAGAACAATACTGTATTTTTCAACGAATGGGATGGATTTTCCTTTCCTCCTTCTCTTTTAATGATTAACGGCTAGATTTTCATGTCTCATGGTAACTGAAGCAAGAAACAGAGAGAGAAGAGAGAGAACCAAAAACCGGAGTTGGGTGGACCGGTGACGTGGCGAGATATTATGACTGACATGTGGGGCAGTAGCTGGTATTAAGTTTTTTTTTTTTTGGTTATAAATTTAATTAAAGTTGGGTCGTCTGGGCAATTCGTCGTCGTTTTTGCATCTCGTCTGTCGTTTTGCTGCGATGGATAGAAAAAGAGAAGTGATGGCGTCGCATTTATAGCCGTCGATTTTGGAGGGCTTGAAGATTTGAATAAATTCTGGCTGTTGGATTGCATTAAGTTGTAAACTAACTTTTGTCTAGCTTGATAACCAAATCGTAGTAATAACAAGATCTGCAACACCAAAAAGCTAAATTTTGTTATTGTTTTTTTTTTAAAATTACCTAAGAGGAATTAACAGTTAAATTTTGTAATAATTTATGGATTGGGTTAACTCTCTAGCTACATTATTGATGTGTAATTGTCATAAATATTTCAACATTATCCTTAAAATTATTGTCTTCAAAAAATTCGAGTGCTTTCTGTTTTGGCTAATTTACTGAGTCCCCCCATATCCTATTACATGTCTTTGTCCAACACAACCAACTTTTAACTACCACTTTCTGTTCGATAGCTCTCCTCCTCTAATGGCCTTTAAAACAGTGGCCCTTGTAGTCCGTTTTGGTTGGTCGAGAATTCAAAACATAAGTACAAGTTATAACCTACAAGAATCTGAATTATGAATTAACAAATTAACAAGCGTCATAGAATTGAGAATAGCTTCAACAGATCGCACATATAAAATAATATATGTGTTCCTGATGAGATAAATTTATTAAAGAAAGACTCTAATTTGGATTTTCCCAAATCCTATGAAAATGATGCAAGCATCCCTTTTGTAGGTGACTGAAATTGTGTGCTCATTTTGGGGTAGACAATTAGGTGTAAATCATATGCAATGTCTCCCATTATTAGGTAAAACAACTAGTGTTCTTTTGATTTGATTTAGCAAATTTGGCTACATGTATTTCAGATTGGGAATATTAAAGTAGGCTTATTGTGGCTGTGACTAATGGATTTGACCCTGTCTGTCTGGGATGTAAATTTTTATAACAAAATGGCCAAACTAGGCTCTATCTTGTTGTGTATGTTTTTGTATTGTTAACTTTTTGGGTATTTAATTGCAAACTGGCTTAATTTGGATATTTTGATTCACTTTTTGTTTATGGTAAAATATCTAATACCTTGAAATTGATTCGATTACCAAGTTAACCACAAAGGAATCAAGTTCATTAATTTAATAATACCTAAATGAAATTGAAATTAAAATTTGATGAATTGAAAATTGAATATACATTTTGTTACCTAACCATCGTTCAAGTGTGTTGTCATGGTATGACTATTTAATTTTATAAATGAAGCACTAAAATGCTGCAATAGTATTTTGTGGTGTTTTGGACTGTTGAGGTTGCTGAGACAAAAGCTTTGTCGGAGGGTATTAGATTGGCTACTGGTATGTATTTCCTTCCTCTTGAAGTGAAATCCGATGCGTTGAACGTTTCTCAACCTTTGTGATTGGGTATCTTTTTTTAGGAGTGATGCGGTCCATGTGGATAATGTAGTGTTTGATAGTAAAACTCTAATGTCTTTGGTTAATGTATGGTATTGCCAAGAAAGCTCTAGATTGTAATAGCTCTATTTTGTGGCTGTATTCGTTCCTAGGTTGGCTGCTTTAGTTAATCTTGGGTGACTCATTTTCTGGTTTTGGCCCAGTGGGCTGAATGAATTGCATTTTTCTTTTAAAAAAATATAAATAAAAAAAAGGACAATATCAATTTGGTCTCTAACTTTTAGAGAATTATCAATTTTTTAAAAGCAATTTAGTTTATTGGTATCGTTGAGTCCTAACTTTATGAAAATATATCATTCTGGTCCCTTTAACTAATTTTCTAATAATCAAACCTCACAGAATTGACAAAAAGACTGGTTTGCCCTTGACTCTATTTAAATGAGTTAAAATTACAATTTTAATCTCAAATTTTAAAAAAGATTATTAATAATTAGAAAAATAATATGATAATTTTATATTAATTTTTTTAAAAAATAAAATAATTTTTTTTAATATGAATATTCACCATCCATCAAGATTGATGGATCTTGATGACGGTAGAGATTGTATTGAAATTTTTTTAAAAAAATAAAAAATAAAAATCAAGTATTTTGCTATTCAGCAAAAACGGAAAAAAAAAAAATTAAAACTCTCCAAATGGTGGAGATCCAATCTAGATCTCCACCAAGATCAACAAAAAAAAAAAAATTGAAATGCATCTCCGGCAATGGAGATCGATTTCCATCGCTGGAGAAGAAGCGACCTCCAACGATGGAGGTCGCTGGGTCTCCATCAATGGAGTTCGAAGGGTCTCCAGTGATGGAGACCCAGAAACTAGGTTCGTTGAAAATCAATTGACCTAGGCACTGAGTTCGTTGAACTTTAACGAACCCAGAAATTGGGTTCGTTGAACTTTAAAGAATCCAGATTTTCTAGGTTCGTTGAACTTCAATCCCTAGTGTTTTAATTTATTTTTTTTTCTGTTCTTGGTAGAGATTCAATCTGGATCTCCACCAAGAACAACAACAAATTTTTTTAAAAATAAATTTCATTATAATCTCCACCGTCCATTAATCTTGATGGACAACGGAGATCCAACTAAATTTTTTTCATTTAATTTATTTTAAATTTTTAACTAGGGGTAGATATGTCATTTCACTAGAAAATTTATTGTTGACTCATTGATAGGTTTAAAGATAAAAATACTCCCGAAACCGTTAAATTTGATTAACGACTGACTCACAGAAGGATCAAATTGATACATTTTCAGAAAATGAGGGCCCAAGGATACCAAATAACGACACTGTATTAAAAAATTGATAATTTTCAAAGTTAAAGACCAAATTGATAATTACCGATAAAAAAATGAAGCACTAAAAAAATAAATTAATGAGAGAATTAATAGGTTTTAAATAAGAGTAATATCTAAAAATTTAACAAAATTTATTGCCAAATAATGTAACAAGCTGATTTATAATTACTGCATCATAACACATTAGCTCATAATTAATACGGTGGTTACAAATGAGGTTGCCAATAAATTTGGACTTCAAAATAAATAAATAAATTTAGACAGCCTAACATTTATGTGTCGTAAAGGCAGAAAATGATTTTTCTGTTTTCCGTGGAACGTAATACGAAAACATTTGTAGAACGCACCATTAGTTTCTTAGTGATTTTTAGAGTTAGCTTCATTTTATTAGATTAACGTGAATTTTAAAGAGGAACAGGCCTGGAATTCATTCTGGTGCAACATCAACAATCATTTTTATTATTGAATCAAACAACCCAATATATTGTTATATGCATGTACATTTCAAGTCACAAGCCTTGAGCTCATTCTGCTGCAATATTAGCAGTCACCTTTATTATTCTATGGTGATACATTAAAACATATCTCTCCATTTGTTCAACAGGAATACTTTGTGTTCTAGTCACCAAATTACTAGAACATTGTGGATGTTATTCACTTTTGATCAGTAGTAAAATTGAAGTAGAAAATCAAATCATTGTAAGACTCTTCAAGCTGTTTATTTATATAATTTGCCATTATTAGCAGTCTTCAAAGTAGTAGTAGTTGAAATCAGTAAGATCACTTCATCAACTTGAAAGGACAACAGAAAGTTCCAAGCGACCCGTCCATTCCTCACCTGGCTTCAAGGTGATTGGTTTCTCAATTGCTGCTCCATCAACACATAGCATTTGTTTGTACTCTTCGTCTCCTAAATCTGAAATGGATTTGGACTTCCTCTCCCATGGATTCCATACCACTGGGTAAAATCCAAAGGAACAAAACATTTCATGTGTCATCATCAACAAATACATATAAACATCAGGTCAATGCTTGTAGAAGTACTTCTGCTTATTGTGACCATTTAGTGGCAGATCACTATAATAAGCTTGGAACTTAGTGTCTTGTTAGGATCTGGATAAGTATTTATATAAAAATTGACTAAATGAGAGAATGTCCTGATAATGTTCGAGGTGGGTTCCATTGTTATTACTTGTGTAGAGAAGATAGGCTTACCGACGTCTGGGAGTCCTTCTTTCCGTATGACAAATGTCCGCTTTCTTTCATGATCAAATATTGCGATCATATTCGGAGATCTAAGATAAACCCGGTCCACCTGATAAATAAGAAAGTACTTTATAAGACTTTTAGCATACCCAACAACTAACAGGTTATGCGTAGTGAAAACTACATAGCAGCAGCACTGATGCACATATGTGAAGAAATCTCTGTGGATGCCACAGAGTCTCTTTTTTATCATCTTCTGATCACCAGAAGGTTTTTGTCAAACAAATGCCTAGAGAGTACTATAATTCTCTTTGGATATTTTACCCTCGGATTCAAATGTTATGGTATCTCCTTGTTCAGTGAAGCGCTCCTTTTGACAGAGGTTATCAAGGTAATCAAGAGTCTCTAGCCCCTCTATCCTCACTTCACTGTCAGCACAATTATTGTAACTATATCATTAGATAAGGTGAATGAAGCAATAATTTATTCTATTCAAATTTAGATACCATAATAGATGTTCATCATCATAAGCAGAATCGCATATTACCACCATGATTATATATCATATATACCTGATATCAGAAATTGAGAAATTTGTATGATAGGCTATTGAGAAACTAAAAGGCTTGCAGTTTATGTTCCTGATACGAGATATCAGTGTTAGATATCCGTCAGCTGCCAGAGACACCCTCAGACGAAACTCGAAACTGAAAAGGATTTAACCAATTTTTCTAATAAGTAAAACTTGAAATCTATTAAAACCTGTTGTAAAATTACCCGGATCTATAACAAGAGTCAACACAATAATGTGGTGGACAATTGGTCAGGACTAGATTTTTCAATATTATGTGAGGTCATGCATGTTAGAGCTGTTCTGATGCTTAATCAAATAATGTTTTCAATAATGTTCATTTGAAAGCATCTCCTGACTAATGAATTCATGTGAGAAGCCTTTCTTTAAAATTTAAGAACCATAACATGAACTACGTACTATCAATATTATAGTTTCATCAGGGAGGATCATAAAAGTTTCTGGGTATACAAGATAAATACCTGTGTGGCCAGATCTTCAAATCTTCTTCAGACGGCTTAAGCAGCAAGTCGACGCAGGCCTTGCCATGGGAATCACTGGGATGCAATGGTGGCGGATCGTTATCAATGACCCAAATCTTGTTTCTAGCAAATCCATGCTTCTGATCTAGCGCTCCTTTGCTTCCAAACTAACAAATTTTGCAGCAAACCCGGATTTCAAATATGTCCTAATGGAAAACTAGGTGGATAGATAATGTACATAAACATCAAAATACCTGAGGAAAGCAGATAGGAATCCCTCCTCTCACTGCATGTGGTGGCTTGAAGATCGCCTAAGAAACCATATATAACTTGAAATCAGTTGATTATTGTTTAGGACTAAACATATAGAATGGCAAAGAGACAATTCAAAAAAATTTTACCTTAGAACTTGTAAACAGCAACTCTTCTCCACGGTCAGTCCTCCAGGAGAGCACCTGTCCTCCATGTAAGCTAACCTGGATGGAAGTCATATTGTTATGTCCATATTCCAGAAGAAACAGAAAACAAACAAGGAAAAAGGTTCGAGTTCTGACCCTGGCAGAGGCCCCTCGAGGGTTTCGAAGAACAACCTGATCAATTCCGTTCCTGTCCTTCGTTATTTCCACTGCTGCTTTCTGATCACAGGCTGCCCCGGAATGATTCATGATTAGAAACACTATAAGGACATGTAAAATAAGAGGAAACAACAAGAAGAACTCTTTCTAGCTAGCGAGCTCTTTGTAAACACTGCCTCAAAAAGAAGAGAAAAAGAAAGGACTTTTGAGAAAGTATAAAAAGGCAAGGCAATCACTGTAAGCAGTTGCGAATCTGAACTTGGCCTCCAACACCACCTTTCTTGTGACACAACAATATTGTCGTGAATTGAAACAGAAATTCCAACTACTTTTAGTCCACTACAACTGCCAACAACAAAAAGAAAAGTGACCTGACCTCACAGGCTGAATCCTAACAATCTGATAATCTTGTAAACCACCCAGAAACTCCACTTTAAAAGCAAATCCAATATCTCTCAAAGAAACACAAGAGAGAGAGAGAGATAGAAGGGAATGAAACAGGACAGCAGACAAATGTCTAATAAGCCTAGAAGCTGTTACCCAGATGACAAAAATGTGTGATAATATTTAAATGAGAGATTGAGTTGGGACCAGAAGTGATAAATTTTGGACTCGAATTTTGTCTGAATGCCGGTTTCAAACAAAAACATTAATGATGGAAACCGTTATGTCTGCAGAAGAGAGAAAAAAGAATTAAAAAGCGACAAATGCAGACATAGCTAGAAGTTGAAAGGTGAAGACTTAATTTAAGATTTTCGGATGAACTTGTATTATTAATAAACGAAGATTGAAAGGTCAGATTTCGAAGAGATCATCATAAGATGATCTTAATCGGATCATTCTTGAAAGGTTTTTGATTGATAATTTATTGGTCTCTTAACGTTTATAAAAAATATATATATATTAAAATAGTTTCTATAAGAATTCAAAACCCATGTGTTGATTGAGCCCAAAAGTCATATATGACCTGATGTGTACTCTCCAAATCTTGACATGCAACCATGATCAACTGAATTAACTACCTTAAAAAGTCCTCATTTTCATTTTTTAATAATTTCTATACATATTTTTCAGTGTGTGATTATAACTTTATCAACAAATTACCTCAATTTTTATTCTATTGATAAGATTTTAAAGTTCTTAATGCTTAAACTTTCAGTGTACATTCGTGATTTGATCCCAATACCTCTTAATTAATAACTCCTATCAATTCAACAAGCCAAATGAATAATAGCGAAGCATCAGAAACCTCTGGATCACAATTTTGTGTAATGTTTCAATATTTCTCAACAAATCAAAATTTTAACAAATGAAAAAGAAAAAAAAAAAAGAAATCGAATATTCAAACCGGTCTTTATCTTCGTGACAGTTTTGATATTTAAATAAATAACATTATCCTGGAGAATATTCAAGCAACACCATGCTTGGTCAACAGAGTACATAATGCGCGTGTAAGACACAAGAGAAGGAATGATTCAGAATCCACTTCACAGGAGAAATTTTCGACCCATAAACAGGGACCGTCAAAGGTGGGCAAAATTCTAGCCAGTGCAGCGCATTTTCTTTCTCATGATTTGACCTTAGCTAAAAGCCATTAAAAGATGACCAAAGCATGTGTCAGATTTTTCTTCAAAGTGCTTTTTGAATGGAATAGTATTTTTATCTTTTAGCTTGGCATTGGCTTCAACAAGAAGCACTTTTAGCCGCAGCCGCCCTATTCATTGTTGTTTCAATACTGGTACAAACTGCTTTCCTCAAGCTTATAAATATGTTGCATTTATTACAATTCATGTTTGTCAACAATAGAAATGGAGTGTATATTTTATTACCTATTCGTTTATTAGAATAAATTTCCTTTTAAGGGTAAAATAATATTTATAAATGTAAGAAGAAATGATAGATTTTGATGAGGCTTTCAATTTTGGTAGTTAGACATGTCTCTAAAATTATAAAATATAGTAATATTGTCAAATTTCTCAATAAAGTTGGTAGCTGAAATTAAAATATAATATTTATAAATGTAAGAAGAAATCATAGATTTGATGAGGCTTTCAATTTTGCAATGAAGTTGGTAGCTGAAATTAAAATATAATCTAAAAAATTTTAAAAATAAAATTTGATATAATTTAATTAAAAGAAACACACAAAACCCATCTTTTTCTTGATTGCTTGGACGCTACGGTACCACAATGTTGTATTTGTTTGCACGACCAAGTGAAGGCATGCTATGGCCAGCTGAGCTGGCTGCTAGTAGATGCATAAACTTTTCAAGCTCATCACGTGAACAATCTAACTGGTTTTACTAAGCTGGTCATCAACATTTTACAATGGCTGCTGGAAGTACTTGATCAAAATCACTTTTATCTCCAGAAGAAGCAAAAACTAATCAAAAAATTTTTTCAAGAATTGAAATTGGAAACAAACCCTTTATAATACAATCTGGTGCGAATCCTATCAAACTTACCTTACCATGAACCACAACTGTCTAGTGGGTATTCTCAAATCTCAACCTCTCAAAAAGTTCTCCTTAATCAACAAAACTATGATTCTAAATGGGACATTCTATCAGCAAGTTTCGGTAGTGCTAGACTTTTCGTTCGTTCATTTCGAACAGGCATCCAAGATTATGGAGGAAAAGAATGGTTTTCTTTGGTACATATATGGACAGTATAGAACATCAATTAGGCAAAGTAAGATCACCCAGCAGCGCATATGGCCCCTGAAATATTAAAAAAGAAAACAATTGAAGAAAAACAGTTGAATTTGATTTATTTTGAGCGAGAGAGAGAAATAGAGACCTGATGATGGGGAGGAGCAGCAAAATTTCAATTCATTGACATGCTTCACATCAAGCCCAATGAACCATGATCCAGCACTTACATCATCATGGGAAAATGTACGAAGAATAGACCTGAAAAAACAAAACAGGAGGGTAAATGTAGTCCAACCAACCATGTCCGTTCGCAATGTAGAATTTACTACCAACATCAGCGCACACCAACTGATAACAAAAAAATGAAGCGAGGGGCACCTGTTAATCGAAATAAACTGCGCTAAAGCTTGTGAAATTACATACATGTCGCCTGAAGCATGACGAAAGTACCTGCACCGTACAAGGGATGTAGTTATGAAACAAATAAGAACTCCAAGTGAATTTACAAAATTTCACTTTATGTCGCTTTATGCAGTACACACAGATGACTAAGGCTTTTAAGAACTGACACTTAGGACTTGACATGAATATAATTGTTAAATCATAACGAAAAGAAATTCACTAAGTTTGGTGAAACATGAAGAAACCTGCAAAAGTAATGAAACATGACGTAGCCAAGTACAGTATCCTCTCTCGAGATATTACTATTCATAAAAAAAAGGACTTCAATGCCTTCATAGTTTGACAAGTATTCTGAGGTTTATATCATATCACTGCAACAAAATGAATTCTATGGTGGGATGCTGTGACGATAACATATCACAACTGAGAACAATTTTCCTACATGATAAAGTACTTGTTACCTTTTAACACCAAACTTGGCTTCACCACAGCCTTACCAATGATGAACGAATATTTTAAGTCATTAGCATGACGGACACACCTTCATTTCAAAATATCAGTATCAGTGCTGAGTAGACAATTCTGACAGTCCTATGACACTCAAAAATGAAATTGTCCTACCATGACTATACTTTCACCATCTTTTTCATGTAAATTGTTCTTCACTAATCCTCTGTATAAATAGGCATTCATGACTATCAGAAAACCCACACATTACTGCCCCCATATTTCCCAACCACAGCTTCTTGTCATCCCCCAGTTCTGATTCAAAATAATATGATGAGGTCTACTCTCGGAGGAAAGAAAAATGGAAGGGTATTCGCGACCTAGGCTGCGCCTCCCTGTCCACGAGACCCAGGTCGCTGCCACTCACTGGAAAGTTGCAGAAATATAACCGCGACTTAGGCCGCGACTTCCCAAGTTGTGGTACTCACTAGGACCAAAACAATTATATTGCCGCGACTTCCCAAGTAGTGACCCAAGTAGCGGCACTCACTAGACCAAAACAATTATATTGCCGCGACTTAGGCCTTCCAAGTAGCGACCCAAGTGGCGGCGGACACCAAACTCTAATTTCCTGCACTTGTTTTATTTGAAATTAGACTTATTTTCTAGGGCTATTTTAGTCTTTTCTTAGTCTTTTCCTATTATGTATATATAGAATGATATTTCTAGGGTTGGATTATCTCATCAATCATCATTATCAATCAAAAGAGTTCTCTTTGTCTTGTGGATAATCTCCAAAGACTCAAATCGGTTTATCTTGACATTCTTGTTTGAGATTAACTTGGGCTAGGGCTAAGGCTAATACCCTAAGTGCAAGAGAGTGAGGAATCCCTAATAAGGTGACTAAACTCAAAATTTATCTTGTGTTTTTTATTGTTTGTTGGTAAAGTTAGGGTTTGTTATTAGATTTACCTAGGTCGTCAACAATTTGGTACTTTCATTGAGAGTTGCCTACAAGGTGTTTGATAAAAGTCCTAAGTGAGCACTAGTTAGTTTTAAGATGTTGAACTGGCGACAACGAGCAATCTCCTACGATTCCTCAACCCAACTGGGTCCGTATCGAAGCCTTGGAAGTCGGCCAACGAGAGTTACGGGCGGATGTGACAAGGATGATGGGGATGTTGGAACGCACAGCGGCACGGGTAGAACGGCTACGGTAGAGGGAGATGTTGTTCCGGGGGTAGGGACAAAAGGAGAAGTTGATCAAACTACCGGACGGATACATGGGGTAAGAACACCACTGGTAAATCCTTTGTTCGATGTAGATGATGGGTTCAATAGGCAAGTTAGGGCTGAATCAATATAGACATGGGAGGAGAATAGAACGGGGTGACCGGGTTGCCGAGAGATGGGTGGAACCGAATCGAGGGAGACAAAGGCCTGGGGATCGGTAGGGAATACGATGATTTCGAGTCAAGTAGTGAAGACGAAGTCCGAAGGGATGACCGGAGGGACTATCGGGATGACCGGAGGGACTATCGAGGTGAGCCGAATTTTGAAAGACCTAAAAATCGACAATTTGATGAGGCGGGCTATAACATGGGTCGGCAAGGGAATCAAGGCCCGGGGAAACCGAAAGGTCGACTTTCCACACTTTAGCAGAGGCGATCCATATGAATAGTTGGACAAGGCCGGCCACTACTTTCAAGTATATGAGGTTGCTAGAGCCGACAAGGTAACCATCGCAAGCATGTACTTGGATGGTAGGGCAAATAGTTGGTGGCGATGGAGTAGGGATCAGTACGATCAGGATCGTCAGCGTTTGAGATGTATTGCATTTGAACATGAGGTCCTAGCTCAATGGGGGTCATCGCCAATGATAAATCACCATGGGCAACTTGCAAAACTTTGCCAGGAGGATAAAGTCCAGAGTTATATTAAAGAATTTCGACAACTTCAGACTATGACCAGGGGGTGGTCGGAAACTCACCTAATTGGTATGTTTACGGAGGCACTAAAATCATGGTTGGCGAGAGAAGTGAAGCTAAGGCAGCCGCGGAATTTGCGTGAGGCGATGCGGATGGCAGAGGTATTTGAAGGAAGCTACAAGGAGAGGAAAGCGTCCGAGGATAACAAGGGGAGCAAATACTCAAATCCTATGCAGACCGGGGCTTCCGAGGAGGAGAAAACTGAAGTAAGTAGCAAAACGAAGAATAAAATGACAGAAGTAAGGAAGCTATCACCAGAGAAGGTACAAGAACATATCAAGAAGAGTCTGTGCTTCAAGTGTGGTGAGGGGTGAGCTATGGGACACCAATGCAAGAATGGCAAGTTGTTAATGATTGAGGATTCCAAAGAGTCAGCATCTAAAAACGAAGGTTGAAATGACACTTATTATGACAGGGGGAAGAGAATATCAGATGTTGCCCTTGAGGGCAAGGGCATGCTTGAAAGGAAGGGGGAATGATGAGGTCTACTCTCGAAGGAAAGAAAAATGGAAGGGTATCGCGACCTAGGCCGTGACTCCTTGTCGCGCGACCCAGGTCATGCCACTCACTGGAAAGTTGTAGAAATATAACAGCGACTTAGGCCGTGACAGTACTCACTGGACCAAAACAATTATATTGCCGCGACTTGGGCCACAACTTCCCAAGTAGTGACCCAAGTAGCGGCACTCACTGGACCAAAACAATTATATTGCCGTGACTTAGGCCGCAACTCCCAAGTAGCGACCCAAGTGGCGGCAGACACCAAACCCTAATTTCCTGCACTTGTTTTATTTGAAGTTAGACTTATTTTCTAGGGCTATTTTAGTCTTTTCTTAGTCTTTTCCTATCATGTATATATAGAATGATATTTCTAGGGTTGTATTATCTTATCAATCATCATTATCAATCAAAAGAGTTCTCTTTGTCTTGTGGATAATCTCCAAAGACTCAAATCGGTTTATCTTGACATTCTTGTTTGAGATTAACTTGGGCTAGGACTAAGGCCAATACCCTAAGTGCTAGAGAGTGAGGAATCCCTAATAAGGTGACTAAACTCAAAATTTATCTTGTGCTTTTTATTGTTTATTGGTAAAGTTAGGGTTTGTTGTTGGATTTAGACCTAGGTCTTCAACATAATAATACATTCCCATGCTTAAAAATTCTACAACATAAGAAACTAATTAATGAAACATCAAACATCACAGTAGTTTTATTTTTTTCTGAAAAAAAGAAAAAGAAAAATATGCTTGAATAAGGTAATGGTGGTGTTGAATCATCTCAAGCTGACATTAAAATGAACAGCAATGTAAACATCCAGCAGCACACAGCAATGAGAATTATCACTGCAAAAGACTTATTCTTATATCTCATCATAATCTACAAAGCAGAATCAAAATTCTGTATCTCACGATTTTCCATCGCCAAATTTCCACCAGTCTGGTTCATACCATTTGTGGGTCCTACAAGATGTGATAACATGAGGAATATAGATTAAATTATAACAAAATTGTCATTTCATTAAATTAAACTATCAGCAAATGGTAACATCCTGAGTAACTCACGGCTCGGAAAATACTTCGCCTGATTTCATGCACCCAATATAAACACGAGGCTTATCCAAATGAATAGAAAGTATTGCTCCTAGGGAATCTGTAGGAAAATGAAGAACAAGCTATGTGAATCAGTATGGGAAATGAACGTTATTTGATTTTAACAAATTCAAGTTTTCTGACCAAGGAAGCTCAGCATTATTTTTTCTTGTCCTTAAGAATGGAATTCTTTCAAAAAATAATAATTTATCATTGTTTTAATCCATCACCTCTCAGCATTTGTTCTTTCAATCTTTTTGTCTTTCCTATAGATATTATTATTGCCATCTTAATATCTATGATTTTAAAGTTATTGTATACAAATTCTAACATGTGAATATTAAAGTACAAAAGTGGATTTACAGTCACGTTTAAAAGTCTATTATTGCTCATACATCTTTATCAAGTCAAAACAAGTGTTTATTACTGACAGAGCATCTATATTATTATGACTGGCATTTCCAGTATTATCTAGATTTATAACCTACAAGTGTACGCATGGGAAAAAGATGGGCAAATTAGTGTTCTATATAAATTTGATGAGAACCATACTAGAAGGAAGGGAAAAAGAAGGATTTTTGCGGGTTAACAGTGTGTACCGCGACCTGTGTCACGACTCGGGGTCACGGCCACAAGTCGTGGCACTCACTGGTTGCAAAAATCTCCAGTCATTTTTATTTCGTTTTTTTTTAGGTTTTTTCAAGGGCTGTTTAGTCTTTTTGTATTAGGTTTACTGTTCTAGTTCTTTTATTTTATTATTTAAATTCTATTTCCTTGTCCTTTTATCATTAGGACTCCAGTAAGTATAAATAGATTACTCACATTAGGTTTGTAATCATCTATCATCTTTTATCAGAATTGAATAAACAGTTTCTGTCAGCTGGCTTT
>CM010610.1:14450748-14669306 GCA_003430845.1 Xanthoceras sorbifolium | reverse complement strand
TGTATGTTTACGGAGGCACTAAAATCATGGTTGGCGAGAGAAGTGAAGCTAAGGCAGCCGCGGAATTTGCGTGAGGAGATGCGGATGGCAGAGGTATTTGAAGGAAGCTACAAGGAGAGGAAAGCGTCCGAGGATAACAAGGGGAGCAAATACTCAAATCCTATGCAGACCGGGGCTTCCGAGGAGGAGAAAACTGAAGTAAGTAGCAAAACGAAGAATAAAATGACAGAAGTAAGGAAGCTATCACAAGAGGAGGTACAAGAACATATCAAGAAGAGTCTGTGCTTCAAGTGTGGTGAGGGGTGAGCTATGGGACACCAATGCAAGAATGGCAAGTTGTTAATGATTAAGGATTCTAGAGAGTCAGCATCTAAAGACGAAGGTTGAAATGACACTTATTATGACAGGGGGAAGAGAATATCAGATGTTGCCCTTGAGGGCAAGGGCATGCTTGAAAGGAAGGGGGAATGATAAGGTCTACTCTCGGAGGAAAGAAAAATGGAAGGGTATCGCGACCTAGGCCGCGACTCCTTGTCGCGCGACCCAGGTCATGCCACTCACTGGAAAGTTGTAGAAATATAACAGCGACTTAGGCCGTGACAGTACTCACTGGACCAAAACAATTATATTGCCGCGACTTGGGCCACAACTTCCCAAGTAGTGACCCAAGTAGCGGCACTCACTGGACCAAAACAATTATATTGCCGTGACTTAGGCCGCAACTCCCAAGTGGCGGTAGACACCAAACCCTAATTTTCTGCACTTGTTTTATTTGAAGTTAGACTTATTTTCTAGGGCTATTTTAGTCTTTTCTTAGTCTTTTCCTATCATGTATATATAGAATGATATTTCTAGGGTTGTATTATCTTATCAATCATCATTATCAATCAAAAGAGTTCTCTTTGTCTTGTGGATAATCTCCAAAGACTCAAATCGGTTTATCTTGACATTCTTGTTTGAGATTAACTTGGGCTAGGACTAAGGCCAATACCCTAAGTGCTAGAGAGTGAGGAATCCCTAATAAGGTGACTAAACTCAAAATTTATCTTGTGCTTTTTATTGTTTATTGGTAAAGTTAGGGTTTGTTGTTGGATTTAGACCTAGGTCTTCAACATAATAATACATTCCCATGCTTAAAAATTCTACAACATAAGAAACTAATTAATGAAACATCAAACATCACAGTAGTTTTATTTTTTTCTGAAAAAAAGAAAAGAAAAATATGCTTGAATAAGGTAATGGTGGTGTTGAATCATCTCAAGCTGACATTAAAATGAACAGCAATGTAAACATCCAGCAGCACACAGCAATGAGAATTATCACTGCAAAATACTTATTCTTATATCTCATCATAATCTACAAAGCAGAATCAAAATTCTGTATCTCACGATTTTCCATCGCCAAATTTCCACCAGTCTGGTTCATACCATTTGTGGGTCCTACAAGATGTGATAGCATGAGGAATATAGATTAAATTATAATAAAATTGTCATTTCATTAAATTAAACTATCAGCAAATAGTAACATCTTGAGTAACTCACGGCTCGGAAAATACTTCGCCTGATTTCATGCACCCAATATAAACACGAGGCTTATCCAAATGAATAGAAAGTATTGCTCCTAGGGAATCTGTAGGAAAATGAAGAACAAGCTATGTGAATCAATATGGGAAATGAACATTATTTGATTTTAACAAATTCAAGTTTTCTGACCAAGGAAGCTCAGCATTATTTTTTCTTGTCCTTAAGAATGGAATTCTTTCAAAAAATAATAATTTATCATTGTTTTAATTCATCACCTCTCAGCATTTGTTCTTTCAATCTTTTTGTCTTTCCTATAGATATTATTATTGCCATCTTAATATCTATGATTTTAAAGTTATTGTATACAAATTCTAACATGTGAATATTAAAGTACAAAAGTGGATTTACAGTCACGTTTAAAAGTCTATTATTGCTCATACATCTTTATCAAGTCAAAACAAGTGTTTATTACTGACAGAGCATCTATATTATTATGACTGGCATTTCCAGTATTATCTAGATTTATAACCTACAAGTGTACGCACGGGAAAAAGACGGGCAAATTAGTGTTCTATATAAATTTGATGAGAACCATACTAGAAGGAAGGGAAAAAGAAGGATTTTTGCGGGTTAACAGTGTGTACCGCGACCTGTGTCACGACTCGGGGTCACGGCCACAAGTCGTGGCACTCACTGGTTGCAAAAATCTCCAGTCATTTTTATTTCGTTTTTTTTAGGTTTTTTCAAGGGCTGTTTAGTCTTTTTGTATTAGGTTTACTGTTCTAGTTCTTTTATTTTATTATTTAAATTCTATTTCCTTGTTCTTTTATCATTAGGACTCCAGTAAGTATAAATAGATTACTCACATTAGGTTTGTAATCATCTATCATCTTTTATCATAATTGAATAAACAGTTTCTGTCAGCTGGCTTTTACCAAAGACAATTATTTCGGCTTTTCTTGGGATTCGAACTTGGGAATCGGTTGGGCTAGGGCTTGTTCTCTAAGAAAGGGCTAATTCTAGAGATTTGATTCGTCTTCTTGACTAATCAAATTACAAATCTCTCTAATCTTGGGAATTCTATTTCTAGGATTAGGGTTTCAATTTGGGGATTTAGACCTCCTCAACAAAATCTTAATGTGAAGATGTTCACAGGGAAGCATTGTTGTTCATACCAGAAAAAACAATTAAGGACTACATACCAATATTAAGATAAACATCGTCATTGAGCTTAGCATAAAACTCAGCATCCCAGTTCTCAACAGCATGTACAAAGAAAGATTTTATTTTACTTGAGCACTCCTTAGGTGACTCCACCTGATCATCCTGGGAAAAAAAGGAAAGGAAATGTCATGTCTCCTTCAAATTGTCACAACCTAAAACAGGTTAAGTGCCAACTTCAATATTCAAGGTAACTAGCAAATGCGCAAAAATCTTTGTTATGCCTCATTAGCATGAGATATAAAGACTGTGTTGGCCATACAAAAGTACTTATATGTATATACAAACTTACACACACAAAAAATGAAAAAAAAAAAAAAAGAAAGAGAGAGGTAGTAAATATGCTTGGGTTCTAGGTTAGGTCTTTATACATGTAGGAATGAGCTCAAGACTACTGACATTTTACTTCACCGATAAGTTCCAAAGAAGCTACATTGCCAATCAGGCAAATTTGATGCCAGTTTGATTCTCCAGCGCAAGAAAATTCATTAAAAGTTTAAATTACAGTAAATGTTCTTGAAATAACTTCATAAGGTGAACGTACAAGGACAATGAAGTCATTGGTCTGCCTATTTTCACTGTCAATCTCTCTGTCCAAACTGTCTCCATGATTTGCACTGCAATGTATATATAACTTCAACTTAATAGAAAACTGCACATGATTCTCTACATATATATACATATAGACGAATCACGTAAATAGAGACCTTCTTCCTATTACAAATCGCACAACAATACCCCTTTCATCTTCCAGTTTTTTTAAAGCTGCACCTGCACATATAGTATTTTAAGATTAACTACAACAATAGTAGACAAATGTTTTTTAGAAAAAAAGAAAAACACATATTTTCAGAGTACAAATTTTCATATTAACATGCCATGCACTGTACTAAGAAAATCAGTCAAAATAGACATCAAGGGGCAAATTTGCGTGACATACAACTAAGTGCACATAGCAAGCGTAAAAGGGAAAAATGTGACAACAAAGATGGTCAAAACCCAAGTATAACCAACTTTCTTATGAATTTATGGGCAAGACAAATCTGAAAATTGAACGTATGCATAGATAAAAAATTATGTAAAATTAATTTGATAAAAAAAATCCTCTAGCCACACTTAATTATTGTGTGATCGACGAGCCTTCCCTGAAACATGAATCTTAAGGTCACTCTTCAAGTTTTAACTTCTGCATCATGATCCAGTCAGAATACCATTCAAGTGTGCAGGAAAATTGTCGGATAAATAAACTGTTTGATGTCCTTTAGCATTCACACACAAATCATTATACATGTAACCCGGAAAGAAGTTTACCAGTCGGCATCCATGCCTTCCGAATTGCATCTCTATTTTTCTTGCGGCCAAATGTCGTGATAATTCCTATAACAGCTAAACGTCTTTTCTTGGAATGATTGTCCTCACTATTCATTTCCGACGAATGCTTCGAAACAAAACCTTCCTTTCTAGCTGCATCTAGCTCCATCTCAATAGCAGACAACTTCTTCTGTTGTTCCCTGGCAAACAAAAATTAATCATCATCTCATCTACAACCCCCATACTACAGCTCATCAAACTTGACCCAACAAGTTAACAATAACATGAACGCTACCTGCAGCTTATTATTTTCAGTGTATCGTCAACAGATACTGCAGATTGGTTCTGAAATTGAAAATTCAACCTTGTCACTAATGTTTTTATATATATAAATTAAAAAGCAACTCAACCTAGCAAAGAACATGCATCAAAATGGACAACAACAACTACAATTCAACCAAACCAATTAACTGTAGTGTATAACAGTACAAGTGTACACTTATAAAGTCATTTGCATTATTGCATACTTTAAAAACATTAACTGGTACTTAGCTTCAAATTTTCAATTATCAAAAGCAATAAAAGGCAACCAAAAGAAAAGGAACAATAAATAAATAAAAGACCTGACCGATCTTCTTATCGAGCTCTTGAACTAAAAGCGCCCTACTATCAGCTTCCAGCCATAACCTATTTGGAAAGAAAAAAAAAATCCTTTGAATATAGAACCCAAGAAAAAAAATAATAAAAAAATAGAAAGAGAAAAAAGTGAAAGCTAACCGGCTTGCAACGTAAATACTGGCCATGGAAGCAAACATTGCCAGCATAAGCCCCGCGACCCGAGACTGGAAACCCGAATTCGATAGCCGGTTATTGGATACCCGGCTATGCATTTTCTTAATTTCTTTTTCTATATATATCTCTCTCTCTCTCTCTCTCTCTCTCTCTCTCTCTCGTTAATATCCAACAGAGACAGCGAGTTGACGTCGAAAAAGGAAATATAAGAAGATTTAAACAATGCTCATTGAGTTTGTTGTGTTTTGTGTTTTGTGTTGGATCTGGAAGTGGTCAGCTAATTGAGACAAACAAAACGACCGGGCTTTTTCGAGTGTTTTTTGAATCTGAAAAACGAAGGAAAGTGTTTGGTCGATGAAGGAGACATTGTACCTATCGATTGGTTTAATGTCTGATTTTCGGTTTCATTTACGAATTAAAAACTTAACGAAAGTAACTTAACTTTTCAAAATTTTCATATAAATTAATGAGTTAATTACACTCAACCTTCCTGAGGTTTGGCTAATTACATTCGGAATCAAAGTTTGCATTAATGAACACTAACCTCCCCTCACGTTAACGTTGACCGTTAAAATGACCGTTGACTTTTTCCAAATTTTTTAAATGACCAAAATACCCCTCTAACAAATTTTTTTACTATTCATTAAAAAATTTACTGTTCATAAAAACAAAATTAATGGTGGAGATCCAATCTGGATCTCCACCAAGAAAAAAAAAAAAAAAAAAAAATTTTTGAAGTTCATCTTCGTTCTTCGAAGAACCACGAACCCTTTGGGTTCGAGATTGAACCCAGAGGGTTCGAAGATCGAACCCTTCTGGGTTCGTGTCTTCGAACCCTCTGCGTTCCACGAACCCAGAGGGTTCGATCTCGAACCCAGAAGGGTTCGATCTCGAACCCTCTGGGTTCGAAGAACGAACCCTCTGGGTTCGTGGAACCCAGAGGGTTCGAAGATCGAACCCTCTGGGTTCGATCTCGAACCCTCTGGGTTCGATCTCGAACCCTTCTGGGTTCAATCTTCGAACCCTTCTGGGTTCGAGATCGAACCCAGAAGGGTTCGAAGACATGAACCCTTCTGGGTTCGAAGACACGAACACAGAGGGTTCGTCGTTCTTCGAAGATGAACTTCAAAAAAAAATTTTTTTTTTTTTTTTTTTTTCTTGGTGGAGATCCAGATTGGATCTCCACCGTCCATCAACAATGATGGACGGTGGAGATCCAATCTGGATCTCCACCATTAATTTTGTTTTTATGAACAGTAAAAAATTTGTTAGAGGGGTATTTTGGTCATTTAAAAAATTTGGAAAAAGTCAACGGTCATTTTAACGGTCAATGTTAACGTGAGGGGAGGTTAGTGTTCATTAATACAAACTTTGATTCCGAATGTAATTAGCCAAACCTCAGGGAGGTTGAGTTTAATTAACTCATAAATTAATGGTTTTATGGATGTCATTAAAGGTAAATAATTAATTGGCTTCCCTCCTTTATTTAACTAATTTAGATTCTAACACTTTACGGGTTCGAAAGCTACCAGCACTAACCGAGATTAAATCATATAAGTGCGATCCAAATAACTACTCCCACACAAGGGAGAGGTCTACCCACCTTGTACGCGATTATTTATTTATTTTTTTTAACAAATTACAATTAATTCGGAATTCGGAAGGATATAACTTGAACTCACTACCTAAAGGGTGTAAGTTTGATAGGTAAACCACTAGGCCGACTTTATCTTGTCAATTATTTATTTCTTTTGAATCGAGAGTGTTTCTACTATGAAATCATTTTAATTTCTTAATAGAATAAATAACATTCAACCTACTTGAGATTTGATAAATTACACTCGAAATTAAAGTTTGCATAAATTGACATTAACCTCCCCTTTTGTAACACCCCCTGACCCGACCCGTCTGGATCGACCCAAGGAGCATTACCGGGTTTTCAAATACTTTCTTAATTCTGTTTATAAACGGAAAATCATATAAAATCATATAAATTTGTAATTTAAAAATATGTTTCTAGTGAGCCCATCAAACTTTATTTTCAAAAATTTCGGTAGAGTTCTCTCTGTTTTTCTGATTTCCCAAAACCTGTTTCAAATAATTTCACAACAACACTTCACATATCACTTAATTAAATGCGCACTCTACCGTTTAGTGCGACTTTCCAACAGTTTTAAAATAAAATAATTCATAATTCAATATTTACAAACCTTTAAAAATGAAAAACAGAAATCAGAAAATTATTTACAAAACATTTATACTCATCAAATTTACAGACTTCTGTATATGCATGCTTACTGAATAAAACATACAAAACTATATAACTACCCAATAAATGTGGTAACTCTGAACTCTTCAATCTGCAGGTACCTCCTCTCTACTCATTCTCTGCCTCGATATCCCTGTGACCTACGCACGATAAAAACCGACGCGCTAAGCATATAGCTTAGTGGGTGTAAATTAAACTCATTTATAAAAATCATAAATAACTTTTCATAATAAAATATCACTATGTTATCATATCTAAACATGATTTACAGAAATAAAACTGATAAAATTAATTCAATAGAAACAACGCAACTCAATACAATTAATAATCAATACAAAACCAAATCATGAATTCTTTTGTAAACATTTCTTTTTAAAGCAATCTCAATTCTGGTCCTCTGGAATACTTAACATAAACCAGGACTGGAATATGGGTCATTCGACCACAGTGGCTGTCTGTCGAACATAACTTCCACCCTAGGACGAATCCTAAGAGTGGTACGTATCTCCCTACTCTAGGACCGAGGGTTCGGACCCTAGAGAGGTACATAGCTCCCTATCCCAGGACGAATCCTTAGGAAGGTACGTGTCTCTCTACCCCAGGACGAATCCGTGAGGAGATACGTGTCTCCCTACCCCTGGACGAATCCATAAGGAGGTACATAATAAATCATCAATATCAATATCAATGTCAGTGCAGTACTGCTAAATGAACCCAGTTGGTATACTAACCTCTGATATCCATTTCTATGTCTACGTATCTTAGGGTCGTTTCACAATGTCAGATACTCAATTTTCTTTTCAACTAACATTCATCAATTCAATAATACTGATATTCATAAAACAATAATCATAACGTATTCGAAATCATTCAATATCGCAAATCATGATACTTTTCAAAATCGGAAATAAATTCAAATCAAATCGTATAAAGAAATTTATAACATTTATATTAAAACATTCATTTTTCTTTCGAATTCAACAATAAAATGTCCGAAACAATTCTAGTAATTCAAACAATATTCTTATACAATTTCTTGAGAATCGAAATAAATCAGTAGATTCAAATCGAACACTATATAAATATTTATCCATCAGAATATTTAAATAAATTCGCATTCAAATCAAAAACACATCAGAAAACCATAAAAATTTCAAAGACGAGTGTACACCAACCTGGATACCGTTTGTACACATTTTTCCTTCTGGGTTTTTCCCTTTTCTCTTTCCTTTTCTTCTTCTCTTCTTTTCTTCTTCTTCTGCCCTTTCCCGTTTTCTGCTTCTTCTTTTCTGCTTGGCTTCCTCGAGAAGCTTTCTTTTTTTTATACAAATTCGGTCATCGCGGCCTGTGGTCGCGCCACCTGGTCGCGGTACTCACTGGAGAAGTTTCACCGCTTTCATCGCGAGCACCCATCGCAGTATCATGGTCGCGCTGGTGGTCGCGTTGCTCACTGCCCAAATTTGACAATTTCACCGCGAGCTAGTCATCGCGATCTCTGGTCGCGGTGACTGGTCGCGGTACTCACTGCCAAAAATTCCATTTTTCACCGCGAGCAGCTCATCACGATCTCTGGTCGCGGTGCTCACTGTCCACTTTTTCCTTCACTTTATGCAATCTTTCTGGACCGCTCCATCTAGTCCACCTGAAAACCTTAAAAATAAACATACATTTAATTACGTTTTACACCCCTCTAATCATAAATTTTTATATTCATATACTCAAAATTAGGGATGTTACATCTTTCGTTAAGTTTGACAGTTAAAAATAAGTGTTTACTGTCTAAAAACAGTAAAAAGACTAAAATACCCCTAGTTAAAAATAAAAAAAAATTAAAAATAAAAAGTAAAAAAACTAGCTTTAGATCTCCAACGTCAATCTGTCATCTTTTCAGATGAATGATGAAAATTAATTCACAAAAAATATATATATATATTTTAAAATATAAAAAAAATATTGAATATTAACTTTTCATCTAAAAAGATGGACAGTAGAAATTTTTTTTAAAAAAATAAAATTTTCTTATAAAAATCTCCATTTAATACCGAAAAATAAATAAATAAATTGAAAAAAAATTAAATTTCTACCGTCCATCTAAACTAGATGGTCGGTGGAGATCCGATTTGAATATTTATATTATTTTTTTCTTGTTGCCTCTTCTAAGCATATTTACTTTTATTTTTATTTTTCCTTCTTTTTTCTTCTATTCTTTTGCCTACCATTCTATTATTTCCTTGTGTAAATTTCCTTGTTTCTCTTCTCTTCTCTTGCTTCCCCATAATGTTCTTCTTTTCTTTTTCTTTTTCTTTTTTTTTAATTTAACCTACCTGATATTTGATAAATTACCTAAGGTTTGATAACACTTAACCTACCTGAGGTTTGATAAATTAATACTCGGAATCAAAATTTAATACTCAACCTATCTACATAAGGTTTGATAAATTACACTCGAAATTAAAGTTTGCATAAATTGATATTGATCTCTCCTCCTGTTATGTTTGACCCTTAAAAATAAGTGTTGATCGTCTAAAAACAGTAAAAAAAAACTAAAATACCTCTAATTAAAAAATTATAAAAATAAAAAGTAAAAAACTAGCTTTAAATCTCCACTGTGAATCTATTATCTTTTCAAATAGATGATGGAGATTAATTCACAAAAAAAAATATTTTAAAATAAAAAAAAATATAAAAAAAATATTGAATCTTAACTCTTCATCTAAAAAGATGGAGGGTATAATTTTTTTTTAAAAAATAAAATTTTCTTATTAAAATCCCCATTTAATACCCAAAAATAAATAAATAAATTGAAAAAGAAAAAAAATTGAATCTCTAACGTCCATCTAAACTAGATGGACGGTGGAGATCCATTCTAAATATTTACTCTTTTTTTTTTCCTTATTGCCTCTGCTAAGCATATTTACTTTTATTTTTATTTTTCCTTATGTTCTTTTACCTCTCATTCTATTATTTCCTTGTGTAAATTTCCTTGTTTCTCTTCTCTTCTCTTGCTTCCCCCGAATTTTCTTCTTCTTTCTTTATTTCTTTAATTCAACCTACCTAAGGTTTGATAAATTACTTGAGGTTTGATAACATTCAATCTACCTGATATTTGATAAATTAACACTCGAAATCAAAGTTTAACACTCAACCTATCTACCTGAGGTTTGATAAATTACACTCGAAATTAAAGTTTGCATAAATTGACACTGATCTCCCTTCCCGTTAAGTTTGGTCCTTAAAAATAAGTGTTGACCGTTTAAAAACAATAAAAAAACTAAAATACCCCCAGTTAAAAATTAAAAAAATTATAAAAAGTAAAAACTAGCTTTTAATCTCCACTGTGAATCTGTCATCTTTTCAGATGGACGATAAAGATTAATTCACAAAAAAATATATATTAAAATAAAATAAAATATATAAAAAAATTGAATCTTAACTCTTCATCTAAAAAGATGGACGGTAAAAATTTTTTTAAAAAAATAAATTTTTCTTATAAAAATCTCCATTTAATACCGAAAAATAAATAAATAAATTGAAAAGAAAAAAATTTAATCTCTAATGTCCATATAAACTAGATGGACGGTGGAGATCCGTTTTGGATATTTACTATTTTTTTTCCTTGTTGCCTTTGTTAAGCATATTTACTTTTATTTTATAAACTAGATGGATGGTGGAGATCCGTTTTGGATATTTACTTTTTTTTTTTCCTTGTTGCCTCTGCTAAGCATATTTACTTTTATTTTATAAACTAGATGGACGGTGGAGATCTGTTTTGGATATTTACTTTTTTTTTTCCTTGTTGTCTTTGCTAAGCATATTTACTTTTTTTTTTTTCCTTATGTTCTTTTACTTCTCATTCTATTATTTTCTTGTTTCTCTTCTCTTCTCTTGCTTCCCTAGAATTTTCTTCTTCTTTCTTTATTTCTTTAATTCAACATATCTGAGGTTTGATAAATTACTTAAGGTTTGATAATACTCAATCTACCTAATATTTGATAAATTAACACTCGGAATCAAATTTTAACACTTAACTTACCTACCCGAGGTTTGATAAATTACACTCGAAATTAAAGTTTGCATAAATTGACATTGATCTCCTCTCCCGTAAAGTTTGACTGTTAAAAATAAGTGTTGACCGTCTAAAAACAGTAAAACGACTAAAATACCCTTAGTTAAAAATAAAAAAATAAAAAATAAAAGTAAAACACTAGCTTTAGATCTTTACCGTCAATCTGTCATCCTTTCATATGGACGATGGAGATTAATTCACAAAATAAATATATTTTAAAATAAAATAAAATATAAAAAATATTGAATCTTAACTCTTCATCTAAAAAGATGGACGATAAATTTTTTTTTTTTAAAATAAAATTTTCTTATAAAAATTCCTATTTAATACTAAAAAATAAATAAATAAATTGAAAAAAATTTGAATCTCCACCGTCCACCTAAAATAGATGGATGGTAAAAATCTGATCTGGATATTTATTTATTTTTTCTTTTTTCTTGTTACCTCTGCTAAGCATATTTACTTTTATTTTTATTTTTCCTTCTTTTTTCTTTTGTTCTTTTACCTCCCATTCTATTATTTTCTTGTGTAAATTTCCTTGTCTCTCTTCTCTTCTCTTATTTCCCCATAATTTTTTTTTTCTTTATTTCTTTAATTCAACTTACCTGAGGTTTGATAAATTACCTGAGATTTGATAATACTCAACCTACCTGAGGTTTGATAAATTAATACTCGGAATCAAAGTTTAACACTCAACCTACCTACATAAGATTTGATAAATTACACTCAAAATTAAAGTTTACATAAATTGACACTGACCTCCCCTCCCGTTAAGTTTGATCGTTAAAAATAAGTATTGACCGTTTAGAAATAATAAAAAGACTAAAATACCCTTAGTTAAAAATTAAAAAAATCATAAAAACAAAAAGTAAAAAACTAGCTTTAGATCTCCACCGTCAATCTGTCATCTTTTCAGATGGACGATGGAGATTAATTCACAAAAAAATATATTTTAAAATAAAAAAAAATATAAAAAAAATATTGAATCTTAACTCTTCATCTAAAAAGATGGGCAGAAGTATTTTTTTTAAAAAAAATAATTTTTCTTATAAAAATCCCCATTTAATACCGAAAAGTAAATAAATAAATTGAAAAAGAAAAAAAATTGAATCTCTACCGTTCATCTAAACTAGATGGACGGTGGAAATTCAATCTGGATATTTACTTTAGATAGACGGTGGAGATCCGATCTGGATATTTACTTTTTTTTTTCTTTTTTCTTATTGCCTCTCCTAAGCATATTTACTTTTATTTTAATTTTTCCTTCTTTTTCCTTCCATTCTATTATTTCCTTGTTTCTCTTCTCTTCTCTTACTTTCCCAGAATTTTCTTCTTCTTTCTTTATTTCTTTAATTCAACCTACCTGAAGTTTGATAAATTAACACTCGGAATCAAAGTATGACACTCAACCTACGTACCTGAGGTTTGATAAAATACACTCGGAATTAAAGTTTGTATAAATTAACATTGACCTCTCTTTCCGTTAAGTTTGATCGTTAAAAATAAGTGTTGAGTGTATAAAAATAGTAAAAAGACTAAAATACCCCTAATTAAAAATAAAAAAATTATAAAAATAAAAAGTAAAAAAAATAGCTTTAGATCTCCACCGTCAATATATCATCTTTTTAGATGGACGATGGAAATTAATTCATAAAAAAATATATTTTAAAATAAAATAAAATATAAAAAAATATTAAATCTTAACTCTTCATCTAAAAAGATGGATAGTAGAAATTTAATAAATAAATAAATTGAAAAGGAAAAAAAATTGAATCTCTACCGTCTATCTAAATTAAATGGACGGTGGAGATCCGATCTGAATATTTAATTTTTTTTTCTTGTTGCCTTTGCTAAGCATATTTACTTTTATTTTTGTTTTTCTTTCTTTTTTCTTCTATTCTTTTACCTCTCTTTCTATTATTTCCTCGTGTAAATTTCCTTGTTTCTCTTCTCTTGCTTCTCGAGAATTTTCTTCTTCTTTCTTTATTTCTTTAATTCAATTTTTTCTGGGGTTATCTTCAAGTCTCACTATCATATTAGACTCTGCTATGGAAAATCCAATGAAAATCAACACCTCAACAACCTAACAAAAGAGAGATGAGGAGAAGTAGAGAGAAGGGAGAGTTGTAGAATTTAAAAACAGTGAGATTAGAGAAAGAAATGGGTGAAGAAAGTGAAAAAAAGAGGGAGTTGGAGAGAGTTGGAGGGAAGGGAGAGAGGGGAGAGAAAGTGAAAGAGAAGGTGATGATGATAAAGAGTAAATTAGTATGGTGATAATGATAATGATGAAGGAGAAGGTGAAAGAAAGAGAGGGGGAGTTGGAGAGAGATAAAGAGAAGAGATAGAGGGGAGAGAAATGAAAGAGAAAATGATGATGATGAAAGAGAATTTGTAGGTGATAATGATGATAATGGAAAAGAGAAAATAAATTACTTTTTCATTTATTATTTTAGCTTTTTTACTGTTTTTTTGTCAATATTTATTTTTAACGGTCAAATTTAAAGGGGAGAAGTCAGTATCAGTTTATACAAACTTTAATTGTAATTGTAATTTATCAAATCTTAGATAGGTTAAACATTATTTATTCTTTCGATGCGATATTTTAAAATCTTATATTTTTCAAACAAAATTATTATTAATAATGTGTTAATTCATTAAATTAATGGGCTATCCGTCACCAACCCAATAATAAGCATGACGTGTAGTTTCCTGTCTTCTTCCTAGGTTTTGGGCCGGGATTTTTGTTAAATCAGATTTAGCCCACTTCATATAATCTTTTTACAGATTTGGGCTTTTTTATATAACATTTTAGCTTAGTATACAACCAAGTAAAAATTTAAAAAAATTAACGAACTACTTTCCTAATGGCCTCAAATTATATATAACTACATAAACATGTTTTGTCTTTAATATTTCTAATATTCTTTTAGAAAAAATCTAATATGTAAATGGGTGAATTTGCTAATAAATAAATTACTAGTCGTAAAATATTATTCTCATCAGACTTAAACCTAATAAAAATAACAAACCAAGGCTTTGCACAAATTTTCCCTTTCACTTAACTTAGTAAAAGGGACACAAGGTAAGAAATTTGATCTAAAGATTCTTATATTTCTCCCATTCATCTATCATAGATCAGTAGGGATAGTTTTATCCTTGTGCGCTCTTCCTTTTCCATATTTTCTATATCACATAAATTAAGAATTGAGAATCCATCTAAAAGAAAGATATGAAACAATGGTGAATTGGATGAAGGTATTGGAATAGAGGGATTTCAACTCTTGGTAAACAAAAGCCTGCAGATTAGTTTTAATGTTACGCCTTGAACCACTTGGCCATCTCTTTTACACCATGATTATGACCAATGGTAGTTTATTATTAATTTTTTAGTGAAATACCTAACGTTTGACCATATTTCAATGAAAATCGTGAATTTAATATTAATTACATATTAGTAACCTTGACTAACTGGTTGATCGTTAAAGTTGACAGTCAACCAATAGTCAAAGAGTAATATGGTCATTTTCACCTAATTTTTTTTAAGAAATAAAAATAATTGTTAAAAATTATAAAAAAAAATTAAATAAATCTCTACCATTCATCAATCTTGATGAACGGTGGAGATTATATTGATAATTTTTTTTTAAAAAAGAACAATTAAAGTAAAAGAAATTATTTTTTAATAATAATAAAAATAAAAATAAAATAAAAATAAATTTCTATCATCTATCAATTTCGATGGATGGTGGAGGTCATATTGAGAAAAATTTAATTTTTTTTTATAAAAAAGACCAATTAAAAAATTAAAATTAAGAAATTAAAAAAATATTTGTGTTCTTGGTGGCCGAGAGATTAGATCTCCACCTAACAAGAACACTAATAACAAGAGGAAATTGCTTTATCGAAACTCGTCGAAAGCTCGACCCATCAATGCTTTATCACAATAAAGCAGAGAGGCAGCTCGATCATCCGAGCGGGATGTAACTGCTCGATGGACCCGCCTGACTTCTTCGCATGTTAAAACGAGCCACTCACTTCATGAATCTGCGAGGAAAAATAATAAGAATACATTATTCTCGGCAACACAAGTGTCAAAAATCCTGCTACGTTAATACTAAAAAGACCATAAAATTGAATACAGGCCTCACGGAGGGAATAGGCTCTATCAACAAGAACGTTACGACCCCAATCCCCTTGCACAAAGAATCAAGTCCCTTTCCAAAACTTATTGGAAGAGGAAAATCCTCAGATGACCCTTTTCCTTTTCCCGTTCGAGGCGTCCAACTTACCATATAACCTCTCGCCATTCTCTCCGATAGGAAGCCACTTGCTCGAATGAAAAGACGCGAGGCAGTGTGAACCAGGCTCTCGAGGGAATGGTCGCAGCTGATAACAGTGCCGAATTTCGCTCGGTGAGGGATCATAAAAACCCAGCGAGCGCCACTGAGCTCATAGCCCTATCAACATCCGATAACCGTTAGGCACTAGCTGTGTCAGTGCCAAGTTAACGTTGCTATAAAAACACGCGATGAAAGGCTGGAATGACAAAGTTACTATATAGTTCAGCATCAACCAGTAGATGGCGACCATTCAACTCGGAGGATTCCATGCAGTCTTCTCGTTCGGGAGTATAAGCTTTACTGACTTGGGAAGCTCATAATAGTGCTTATACTCGGCCAAGTAGGAACCGGTGACCACGTTCAGCTCACAATCCAAAAAGCTAGGATTCATTTTTAAAAATCGTAGCTGCCGTGATTTGTGCTAGCTAACATCAGAGGGGTCGGCTGTCTGGTCATCGTAGAGAGAATAACATTTTTCCCACTCTGAGGATCCCTCCGAGCAGCAAAAAATATAAAACTATCTTTTTCAATTTCGTGTACTAATCTCTAGCCATGAAGCCACGAGAAGAAATCCATTTTCGAAAGAAAGAACAAATAAAGACGAAGAAACTCACCCAAAAAGCTAACGAAGCGAATGCTCGGAGCAAGGAACCACATTGCCAAGCTTTAAAAGATCACGACCCTTAATCTCTTGAACCTCTTTCTTTAAAGAGAAGAAATTTTGTCAAAGATAAAAAGCCTGAGCAGTTCACTGGGGTTGAGTATATATAAACCCTACCAAGAGATCCCACCGGTTGATTATGAAAGGATAATACGACCCAGAAAGTGCCTCAGTTATCCGAGCCAATAATGGGACACATCGAGCCTTGAAGACACACGAACCAAGGCTAACAAGGAAGTGTTACGTGTGAGCTGTCATAAACTAGTCGACTTCTCATTTTATTCAAACCGTTTGGGATCCAAAATTTCCAATGATAACAAAGGACGTCACTCTCAGGAAAACGAAGCACTTGGAATCAAACAAAATCGACCTTTTCGTCCAAAACGAATCGTTTCACTTGAAAACACCTTTCCTTGTTCAAAACGGATCATTTTGCCCATAAACACATGTTTTCAAACAAAACGAACCGTTTTGAATAGTACAACAAGGCAAACATCCTTTAAGGGTAACTTTCTTTCAAAAAGATAAGTATTTTCTTTTTAGAAATTTGGGGGGTATTATTATGGTTAATTTTTGTTTATACAAGGCCACGTCATGACAAGACCAATACGTTATCGTTTTGATCTTAAAGTAACCCTGTAAATTAAGGACCGACATCGTTTTAGAATAAGTCGTTGAGGATATGGTCGGCCATAAACATAAGTATTCGAGCGCATTAATATTCTCGCAGGGCATTATTCATTAATTACTTGTTAGTATAACCTCAATGATAGGTAGTACGGCCTTGCCTGGATAAAAAAACTGTTCACATTTAATGCATTTGAGGATATTTATGGTGAGTCTGACCAAGTCTTGTATCTCGTCATTAAGAGGGTCAGACGCATTAATTGCCCAAACATTGCATATTATTGTTCAATCATTCATCCTGTTCCATCCCTGGACAGATACTATGAAAAGACAGTTATTTCACGTTTAAGGTAACATATGGCTGACCAGATTTGTAGATAACCTGAACATTCCTCAAATAGAACAGAACAAGAAGAATATATGGTTGACTATAAATAGGGTCATTAAAGAAGAAGTAAGGTATGCTATTTAGTATAACTCATCAACCCTATAACTCTATCAATTTGTTTATTTATTTCTCCATTATATATGAACTGACTTGATCGTCAGAACTTAATCGCCGACACAAGTCCGATACTCCTCACCAATCTTTCTCTGTTTTCATATATCAATTTAACAGCTTGTAATCGTTAGGTTATCTAACTGCCGAGAACATTCTCGTAGACCTCAACAATCTAAATAACAAATTACCACTCAACTAACCATCAAATCACCTTACGTGGCATAGTTGACTATTGTTGACTATCTGATCCATTTTTTACAGTCAAAACATTTGTGTTCTTGGTGGTGGATAGATTGGATCTCTACCTAACAAGAACACCATTAACAAAAAAAGAAATAAATTATGGAGCAGCTCCATCACAGTTCTGCCGCTGGAAATGCCTCCTTCAAATCTGAGTAGTCTAATACTCATCATCCTCCTTTCAGCTTTAGCTTCGATGGGCTCAGACTCTGTGGTTCGAGCCATAGGTGAACTGGGGCACCACAGCCTCGCACCCACTGCCACCACCTAAGGTGGTGGAGCTTATGAAGTCCAACAACATCACAAAAGTCAAGCTCTTTGATGCTGACCCCCTTGTCCTCCAAGCCCTTTCCAAGTCCAACATTGCTGTCACCGTTGGCATCCCTAATTCCATGCTTAAAACCTTGAACTCTTCCAAGAAATCTGTAGAGACCTGGGTCCATGACAATGTTACTAGATACATCTCTTCTAGTGGAAGCAATGGAGTGAGAATTGAGTATGTTATTTAAATTTCTTTATTTTAATTAATTATTTATTATTTTCTACTGGGTTTTTAGCTTAGTGGTTGTTTTGGAAACGAAAATGCGGCTAGCTTACAATAGGATTGCTGGGTTCTTTATTATTATTTTTGTTTGTTTCTGTGCATGTGAGCTACTGGATGTTTGGTTGTTCAAAACTTTTCAGTGGTATGAGTTTGTTTTGTTTTGAATTTATGGTTCTATTTATGGAAGTTTTTTGATATTGTGAGAGTTATTATACTTGTTTTACATTGATGTTAGTGTTTTGGTTGATTAATTTTTTTTTTTTTTTGTGATCTTGGCGTTCCAAAACATAAAAAAAAAAATTTTAACATAAAAATATATTTTTTTTAATAGTTCGATTTTTAAAAAAATTATTTTTTATTTAATTTTTTTAACTAAGGGTAGTTATGTTATTTTACACATAAGTCATGGTCAAAACGTTATGTTTTATTGGATTAACTGACGATAGGATACTAATGTGTAATTAAGGCTAAACTCATAATTTCGTTGTAACATAACTAAACGTCAGGTACTTTATTATAATTTATCTTTTTTTAAATTATATAATAAGTTTGTCAGGAACTTTTAATTTTGATGAGCATGTATTCTATGGGTCGGTCCAAGATTTTTTTAGTTAGTTGGACATTAAACATATGGGAATTATTTACTCTTGCAGTGGTAATTCATTTAAATTTGAATGGGTATGTACTCCGGGCAAATTTACATTGTTAACTTGATGAAATTAAAAAAATTTATTTTTAACTGTATGGAACACTTTTTATGTTTTTAACTAAGTGGGAGATATTTAATTTCATAATATGAGGATAAAATTCTCTATATGTATTGATTAATACATATGATAAAACTTAATCTCTGTCCACTAGCTAACATGGATAGAGAGATGAATCAACTACTTAAATTATGAGTGAATATACTATTTATCATTAATTATGTTTATATTTTCATGCATAAAAGACTTATTTTATTTAATAACATATATGGTATAATAATGTTAGTTTGTCAAAAATTTGTCTAAATTTATACCTAATTGATGTAACGTGCAAGTTATTAATACTATGTAAATTATCAAATGATATAGTGTTGATAACTCATATACCACATCATTTAATCATTATTTAGGATAAATTTTTTGAGCAACCTCACTATAGAGTGAAAGTAGTTAGGGGATCTTAGGATCTATTGTTTCATTCCTTGTGAATGCAGTTGGGTTTCTCTTATTTTACGATCGTTGCTTAAAATGAATGCCGATGATATAGCTTCCCGTTGTGCTGCCTTGTCTTTAGAAACAGATTCGATGGAGCCACGTTTTGTCCTGGAAACTCCGTTGAGGGAAGCTGGTGCTCGTAAGCTAGCCTTATGTCTCGTAGGGAAGATATTAACAACAAAGCTAATCAACCGAGAAGCTTTTCGCGCTATAATCCCAAAAATATGGCGAACTACTCAAACCTTCATCATGGAGAATGTGAAGGAGAATGTTTTTGTTTTCCAATTTCAGAATCAAGCCGATAAAAGGAGAGTCCTGATGGGTGGTCCATGGAGTTTTGATAAATGCTTGATTGTGTTGGAGGAACCTCGAGGTGATGGTAAGTTTCTGGAAATGGGGTTCAATAATGTTCAGTTCTGGGTCCAACTCCACAATGTCCCTTTGGTCTGTATGACGAAAGAAATAGGATGGGCGCTTGGTAACAAGATAGGCCGGGTGACGGATATAGACGTTGGTGCTACAGGCGACTGCCTTGGCAGGTTCTTACGAGTTCGTGTTGTGATTGATGTCTCCAAACCCCTGAGTCGATATCTTCGCGTGTGTTTATCAGAAGGGGATCCAGATACCGTTCTTCTCTTACGTTATGAAAGGTTAACTGAATATTGTTTTCATTGTGGAGTGGTCGGTCATGTGGTCCGGGAGTGCCAGCTTGCATACGATAGTAGCGGCTCTAGTTCGGTGCCTGAGTTTAAGTTCGGGGCTTGGATGCGCGCTGAGAGTCCTCCCAAGGTTAGATATCCTCGATCTGTTAACGATGGTTCAACTGAAATCCTTAAACAGAAGCAAGGGAGCGTTGTGCTTTGCTCTCCAGGTATTGAAGCTTTGGAGAAGAGTGCTGTTTCTTACCACGTTGAGCCGACCCATGCAACTATAGTCTCCAAAAAGGCTATTTCTCCATACTTGGTCGTTGGTGGCACGGTGCCAACTCTTAGCTTACATGATGACCCCTCACCATCCTTGGATGTGATGACTGGTGCGGTCTTGTCGCGTGAGACGGTGGGCTTAAAGAAGAACAGTGGCCTGCACGGTCCAGTGATGGCGGCGACGAAGAACAGCGTCTTGAAGGATCCAGTGGCAGATTCCACGATGGACAGCGCCGTGAAGGATCCAGCGATGGAGCTGACGAAGAACAGCGCCCTGAGGTCGGTTTGTGTGCGTGATGCTGGCAGGGTTGGTGGGGTGATGGGCGTGGTGCAGGCCCAGGTGGAGGAGACAGAACCTGGTGGCTTGAGTGAGGGAGGAGCGGCAGTGACCTTGGGTTTGGGGGCTGCAGTCTTGGTCGACCACAAGGAAGGCCACGTACAAGCTGGCTTTGCTGTTGGAGGTAGTGTTGATCATGTGCGTGATAGGCAGGCCTTGGTGACATCGGGGTTGGCTTCGGTGCAGGTCCACGCTGGGCGCGTTAGTGTCCCCCTCGTGCGCCCATGCAAGCCTTCATGCATGGCTCCTCTTGAAGTTCTAGGCAGTGGTGGCCATGTGACCCCAAAGGTGGCTGTCCTCCCTTGTGTTGACCATGTGCTCCCATGCATGTTTCCTAGTGCTGACCATGTGCTCCCATGCATGGCTTTTGAGCGTGCCCCTCCAGTGCAGTGTGAAGGGACGCCCGAGGAGGATGTTGCTGCTAGTTTTATTTTTTCAGCTCACAATGGCGCTTCCGCGAACGTGGTCTCTCCTTCGTCTATGGCTGCCATGGAAGTTGACCAGAAGCACTTCAAGTGGAAACGTGTTGCGCGGAGGGGGATGGTGGGTAGTGTGGACGATATTCAGATGCCTTGCTTGGGGAAACGAGTGGAGTCGGAGCCCCTTGAGGGTGGGGGCCGCGGTGAGAGCGTCAAACGGAGCCGTGGGTCTGATAATGGAGAGTCCTCTTTGACGATTTCGGCGGGACCTGGAGCGGTGATCCAGGCCTGCCAGGAGTTATGAATATCCTTTGCTGGAACGTTCGGGGACTGGGGACCTATCGGACGTTCCAAGTTTTACGCACCCGGGTGCGTGAATGTCGCCCAGATCTAGTTTTCCTTATGGAGACTCTCTCCAATAAGGATCGGATGGAGCAACTTCGGCTATTTTTGGGGTTTAGTGGGAAGTTGGTGGTTGAGTGCGTTGGCCGAAGTGGTGGTTTGGTGTTGTTCTGGTCTGATCAGCTGGATATTAATTTGTTGTCCTTTTCGCTTTTTCATATCGATGTCAGTGTTTCGGTTGTTCGGTCTAGCCCTTGGAGATTTACAGGTTTTTACGGTTCTCCTGAAGCTTCGCAGCGGCATAATGCTTGGCTTTTGTTGAATCGTCTGTATGGTATGTCTTCACTCCCCTGGATCTGTGGGGGCGATTTTAATGAGATTTTGATGGATTGTGAGAAAGATGGTGGCCTTCCTAAGCAGCGTCGTTTGTTGTTTAATTTTAGGGAGGCTCTTGATGCTTGTGGCCTTCAGGATTTAGGCTTTGAGGGGCCTTTGTTTACGTGGTGTAATGGGCGGATGGGAGATGCGTTTGTTCAAGAACGGCTTGATAGATATGTCTGCTCTCGGGATTGGTTATCGCGGTTTCCTGCGTCTTATGTCCAGCACCTTGATTTTTGGAAGTCGGATCATCGTCCGATATTGTTACATATTGCGGTTCAGGGCTCGGTTTTGTCTGATAGGCGAGGTGGTCGTCGTTATCGCTTCCACTTCGAGGAGTCCTGGGTGGGTATGGCGGAGTGTGATCAGATTGTGGAGAACAATTGGAGAGGGTTAGAGGCCCCTGTGAGACTTGGCGGTGTTTGTGATAATATTGGGCGTTGTTCTGCGTCCCTTGGGAGATGGAATTCTTTGAATCGGGCCTCCCTACGGCGAGGTATTAATTCGAAGCGGTTGGAGTTGACCTCTCTAAACCGCTCGGTCTCAGCTGGTTCTTGGAGGGACATTCGGCGGGTCGAAAAGGAGTTGGATGATCTTTTATTGCAGGACGAGATCTACTGGAGGCAGCGTTCTAGAGTTTCCTGGCTAAAATTCGGTGATAGAAACTCTAAGTTCTTCCACGCTAAGGCTTCGGCTCGTCGGAAGTTTAATGAGATTCTTGGTCTTTCGGATGAGAGGGGATGCTGGCATTCGGATCTAGGATCGATTCATCGTATTATTGGTGAGTATTTTTCGTCTATTTTTTCTTCTTCTGCTCCTTCGCCTGAGACTCTTAGGAGGGTGACCCAGGTTGTGGAGCCGCGGGTCTCCTCTACTATGAATGCGTTGTTGGATGCTAAGTTTTCTGCTGAAGAAGTCCGCCAAGCTTTGTTTCTTATGGATCCTACTAAAGCGCCTGGTGTGGATGGTATGCCTGCCCTTTTTTTTCAGAAGTATTGGAACGTTGTAGGACCTGGGGTCGTTGCAGCTTGTTTAGGGTGCCTTAATGATGGTCGCTCTATGCGGGAAGTTAACTCTACTTTGATTACTCTTATTCCCAAGATTGACCGGCCGCGGGAAGTGTCTGATTTTCGTCCGATTAGCCTGTGCACTTCTGTTTATAAAATTATCGCCAAAACTATTGCTCTTCGACTCCGATCTGTTCTCGGGGAGGTTATCTCAGAGTCCCAGAGTGCCTTCATCCCAGGTAGGCTTATCTCTGATAATGCGATTATTGGTTTTGAGTGTATGCATCTGTTGAAGAAGAAGAAGTTAGGTGATCATGGCTTTGCTGCTCTAAAGCTAGATATGTCTAAAGCTTATGATCGCGTTGAATGGGCCTTCTTAGAGTGTATGATGTTGCGTCTTGGCTTCTCTGTTAGTTGGGTTGATTTGATTCTCCGGTGTGTCTCGTCAGTTTCATACTCCTTCTTGGTCAACGGAGAAGTTTTTGGTAAGGTGTGTCCTTCTCGGGGGTTACGGCAGGGGGACCCACTGTCTCCGTACCTTTTCATTATTTGCAGTGAAGGCCTTTCTGGTTTAATTAGTGCGGCCGAGTCGGATGGTTGCTTTGTGGGCCTGCGGTGTGGGCGTTCCGGGCCTCGGATCTCTCACCTCTTCTTTGCCGATGATAGTCTGCTCTTCTTCCGAGCCTCGCCTATTGATTGCTCTGCGGTTGGTTCTATTCTTGATACCTATTCGAGGGCGTCTGGCCAGGTTATTAACTTTGATAAATCTGCTCTGTGTGTTAGCAAGCAGGTGACTCCTGGGGTGAGCTCTGGTTTGGCTTTATCGTTAGGGGTTAATCTGGTCCCCTGCCATGCGAAGTACTTGGGTCTGCCGTGTGTCGCGACCCGTAATCGGCGTAATCTCTTTGATGGTATCAAGACCCGGGTTTGGCAGAAGTTGTGTGGGTGGAGTAGCAAGCTGTTCTCTGCAGGGGGTAAGGAAATCTTGATTAAAGCAGTGATTCAGGCGATCCCGTCCTACTCGATGAATCTGTTTCGCCTTCCTTCCTCTCTTATTGGGGAGCTTCACCGGATGATGGCTCGCTTCTGGTGGGGAAGCTCTGATGATAAGCATCGTATCCATTGGTGTCGGTGGAAGTCTTTGTGTGGTAATAAACTCGAGGGAGGTCTTGGTTTTCGAGATCTTTCTCTCTTTAATCAAGCCCTCCTTGCTAAGCAAGGGTGGCGGCTCATTGACCAGCCGGGTTCTTTAGCTGGTCGGGTTTTGAAGCATATTTACTTTCCCCGGACCTCTTTCCTTCGAGCTAAGGTTTCTGCCTCGGCTTCCTTGGTGTGGCGCAGTATCCTGTGGGGTAGGGCCCTTATTGAGAAGGGTTCGCGCTGGCGGGTGGGTTCTGGGGCTTCAGTTTCTATTCTCCAGGATCGATGGTTGCCTCGCCCGTCTTCTTTTAAGATTATCGCGAGCTGTTCTCTGGCGGAGGATGCTATGGTAGCCTCTCTTAAGTCTGCCTCGGGAGCCTGGGACTCAGCCGTGGTTCGCAGTAGTTTCGCCCCTATTGATGCTGACTGTATTCTGAGCCTCCCTACCTCTGTGCGTAGCTGTCCGGATAAGCTGATGTGGCATCATTCGAAGGATGGTAAGTATTCCGTCAAGAGCGGGTATTGGTTGGCTTCGTGTTTGGCTAGGGATGGGGCTTCCTCGTCCTCTCCTTCTGCTGGGTCCAGCTGGTGGAAGTTTCTCTGGGGTTTGAATATCCCGACGAAGGTTCGGATGTTCGTGTGGCGCGCCTGCCGTAACATGCTCCCTACCCGGTCCCTCCTTGCTGCTCGCAGGGTCCCTGTGGGAGCTGGGTGCCCGCTGTGTGATGCGGCTGAAGAGTCCGTTCTCCATTCTTTGTGGTTGTGTAGGTCCTTGGCGGAGTCCAAGGCCGCCGTCCCCTTCCTTGCCAGTTTGCGTCTCCCTGCTGCGGGCTCCTTTCTTGATTTTATTTTAGCTTGCTTCAGTATTCTGCTGGTGCAGGAGATGGAGCTGCTGTTGGTTCTGCTGTGGCGTTTTTGGTTTCGTCGTAATCACGCAGTGCATAGTGCTCCGTTACTCTCTGTGGAGGAGACGGTTGGGTGGTCAGAGAGGTTTTTAGTTGATTTTCAGGCTGCGGTTGCGGTGCCTAGTGTGCGCCGCGATTTGGTGGTTAAGAGGTGGCTGGCTCCTAGCCCAGGTTGGGTTAAAATTAATTCGGACGTGGCTGTTGACGTCCGGGGTCGTCGTTTGGGTTTTGGTGTGGTTATCCGTGATTGTATGGGTGTGGTTCTGGTGTCTTATACGTCTCTGCTTCTTGGGCTTGTCTCTTCGGATATTGGTGAAGCTTTGGCTATTCTTCTTGGTCTTCGTTTGGCGATTGACATGGGTTGGTCTACCGTTTGTGTAGAGTCGGATGCTGCGTCTGTAGTGAAGCAGCTATCTTCCCGAGTTACCTCTTGTTCGGATATTGGCTTGATTCTTGATGATATTCTCTCTCTTGTTGTTAATTTTGCTGATCTCTCCTTTTCGTCTGTTGGCCGTAGCGCTAATAGAGTCGCTCACGGTCTTGCTAAAATTGCCTTGTCCCACCAGCCTGTTGGTGTTCGATTAAGGAGTGTTCCTAGCTCTTTAGCCCTTGTTGTTTCGGATGACTCTCGTGGTTGTCCTTAGTTTGGTTGTTGGTCTTTTATGGAAGTTCTTGTTTCAAAAAAAAAAAAAATAATGTATTGTATTTTAAGTTATTATTCTGATGTATTTGGGTTTAAAGTGCAAACAGTTTTCCAACATAATAAATCATTACACTTAATTATTGATACAAAATTAAAAGAAATTTATTTCAACTCAAAATAAATTATACTTCTACATAACATTTAAGTACTTATAACCTTTAAAAATCAAAAATAAAATTTAAATCAACGGTGTATATTTTAGGGGAAATTTCTAATATTTTAAATTTAAATAAAAAAATACACGTCATGCTATGTTTGAGAAAAAAAAATTTGCTTTTATTTGAATTTTTTTTTTTTACATAGCTTTTATTTGAATTTAAAATGTTAAATTTTACAGTTTAGTTATTATTGGGATTCAATTTTAATTTAAAAAATGTGTGAGGGAGTTATGTAATTGTCAAAAGACTACAGGGTTTTGTCAAAAAAAAAAAAAAAAACTACAGGGTAGATCGATAATATCTCAAAAAACACCGAAGCGTTCGTGTCCTTTTCATATACAAGATAAATAAAAATAATAATAAATAAAAATCGAAGCGGAAATAACGAAGGAAAAAAAAAAAAAAAAAAACAAGCGGCTCGTGATAATAATTCACAGACTGACATCTATTGAACGCGATATATATAAGAACTGCGTCACGGTTGTACACAGTCGTCTATCTTCAACGATCGCAGAAGAGACCCGAATCCCTTTTCTCTTCTCTGATTCCGATTCCAAATCAAATCATAAGATCGCGCGAAAATGAACGACGCAGATGTCTCGCAGCAGATCCAGCAGATGGTCCGATTCATCCGTCAGGAAGCGGAAGAGAAAGCTAACGAGATCCAAGTCTCTGCTGAAGAAGTAAGTCACAATTATTCTTTTCAATTATCGTTTCAGTCATTGCAATTGTTTTTTTGGCGACGAATCGTGATGGATTTCGTGTAATTGCGTTGATTTGTGATTAATTGATCTTGTTATTTGTTGTGTAATTGGTTGTTGTGGTTGATTTTTGTAGGAGTTCAATATAGAGAAGCTTCAGCTGGTGGAGGCAGAGAAGAAGAAGATCAGGCAGGAGTATGAGCGAAAAGATAAGCAAGTCGAAGTTCGAAAGAAAATGTAAACTTTTTATTTACTGTGAATTTGAGCTTGATTTTGCAAGTTCGATTTATGTGGTTTTCGCTTTTTTACGATTGGGTTTATTTGGTATTTAGGTTGTTTAATTGATTACATGGTTATGGTTGATGTTTTGTGTAATTCATGAGACTGAACTTGGATACAATAGAATTAGCTATTGGAACTTGAATTTGGGGGAATTTGGCTGTAAATCTGGAGATTTGGAAAAAAAAAAAAAAATTCAATTTGAAAATATGATATGATTTGGCTTTGTAAGTAGAAAATTGGAAGAAAATTTTGTTTTTGATGAGTTGATTGTATGAGTTTTAGATATTTAAAAGTAGTACATTATGAATGAGATTTTGCCATATTGGTTTGTGGCAGTGAATACTCCATGCAGCTCAATGCTTCTCGGATCAAAGTTCTTCAAGCTCAAGATGACTTGGTCAATAACATGAAAGAAGCAGCATCGAAGGAGATTCTGAGCGTGAATCACAACCACCATTCGTATAAAAGGCTTCTGAAGGATCTAATTGTTCAGGTTAGTATAAAACTAAGTTCTTATACCAGGTTTTGCATTCCGTTGAGTAGTTGTTCTACATAATAGATTTCATTGACTTGAAAGTCAAATGAACTGGAGTTGTTTGTTTATGTGTGGATCTTGTGGTTTCAGTATGTGGCTCTTCCAATTATAGTGTCTATATATACTCTTAAGAAAATTATTGTGATGGGCGTTTGCAATGAGATTGTCAAATACCATAAAGAAGATAAGAGAGAATAAGAGTTGAAACTTCAGTTAAATGTTAGATTCATGCACATCAGATATCCCCCACAAGAAAATTGGTTTTTGGCACAAATACGCATCCCATATACTTGAATTATATTATTTAAATAGAAAAAGATGAATTGATGTCTCTGTTATTTTGTTTATGGCCTGAGTTTTTGGTAATATTTATGCCAATTATTCAATGGGTTGCACTTGTTGCTTGCAGAGCTTGCTCAGACTGAAAGAGCCTGCTGTCTTGCTTCGTTGTCGTAAAGATGACTACCATTTGGTGGAGTCTGTCCTCGATTCAGCAAAGGAGGAATATGCACAGAAAGTGAATGTTCATCCACCAGAGATAATAGTGGACACTAATGTCTATCTTCCACCTGCCCCTTCCCATCATAATGCCCATGGTCCATACTGGTAAGTTATCTCTTGGAATTCAAAGAAACTGCCATATCTCATATCCCTTATGTGTGCCCACTGTCTATATGGTTTTGGGATAATAGAAATTGGTACGACGGGCTGTCAGTATAGAATCATTGTACTATTCTTGCAGAACTTTTAGAAGTCTTAAGACCAACAGTTTGTTTACCTATTAATGTAGCAGTAACACTTCTTATGGGAGTCTTTTGGTAGCGTTATATATGGCTTGGCTGTTTTATGCTTTTGGTTGTTCAATACTTAACCCTGACTAGCCAGTTTATGGAACTATGCTTGCGGGATATGCCAATCCTAAGAGCTAGTCTTTCTATTGACTGTTAACTGTATAATAGTAGTCAATTAGAACAATGTTTGAAATTAGCTTGCTAATATTTTAGCAGCTTAAAGAACCTCTGTCATTAAGAGAATCATGATGGAAAAGTTGGCTGATAAAAGCATTTATTTGATTGTGCAGCTCGGGAGGTGTAGTGCTGGCTTCTCGAGATGGGAAGATAGTCTTTGAGAACACCCTGGATGCAAGGTTGGATGTTGTATTCTGCAAAAAACTTCCAGAGGTAATTTTTCATTTCAAATTGTTGTTATTTTTTTTTTTTTGCTGTTTGTTTAATTAGTAATCCGATAAGCATATTTGAAAAACAAAATAACTCAGAGAAGTAATTGTACTTAGGTTCAGTTTTAGGAAATAAATAATGCTGAGGTTGCGCATTTTATAATTTTGGTAAATACTAGAAATTGGGATTGATACTTCTGCTTCGTAGGGTACAATTACCATGGATCATGATTCATGCTTGATGATTCATGGTTACTCAGGTAAGAATTATACGGCAGATGCGGATAAATAATCTTAAATTGTTTGATTGTGATTGTTGTTGTCATTTCGTCTCTAAGGCTCACTTCACTGCATCTGGAGCTTTTTGATGTTAGGTAACTGGTTTGTCTGGGGTAATATGGGGCAATTTAAAAATGGGGGAGTTTGGAGTTTTTTATGTATTGTAAAGGAAATTCTGACTTCCAAGAGAAGATTGTTTGATGGTAAATTATGAACAATTGTGAAGTAATTAGTTATTGCAAATAGTGATACAATTCAGTTGTTTATGTCAATTGATTCAGTGTGAAATCTGTAATTGAAATCTCTACACGATTTTGTATAAATGTTTTACAATTTTATGATAAATTAGATTTCAGAAAGCCAATGACATATTGTTAATAATCATAAACTAGCGAAAAGCTTTATGAGATTTGCTGTAGCTTACTCTACATGGTGTTTCACAAAGACGACACTTTCAGATTATCAAACATTTTCGATTCACTTAATCTTGCTTTGACAGTGGTCATGTATCACCATTACACTCACGGTTTGTCTTTTTTCACTGCAGATCCGGAAGTGGCTCTTTGGTCAGGTTGCTGCATGATGGGTTGGTTGAATTGTATTTGTTTGTTGCTCCCTGATTATTTATGTCGGAAGTTTTAAGATTGGTCATTGACCTCAAATATTTATTGTTGTTTCTCATCTGTTTGCATATTTAGCATGGCACTACCCTCGGTTTCATTAATATAAATAAAATAATAAACTTTTTGGTTAATTTGATCCGTGTTATTTTTCTTGAGCATTGTTTCAGTTGATTGGCATTTAGATGGAAATGGTGTAGAATGGATGTAATGGCTTTTTAAACTGAAGACAAACATATGTTTATTTGCAGCCAATTATTTTACCAGCAAACTATTTTTAATCTTTGCAGGCGAATTAGAAATTTTTTTCAAAAAAATTAATAAAGATCTTGTGGGCTTTTTCATAATTGTCTCAAAAATTTATATAATGAACTTGTTTCTCGTAAATTTTCTTAACATAAACTGTGAATGAGTTAAACAACGGAAAAGGTCACATTTAATTGTCTTTTATTTAGTTTTTTGGGAGTGAAAACAGCTATTTTACATCCTTACACGCCACAAGTCACCATATCAGAACAGGGAGAAAAACTTGCATGAACGTTCTTTATCACGGAAATTCATTTTTTAGCATTTCAAGCTGCACAAATAATTAACATACGACATAAACCAATTTAATTAAAAATGGCCAATTAAAAAGATATATCTTCTGGGAAATTTTGGCTATCACCATTAGCTGTACACGTGTCATTAAAAAGCCGCGTTGACACAATCTTCGCACCTACCACAACCGACTTAACTTCCACGTGAGCGCTTTTAATGACCCTTGTGGCCACATCAACACACCTCAGTCTTCAAAGTGTCAACGTCACGCACGTCTGGTCATTTTCCACGTAACCCTTATGCTCTCGTTGAAGTTTCGACCAGTGACAGCGTGCACGTGAGAGTGAGAGAGAAAGAGAGAGAGAGAGTCGAGTCGGTCCTCAAACTAGAGAAAAATAAAATAAATACCGATTTCTTTACATTTATGACCATTCTAAACAGACGAAGAGGAAAAAGAAAAAAAAAAAGTAATTTTAGGGTTTTGAGATTCATTAGGGTTTTTAAGAACATCGATTCATATGGTGAGTTACTCTTCATTTTGCTTTTCATTGCTTTTAACCTTAATCGTCTCAAAGTATATCTTTTGATTCAGTGTAGAAAAGTATTGGTTTCAATTAATTTTTTAACTTTACATATGCATATTATTTGATGTGGATTTGTTGATTGAATGGAATACATGGTGCTTTTTTTTAGATCTTTTATGTTGTTTGGTTTTACAGATTGATCATTCGTAATTTTGCTTTTATATTGGTTGCTTGTAAAGGTTATTTGCTATATTTTTGTAAAGTAAAAGCGGAATCAGGAAATTAGAGATTCAATTTTTATTGCTAATTCTTGCTGTATGGATATTCAGTTTCCGCTTTTGGAATAGATTCTTGTCTCTGAGTTGGTTGCTTCAACTGAATTTTCTTCTTGTTCAGCATTGTTTAGCCAGATAATGGATTTGTTTGCTTTTCTTGTTTTCACCGTTTTTCGGAATTTTTATTCAATTGAGATATGTTTACTCCTAGCCAGACCATGAATTCTTTTAAATTTTTAATTACCCCTTGTAACCAATTAAGTTAATTTTGAGTTTTTCTATTTAAAAGATTCATTGTGCAATTTATAAGCAAAAATACTACAAATGGTTAATTACTCATAGTCAAAGAATTGTAAACTTTTATTCATCTTCTAAGTAGGGGTGGGCACAAAAATCGGTTCGAACCGTTTTTTATAATTCAAATCGATTTAGGGTTTGTATTCAGTTTGGTTCAGTTCCAATTTAAGAGGGGTGTATTCAATATTAACTTTTAATAACTTTTAATGACTTATGTGTATTTTAAAAGTTTAGGTGTATTCAATATGAATTTTTAAAGACTCCATAAAAGTCAATAGGTATTCAATATGAATTTTTATATACTTTTTAAAAGTCTACAAAAGTTTTGAGGTATTCAATATAGACTTTTTTAAAGTCTATAAAAGTCATGAGGTATTGAATATAGACTTTTATGAAGTATAAAAAAGTTAGGGGTATTCAAAAAGTTCATAACTTTTATGAACTTATAAAAAATCTAGACTTTTGTAGACTTTTGTTGTAAACTATAAATACTTTAATCTCACAATTTCTCCACCATTCACCCTACAAACTTTTGTAGACTTTCAATTTGAGAAGTAACAACGTACGGGAGGTGTATTCAATTTTTACTTTTAATGACTTTTACAGACTTTTTTAAAGTGATAGATTTTTATAGACCCCCTACAGTTCAAGTTATGGGTAAGCAAATCGTTTTTTTTATTTTTATATTATTATTATTTTTAAATAGTTGTTCTTGATTTGTTGATTTTGATCTTATAACTTTTTCATATTGCTCTCTTCTTTTGTTGATTTTGATTTTTTGGTTTTAAATAAAAAATTAACAATGTAGGTAGGACATAAGTTTAAGTTTGGTTATCAACATTTGTACATTAGTTTACATTCCATTTAGATGCGTTGAAAACATGTGTAGGAAAAAAGTTTTAATTCGTATCTCCTTCTCCTCCACTATTTTTACCTCAATTTGCCTAAATTTATATGTTTATTATATATTATCAGCTAGTCTAAAAATAAATTAACTTAAGTGATTTGAAAATATAAGGATCAAGAAACAGCCTAAATAGAAAATGACACTCATTCGACCTGACAATGTTTCAATTTCGAATTGTTAGACCATATAGCAATAGTTCTTCTTAAAAGGATCGACTTGGTTGGACTGGACATACAAATTATGTTTTTTTTTTTTTTTTTTTTTTGTAAAATCCCATTGAAGCTTTTTATTGTAAATTATAGTAAGGAGAGTGCAACAATTGATATAATAAATTTACAACAAATGAGTCAGAAAATAAATATAATTTAGACAATCAATACATCATTGACATGCGTAATCATAATAATATGAATTTATGCAAACAATTAGTAACAGAAGAAAAACAAAAATAAAAAAGCAAAGAATTTTATGTCCACATGACATCGAAATACATGCTTATTAAAAAGAAAAAAAAATCATCATGATAGAATAAAATCAAAAGATCATATCTTATTGTTGCTCAAAATTTAGTGTAATTACACAAAAATAATAAATACAAAGAGGGATGTATCTCTCATTTCACTTTGTTCTTTCTCTAATTGTTTTCTTTTTATCGAATTCTTTTTCTCGTTGTTTATCATTTGGGTTTGGAGAAATATGGTTCTTGAAGTTTGAAATTGTTAGGATTTTTTAGGTTTTAATTCTCGTTGCGGTATTTGTTTTATTTTAAATTAAAGATATTATATTAATGAATAATTAAATTATTTAAAAAACTTATTATTTTGGTTGTCAAGTGATCAACGGGTATGTATTATTTATCTAAAGAATGTATCATATTTTTTTACATTATGTACTTGATTTTAATACACCATCCAATAAATTTTGATATAATATGCACCTGTTTTAAAATAAAAGTCTATACAAATATATAAAAGTCATTTATAGAATTTTTTTTCAGCTCTATCAAAGTCAATAAAAATCTATTAATGTCAATAAAAATCTTTTAAAATGAAAGTCTATAAAAGTCTATAAAAGTTTGTTAGAATTCTGTAAATTCTATAAAAGTCAATAAAAGTCGGTAACGTCTATAAAAAATTAAAAATCTATCACTTAAAAAAAGTCTGTAAAAATCATTAAAAGTCAAAATTGAATACACCCCCTAAAAATAAATCGTCAAAAAACGGTCCAGTTGAATTTATCCGGTTTGACCCGTACTATTTAAAAAAAAAAAAAGCTAAAACATTTTTCACACTTCTGCCACTCCAATCAGATCAATTGTTTTACCCTAACTCTCTGCTCTTTGTTTCTCGCGCGCGGCGCCGATCTACTTCTGCCTCTCTCCGCGCCCTTGCTCGCACGCCGCCGATCTTCTTCTGCCTCTCTCTGCGCCCTTGCTCGCACGCCGCTGGTCTTCGTCGCACGGTCGCCGCTGGTCTTCGTCGCACGGTTGCCGCTCGTCTTCGTCGCACGGTTGCCGCTCGTCTTCGTCGCACGGTTGCCGCTCGTCTTCGTCGCACGGTCGCCGCTTGTCTTCCTCGCACGGTCGCCGCTCATCTTGCACCGCACCACCGCGAACGTTTCAAAGTTATCAAGTAAGCCATTTGAATCCACTATTTCATGATTTCTTCTCTGTTTCTTTTCTGTTTTCCTTTCTTCTTTATACTTTTTTTGGATTCAGATGCTGTTTGCTTGTGATTTTTAGTAAAGCAGTTTGCTATTTAAGAAAATGATGTAAATCCAGAAATCTTCGCATCTTCACTTGCCTTCATATGAAGCTTATTTAGAATAAGATATTCAGAAATGGAAGATTATACGAATTTTGACCTCTCTGCATTGCTTGGTTGAAAGTTCGAAAATCACTATGAAACACTTATTTGATTGTTGGTGTTAAATTACAGTACCAAATCAACAAACAAAAACAAAACTGTACCAAATTCCTTTACATTCTTTTCACTGCCTTTGATTGTTGTTTCGGTGTGGAGAATGTGGTTAGAGGTTGATCAGTTTATATAGGAGAAAACGCAAAGGGATAGGAAAAATATTTATTAGGCAATTATATATTTAAAGAATTCTTTTCCAGATTACATATTAGAATTATTGTTTGCCGTTTCCTTCTTGTCTTTATGAACTATTATAAGTCTTTTGACTCACAAATATATTGAGTTGATCTCATTCTATGAGTAGGCCACCTCTGCCTTATCCGCCTTATTGGATATGTTTTCTGATATAGGAGATTTTAGGCCCAAAACCGTATTTTAGGCCCAAAACCTCATTTTAGGCCCAAAACCGTATGAATCGAATTGAACCGTATTTTTTCAGTTCGGTTTGGTTCGAGTTTGCCCTCCTATTCGGTTCGGTTCAGTTTTGATTTTTCAAAAACTGTGCAAATTTCAAGTCGGCTCGAGTTTGCCCAAAACCGTGCCGATTTGAACCGTGCCCACTCCTACTTCTAAGTGTCGTTGGTTGGTTTTTTTTTTTTTTTTTTTTTTCGGTAATCAAATGATATTTGTTTCTTTGAGAATAGGTCCACTACTGCAGGCATAAATAGAAGTGAATTTTGTTTGCCTGCATAGGATGGAGTAGGGTAACTCGTCCTTGTTGCCAGCCCTAGAATGCAATCATTGATGTATGAATGTTGCATGATAATATTGATTCTTTTGTTTGGTGTAAATGCTTGAACGGCTTAATTTGTCTTTTGTAGGATAGCAAGGCAATGCAGAGTGCTGTGCTCGCTTTTACTGAAGATGATATACTGCCAGTTAGCACAGTTTTAAATGTGCTAAGAGAGCTTGGGAATGAAGCGGTTGGACAGTGTGATCCTCAAATCATTACTCAAGCATCGTCTCTAAGTACTTCTCCATTCCTTTGTTTGGTTTGGTTTTGCTTATGTTTTATTTAATCCCTCTCTTTCTGCAATATAGTTGTGTATCAGTGTATCTATGGTGCTAGGTTTTAATTCATTCTTTTATATAGTACAGATATAAGTTGACTTCAGGTGGTTTATATGTGTCTACAAACATTTGGATATCCAGTTTTTTATTTCTAAATTTTACCTCCATTATCGGAAGCCCTTTGTGAGTAATTTTGTTCATCAAACAATAGCTTGGTCTTCTACTAATTCTTCAGTTGGAGAAATTTTATTTATGACATTGAAAATTCCTTTTTATCAGGACATTATTGGTGTTTGTCCTTTTCTTTTTGATTTTATGTAATAGCATACTGCTTATGTCTGGATATACTGTTTTGTTCTTGTATTCTGAAAGGTCAGCTGCCAGTGGAGTCATCCTCTGTAGACATTGTCATTTCCATCTGTAGGTCGCTTGAATTTCCTGGTGATCAGTTGTTGGAGGAAATTTCAAGAGCTCTGAAGCCTGGTGGGACAATCTTGATTTACAAGAATTTGAAATCTGATAAAGAGGATGCAAATAAGGTAATTTTTTTTTTGTATGTTATTTGATTGAATTTTGCTTCTTGCAAGATTTCTCATGGGGATTTTTTTTTTCAGGTAATCTCTTCTCTTGAGCGGAGGTTACTGTTATCAGGATTTCTTGAAGCGGCACCTCTTCAACTAAAATCTGTTGTAGCAGCTGAAGCTGTTCATTCTTTTGGGGTGAGTTCCTGTTTTCACCTGATGTTATTGATGTCTTTTTTGTTTTTCCCATTCTAAGGATCTGGTTACAAAAGAACCCTTACTTAAAAGTGTCAAATCAGCAAGGAATGTTAAATTGTCTTCATTAACTTTGGTTTATGATGCTGCTCTGTTAAGTTAAGACAAAAAGTGGTGTGCGCAAGTTACTCAGGGTTGAATGTTTGCAATTCCCTTTAGGGGGGTTATTAGTTCATTGGTAGAGTTTGTGATGGGATCCTGAATGTGAATCAAAGGACTTAGTATTTTGTTATTTTACGTATTATTTAAGGTTTCAACTTTCTATTATCTTATGCAAGATGAAAATCAGGGCATGACTTTAGCATTTCATTTCTTTTATTGGGTTGAGCAAATGATTATATTTAAGAGTTTAATTTGCAGATTACATAGTTGAATTACCGTTGTTTCTTTACTTACAGGTTAAGGGTAAGAAGCCTTCTTGGAAAATTGGGTCATCCTTTGCCATTAAGAAGGTTCCACCAAGTTTTTTGAAAGTTCAAATGGACGACGACGATGATTTGATTGACGAAGATACTCTCTTAACTGAAGAGGATTTAAAGAAGCCACAGCTACCACCTGGTAAGGCAGAAATATTCACAATCTTTTTGTTGCCTGAGCCCTTTTATATATAAAAGTTTCTTATGCTACGTAACATCCTGGATTAAACAAAAGCGATTGTGCAGTTGGTGATTGTGAAGTTGGAAGCACAAGGAAAGCTTGCAAAAACTGCATTTGTGGAAGGGCTGAGGCAGAGGAGAAAGTACAGAAGTTAGAACCAACAATGGATCAGCTTAACAATCCACAGTCAGCATGTGGAAGTGTATGTCCTGTTCTAAACTTTTGTCTGGTTTGTTAATATATATTGTCCTCTTTACTTTTGTTTACTTCCCTTGTGTGTCTGGGTTAAGTGTCATTGATATCCATGCTAAATATTGGAAGTCCCTTGGGGAGTTCCAAATTTTTATTTGACCCAAAAAAAGGAAAAAACAAGATACTTTATAAAATTGCATTATGATGCCCGACACAGTTAGTCCTACTCCTGCATACAATTTACAAAGGAAGTAGGTATCTAAGTTTTTCATGGCTTCACTTGGGTGATATTCTCATGCAAAAGTGTGACTCAGTAATCTTGTCTTTAGCTGTGCTGTTTTCTGGGAGCATAGGATAGCACAACATTTTTTGTCATTCTGGATATCAGGAACACATGGAAGTTTCAAAATTGCCCTCATATTTTCTACAGTATTAATTTTAGTAGCTTATGTTTGGAAATTTATTAAATTCTTATTCTTCGTTTGAATTTTGGCTTTACACTTGGCAGTGTGGCTTAGGGGATGCTTTTCGCTGTGCTTCGTGCCCTTATAAAGGTCTTCCACCGTTCAAACTGGGTGAGAAGGTAATGAATCGTATTATGGACAGTATTTTTCTTTCGTACTTTCTTATTGGTATGTATATTTATCTAATTGAAATGGATTTGCCAACATTACTGCAGGTATCCCTTTCTGCTGACTTTCTTGCTTCAGACTTCTAAATACAACATCAGAGGTGGGTTTCTCAACATTTAGTCAAAGTTTCTGGATATTTTAACAATAAAGTCGGCTTTTGAAATGTTGCTTGTTCGAGTTTTTTTGGTTGTAGTACATTCATTCTGAGTTAATGTCAAATTTGTAAAACTACATCCTTTGTACTTTGTAGCAGTCTAAGCTATAGAAGACTATGAAACTTTATGGTTTTTCCATTCAGTTGTATTACATGCATATATACAATTCAATTTGGGTGATGCCTATTATAAAAAAAGAAAGCATTTAAGTAGTGGAAAGGGTGAGGGGTTTTGAGGTGATTGAAATGACATGAGCAAATGAAGTTTTTTTTCAGCAGTTCTGGGATAGATAAGTGAATTATGTTATGATTAGTGAGGACTAACAAGGTGAGGGGTTTTGAGCAATGCCACAAATAAATAAGCTTTTGTGTTAGTCTCTCTGAAACAATATGATGAGAAATGCCACAATTATTATGCCCAGATTTACCACAGATGTGAGAAATATATATGAATTTCAATAAGTTTCAAGACAATATAATTCATGTGAACTTGTTTGTTAGTTTGCTGAAGTCAATGTTTCTCATCGAGTATGATTTGTCTGAGATCTGAAACGCGTTAACTCTTTCCGTTCCTTTGTTAGTCCATGCTGTATATATATTTTTTCTTATAGAGTGAAAAATACAAATAACATTGAATTTGATATTGAAAAACAACGAACGTGTTACCTGCTGGTTCAGGTATCGAGTCAACTTTGAGATAATATGTCTCCGTATGTAAAAATATTATATATACAAAATTGAACCATACACGATAAAATATTCAACTAATCGTGTCAAGAGCCGACTCTCTTTAAGTCAGAATCGCATCATGATCCACATTACAACAAAATTTAAATAAAAAAAGAGGATGCTTGTAAATTTCATATTTTGGTAGTGAAAAGTGAAAACTAATATAGTTCCCCAATACTACTAATCTTCTGGTTGACTGGTTGGATGCTGGAATTTGTGGTGTGTGACAAGTAGTCCTTCACAAGCTGCCCGAAAAGTGAACCTTCCTTGCTTACTAGCTTTGCGGGGTCATCGTACTCTACCATTTCACCTATTCATGTCAAACCATCTATTTCTTATATTCTTTCGATAAAATTTGATGATGTTTCTGACAAGTTTTTGAAACTACCCAGATTTGTTGATGTTTTAACTGAAACTAGATGTGAGATCAACCTCATAGAAATAATATAACTGTCATTAAAATAGTTCAGAATGTATAACTTACCATCACTTATAACTAATACTGCATTGCAGTCCATCACAGTGCGTATTCTGTGAGCCACTGTTATTACAGTGCAGTTATCAAATTCTCTTCTTATAGTCTTCTGAATTATATAATCTGTTGCATTATCAATTGATGCAGTTGCTTCATCAAGCACTAATATACGGCTTCTCTTCAATAATGCACGTCCCAAACAGAATAATTGTCGTTGCCCTACGCTCCAATTTAATCCACCTTCCGCAACTGCAAACTAAAATTTTGTTAGTTTTATAAGATAGCAAATAGGAAGCTTAGCTAATTTCTTACCTATGGAATTCAGACCCTCTGCTTTCTCTTGAATGACCTCTCGTATATGACATTTTCCCAATACCTTTCAAATGTAGCAAGAAAAATTTCAAGTTAGTAGACAAAGAAACTAGAAATGTGATCGCTGCCATAGATTTCAAGTGTCAACAAAATTTAAGAACTAGAAGATTTTGCATTATTCTATAACATATTAGAAGAAAGTCTACCTCCCATATTTCATGATCAGTATATTGTGAAAGGGGGTCAAGATTGTATCTGACAGTGCCACTGAAAAGTGTTGGTTCTTGTGGAATTATCCCAAGATGTGATCTAAGGTCATGAAGTCCAATAGTTGAGATGTTAAGGTTATCAATTATTATTTCTCCCTCTATAGGTTCTACTAGTCGAAACAGAGCACTGATAAGAGTTGTCTTTCCACTCCCAGTCCGGCCAACAATCCCAACTTTATGTCCTCCTTCAATTATGCAGCTTATCCCACGAAGCACAAGTGGAGCATTAGGCCGATATTTAACCTGCTTGACATTTACTTGGTTTAATATGTAGTTCTTGGAAAATATTTTAAGCTGTAAATAAATAGACCCTGTCATCCATTTTAGGGAACATGTTTACCTTCAAATTGTAAATCTCTACTCTACCAATAGCTGGCCAATTTTGTGCTGGTCGTTTGCTTTCTACAACAGTTTGGGCTTCACTAGGAATATGCATATATTGTTCTAGCCTTTCTACAGAGACAATAAAATTATCTACCAAGCAATGGTTTTGGATGGCAAATACGAGGAATGCATTCAGTGAAAGGCCATAGGACAGAGCCATTCCAATAAGTCCTGCCATCACATTTGCAAGCATTACTAGCATATAACAGAAATTGAATTATAGAAGGCTATAGAAAATTTTTGAATGGTTAAAACTTAATAAGTGCTAACCAGAAGCAGAAGGTCCGAGAGGAAGTAAAGTCATGGCAAGTGCTGAGGAAGAGAGAACAATTGCACATAGTATTTCCAGACGTTGGATTAACCACTCATCCGCGGAAGAACTATGGAAGTAATGACATGCATTTGCATCGATGAGTTTCAGACTCTTTGAAAAGAATCCATCTTCTTTTCCAAAAGCTCTGATGACCGTGGCTCCAGCAATGGATTCAGCTAGGTAGCTAGCTATCGAAGACTTGGTTGTGCCATTCATTCGCATGAATTCTTTTGCAGAAGAGAAGTAGTATGTCTTTTGTTCATAAAAAAAGAAAAAAAGAAACACAAACTAAAATAATTTAGAAGGCGATACAAAATTCTACATGAAGCTGGAAGTAGCTTCCTTCTAATGATCCAGGACAGCTGGAGCCTGGAAGTTGAGATATCTAGTACCTGTAAAAATATAGTGAGATAAATCATCGGTATGATGACAAATTGGATTGGCCAGGCAAGAATAGCCAATATTACAAAGCTGGTGCAAGCAATCACATATGAACCTAATGCCATTGCTAATCTGAACACCAATTCGATGTCGATGATACTCATATCAGAGGATACCTATTACAAAAAATAATAATGCAAGTTCAGTAATTTTACTAAAGATGACAATAAGTTGTACTTATGTAACTCTTACCCGACTGAGTATCCTTCCAAGAGGTGTTGAATCATAGAAGGACATTGGTGCTTGGAAAAGAGATCTCAGCAATGTAGAGAAAATAGATTCTGATTTTTTACAACCTAGAACAACTATGGAAAAGGATCTCAGAAGCAAAAGGACAGGCAGGACACACCCGATCAGTGAGTAACCTAAAAACAATTTCAGTCTGCTAACACGAGAATTCTGAATGTTAGCAGCCAACCAATAGATTTGTATCAGTTGAACAATTACGAATAGCATGAGTAAAACAGCTTGCAAAGAGAAGTACAAAAGGCCTTTCTCATGTCTTAAATATTGCAAGTAAGGCTTGAGACCAGTGTCTCCTTTCTCTCTTTCTTCTTTTTTAATCAGTTGATCTCCTAAAGGTGTTATGTTGATCTGTTTCCCAACATTAGTTTTCTGAATTTCCCCTTCTGAAGTTACAGGTCTAGAGCTAGAAGCAAACTCGTAGTGCCTCTCCAAACCAGTAGCGTTTTTGTGGGCATTGACAAGGTCTTGAAATTCTGGAGTTGAAGCCAGCAACTTATCATAAGTAGCTGCTTCTAGGATTTCCCCTCCAGCCATCAACTGTCAAGAAAATATAAATTTCAATCAACTCATTGCTTGGATATTGACTTCATATATAGTGGCGGATAGCTGACACCAATATGCTGAGAAAATGAATTTCCATGTTCAATTTTTTTTTCAAGGTATCAGAAAAGGATGATAATTTAAAAAGTATGATCTCAGCTAACCAGAATCGTATTGAAAGCTGGAAGAAAGTCGACTTGATGGGTTACGAGTAAGACTGTCTTCAATGACAGAGCCCCCATTACATATTCCTGTAGCAAGACATGTTAGCTTCATAAATAGAATAACTTCATTTGGTGGAATAAATTGTGAGAGAGAGAAAAACATGTTACTTTAAATAAACTGGTTGCAGTATGTGCGTCGACAGCACTAAAAGGATCATCCAAGAGATAAACATCTGCATCCTGATACAGTGCACGAGCTAACTGAACCCGCTGCTTCTGCCCACCACTTAGATTAACACCTCTTTCTCCAATTTCTGTTAGGTCCCCAAATGGAAGCATCTCAAGGTCTTTTACCAGGCAAGACTTCTCGAGAATCTCTTCATATCTGGTCTGATCCATGGCAGAGCCAAACAGAATATTTTCTTGTATGCTTCCTGATTGGATCCAAGCAGTCTGACAAACATATGCTATCTTGCCATAAACCATAACCTGGAAATCAAATGGACCAGAAGCTTGAGTAAGTCATCTAAATCATTGTTTAAAGTTTCTATAATTTTATAGCCTTTCCAAGGAGCAGTTTATTCAAAGAGTAACAGGTGTTCTATCTTCTTTACAATAAAGGAATTGGTAGCCAACAATTAAAATATCATACCTTAAATACAATTCTTCCAGTTTGTTTTGAATGCTTTAGTTGAGAAATATGTACGTTAGAGTGCAATAATTGAAATTATCTTATTCCATGGACTTACCGTGCCACTGATATTTGCAACTTCTCCAAGAATTGCAGCTAAAAGGGTTGATTTTCCTGAACCAACCTCTCCACAGATAGCTACCCTTTCTCCAGGTTTAACCATCAAATTTATATTCCTTAATGTAGCCGTGGATGAAGAATCCCACGAAATATTGGCAGACCTGATGAAGATGGACCAATCCATATCTTTGTCACTTTTAATTTGCCTTATATCTATGTTCTCCAGCTCCTGTGCCTTGAGAAATTTCACAATACGAGAAAATGAAACCTTCGATTCAATAAAAATTCCAGCTACCTCGGGAATCAAAGTTATTTGCCCCTGAGCAATGCGCAGAATGGTTAGAAATGTGAAGACCTTACTAGCATTAAGTGCTATTTTTAGGAAGTAGCAAGCCCAGAAAGTGACAGTCGGCACTAGAATGGGAGAAGACCAAAACAAAACCAGGTAGTACCCTTTTTGTAAAAGAACTCTAAATATGTACTTGAATTCTTCTTTCCTCAGACCTTCTATAACGTTCTTGAAATGTGTCTCCCAAGCATACAATTTCAAGACCTTCATATTTGTCAGTGCCTCTGTAATGGCCTTCAGCCTCCTATCTTGTGCAACCATGAGCTTTTTCTGATATTTGTGCTGTAATTTGGTCAATGGAGAACTTGCAAGAACGGTCAATAAAACGGTTATTACAGCTGCAGTGGTAGCCAACCCCATACAGTAGTAAATAATAACTAATGCAAGACACAACTGAAGGCATGTTGTCCATATTTGATGAAACCAATAAGGGAATTCACCGATTTTATAAGCATCCACCGTGATATAGCTCACAATCTCACCTGGAGAATAATTCATCTTTGCAGCATTTGAAAGCCGTAGTTGCTTCTGATATATTGCTGCGGATAACATTGATCTTACTTGGAGTCCAATCAGTCTTGTTCGGAAGTACCATTGCCTCTCGGATAATGACTCTAAGCATTTGGCAAAGAAGAGACCTCCTGTCAGAACATAAGCCTCATATTTAATAGTTTCCTTTCCTGAAGCAACTTTAATAAATGCTCTAAGAAACAATGGACCGGCGGATAACGTGAGAACCTTGATCAATGCAAAGAATCCAGAAACTATAATAGCTTTCCATTGGCACAATAAAATTACTGACAACATAGAGGGGGAGTCAGATGATCCCTTTTGTTTTTGTTTGCTCATTTGCTCCATAAAAATGGAGTAGCATGTTTGTGCTAGATCTGCTGGTCGTAATTGTGGGATATCTTTATCCTCTAGAGTTCTCTCCTTACCTTTCTTCATCAATGGATTCAACCACCAAAATGACACATTACTGAAAAATCCAGCTTTTGCAAACGGAGTAACATGGTCGTTTGAACCCTTATCATTGGATGCATTAATTGCCTCACCTTGTGAAACAACTTGGCAATCATCAGAATCGTTGTCTACATCGGTGTTCACATGATCGTGTCCTTGAAAGGCACATAATAGCAATAGAATCGCTCCAGGGAAACATAATATATCCAAGACCATTTTAATGGACACAACTTTTTCTAGAATTGCTTTTCGAAGAGATGAAATGCATAGAAATCCTACATAGAAGATAATCAGATAGCAAAACTTCACTGTACCGTTACGTGGAAGGTGAAGCGTATTCAGGCTTATGGTCAAAGCTAGAAGCAACCAAGTGAATCCCTGGAATAAAATCACTAACCATTTATGCAAAGGTAAAACACTCTGATCCTCGTATACTTTTTTGCTAACTATCGATATCCACAAGACGAAGTAAGCCAAACCCAAAGATCCATTGTAAATAATAGAGTATATTAACTTTAGAGGTAATTTTTGAGACATTGAGGGTGATATAATCTTCCTTTTAGATAACTTATAAACGAAGATGAATAAGCATATGAATAGGAGCAGGATATCAGTAGAAATTATCAAAGCATGGTTGATACATGAGTAGGGGTCAGCTATGGATGAAAAACCAGAACTGCAGACCTTTGCAGTTTCGTGTGAGCACTCAGATTTATTACAGAATACCATCCAAACACCATCTTCCATGTTGTATCTCAGTGATCTCAACTCTGCAATTTAAAGGAGTAAAAAGGATTACACATAGGATTTTTGGTTTTTTTGGACCGCAAGAGAAACAGAATATTGAGATGTTAAAACAAAACAAGGAAAATCTAGGAATTCCATGGTAGCTTTAAGACTATATGAATAGAGAGTAGAAAGCCCCTTGAAATATAAAACAGCATGAACTGTCCAATCACCTAGTGAAAAAGAAAACTAAAATTTGGAATCTTTAATCATATTTGTATATCCTTATTTGAATCTCATGAAGCCTCATAGACTCTGATTTCTATTTATAAAACCACAAAGAGTAGGCCACATTCACTATCAAAAAATGTTGAATACTAATTTCAGGCACAAGAAAAAGCAAATTGTAACTTATACCAACATCTGCATATATATATATATATATATAGAGAGAGAGAGAGAGAGAGAAATGCAACCTTGAAAATCCAAGATAGAAAAGAATGCAATTAGCAGACCAACCTGAGGACTGAAGCAACAACAACAGAACGTGTCCAAAGCCAAACAGAAAGTGAGTGTTTGAAATGGAGATATTCAGAAACAGAACATGTCTTTATGCATTTTTCTGTGAGCTACTTGTGTATAATGTAATCTTCTTAGACAACGACATTTTAAACTCCCAGAAATCCAAAATTTTAGTATAGCATGAAATCTTATATAGCATCTTTGTTGACTTTTAGGTGGATCCACATCTTTTAAATAATGTGTATGTACACTGCTTATTGAGTTGACAAGGTATTATTTTGCACAAGATGGGAGATATATTTTAAGCCATTCTATCAAAATCAATGCCAATTTGCAAGATTAATTATTGTTGACACGAGAAACTCGCCTAGATGCCATGAAGTCCTAGGAATGAAACTAAAACAGGCTCCTAGAGTGAGATCTATGGCTTCAACCAGCTGGTGTGGATTGACTACAGGAGCGAATTTCTTGCATCAACCATTACTGCTGCTTTTCTTCGATTCATGTGTTATATTATAAATCTTCTTAATATTTCTATTGTGTTTCAAATGTGATAATTTGAAACAGAGTTCCCATTGGAGGTCGAAATACTGAGTTTTGAACTGGAAAGTCATTGTCGGGTGGCTAATGACTCGACTAGACTCGATAATTGAGTCGATGAATTTTCATTGTCGGTCAGTTGTAGCAGAAAACAATAACAATGACTACTTTTGGTTGGTATTTGAGATCTTTATTTTTGGGCCAACTTGCCCAATATACCTTGGCCCACATTATTATTATATTATGAGAGGGATTTACTCCCACGAGAAAAAGGTTTATCTACACAATTGCGTTTTTATTGACGGTGGAAATATATATATTTATATGGCTACACAAGATGTTAGTGACTTAGAAGATTTTGAGGCCTACAACCGCTAAAGCAAGGGAAAAATATTTTTTAGAAAAACTTTTTTTTTTTTTTTCGAAACTTTGAAGAGTATCCTAATACTTTATAGTTTAGTCTATCATCTCAAAATTAGTTTTTTCTAAAAAAATATATATATTTCTTATTTTTAAATTTTGGAGAAGGAAGTAAATAATTTTAATGTTATATATGATCTATTAAGATTTAAAAGTAATATTATAGTAAAAAAAAAAAAAAGATTTAAAAGTAATATTACTTAAAAAAAAAAAAAAAAATTAAAAATGTATAAAATTGAAAAAAAAAATCCATTGGGCTCTCTTATATATAACCACCAGCAATCATAATAATTCTGTACAATAGCAAAACCAATTTAATAGTAGGTAAAATCTGGAGATGTAGGGGAAGATTTCTTGAAAGATTTTTCTTTCTTGTTCTTGCTCTTGCTATGATTCTGATCAAAGCTTATATTTTCCCAAAGGTGGCAGCTTCAAGTCAATCTAAAGATTTAAATTCTCAGCAGGGTTTATTGTTTTTGAAGGCAAATAAGCAGTAATGCAAAGATTTTTTGCACAACTCAAAATAAAGGTAAAAAGTTACTAGATAACACCCTTTCTGCATTATTAAATTATACATGACTTGTTTGATATTAACACAACTAGTAAAAAACTATTACAATACTCACAATCTGATTACATGTAAATTTGGTATGCTTCAATTATAATTATACTACAAGGAAGCTAGCAGCAAGAACAAGTATACTTCATTACTAGTCATCTAGGTGGATGCTGGGATTTGCACTATGAGACCAGTATTCCTTCACAAGTTGCCCAAATAGTGAACCATCCTTGCTTATTAGCTTCACCGGCTCATCATACTCTACTAATTTCCCTATTCATGTCAAAAGATCATCTCTTGGTTAGAATCATTAGAAAGTTCAATGAAAGCAGAAGAGGTTTTCATAAATGTTAAAACCAAAAAGAAACTTCTTAATGAATTTTGAATCAATAGGATATATTTATATTTGTATCGAACCAAACTAGAGTTCGACCCGATAGAAAAGTAGAACTGTCCTTATTAAAATAGTTGAGGGTATAACAACTTACCATCACTTATAGCTAGCACTGCATTGCAGTCCATCACAGTTGGTATTCTATGAGCAACTGTTATTACAGTGCAGTCTGCAAATTCTCTTCTTATAGTCTTTTGAAGTATAGAGTCTGTTGCGTTGTCAATTGATGCAGTGGCTTCATCAAGGACTAGTATACGACTTCTCTTCAATAATGCACGTCCCAAACAGAATAATTGCCGCTGCCCTAGGCTCCAATTTGACCCATTTTCTACCACTGTAACCAGTAGCTTGTTAGTTGTTTAAGACAACAAAATATGAATACTAGAGAATTTCTTACCTAAGGAATCCAAACCCTCTTCTTTCTCTTGAATGACCTCTCGGAGATGACACTTTCCCAAAACCTTTATAAGTTAGTTAGAAATGAGTTCACAACATAGAACTTTATGTGAAAGAAGAAGTGTAAGAAGTATAAGATTTAACATTAGATTGTAACATATTAGAAGAAAGTCTACCTCCCATATTTCGTTATCAGAATACTGTGAAAGGGGGTCTAGATTGTATCTGATAGAGCCACTGAAAAGTGTTGGATCTTGTGGAATTATCCCAAGATGTAATCTTAAATCATGAAGTCCAATAGTTGAGATGTTAAGGTCATCAATGATAATGTCCCCCTCTGTAGGCTCCACCAAACGAAACAAAGCACTAATAAGAGTTGTCTTTCCACTTCCAGTCCGGCCAACTATCCCAATTTTATGCCCACCTTCAATTACACAGCTTATTCCCCGAAGCACGAGTGGAGCATCATGTTGATACTTAACCTGTTTGATATTATTTAGTTTAACATGAAGTTCAATAGTTAAGCTGTAAATAAATATACTCTTGTCATTCATTTTAGGGAACATGTTTACCTTCAAATTATAAATCTCTACTTTACCAATAGCTGGCCAATTTTGTGCTGGTCGCTTGCCTTCTACCACAGTTTGAGCTTCACTAGGAATATGCATATATTGTTCTAGCCTTTCTATGGAGACAATAAAATCTGCTGCTGCGCAGTTGAATTTTGCAGCATATACGAGGTATACATTAAGGAAGAGGCCATAGGACAGAGCCATTCCAATAAATCCTGTATGCCATTAAATTAAATTCACAAGCACTCTGAGCATATTACTATAACTGAACTATAGAATTAAAGTTGAATATTGAACCTTACCAGAGGCAGAAGGTCCAAGAGGAAGTAAAGTCATGGCAAGTGCTGACAAAGAGAGAACAATTGCACATAGTATTTCCAAACGTTGGATTAACCACTCATCCGCGGAAGAACTATGGAAGTATTGACATGCATTTGCATCGATGAGTTTCAAATTCTTTGAAAAGAATCCATCTTCTTCTCCAAAAGCTCTGATTGTCGTGGCTCCAGCAATGGATTCAGCAAGGTGGCTAGCTAATGAAGACTTGGTTGTGCCATTCATTCGCGTTAGTTCTTTTGCAGAAGCAAAGTAGTACCTCTTTTGTTCGGACAAAAAGAAACAAGCACAATGTTTTAGAAGGTGAGAGAAAAGAATTTTGGAAATAACACATTTCTATATGCAGCAGGAAGTAGCTGCCTTGTAAAGATCCAGAACAAGTCGGTGCATTACTAATACCTGTAGGAATATAAAGAGATAAATAGTGGGTATGATGACAATTAGGACTGGCCAAGCAAGAATACCCAATATTAGAATGCTGGAAAAAACATTCAAATTTGACCCAACTGAAGTTGATAATTTGAAAGCCAATTCGATGTCAATGATACTCATATCAGAGGCAACCTATAAAGGGAAATACAAACGTAAGTTCAGTAAGTTGTATGAAAGATGACATTATGCTGCTGTATCTAGAAAACTCTTACCCGACTGAGTATCCTTCCCAGAGGTGTTGAATCATAAAATGACATTGGTGCTCGAAAAAGAGATCTCAGCAATGCAGAAAAAATAGATTCTGATTTTCGACACCCTAAAAGAACTATTGTAAATGATCTCACGAGCAGAAGGACGGGTAAGACACACCCAATGCCCGAGTAAATTGCAAATAATTTCACTCTGCTTACAAGAGAACTCCGAATGTTAACAGCCAACCAATAGCTTTGTATCACTTGTGCAATTATGAATAACATGTGTAATACAGCTTGGAAAGAGAAGTACAAAAACCCCTTATTATGCCTTAAATATTGCAAGTAAGGCTTGAGACCAGTGTCTCCTTTCTCTCTTTCTTCTTTCTTAATCAGTTGATCTCCTAAAGGTGTTATTATCTGTTTCCCAACATTAGTATTCTGGATTTCCCCTCCTGACGTCACAGGTCTAGAGCTAGAAGCAAACTCGTACTGCCTCTCCGAACCAGAAGTGTTTTTGTGTGCATTGACAAGGTCTTGAAATTCTGGAGTAGAAGCCAGTAACTTATCATATGTAGCTGTTACTAGGATTTCTCCTCTAGCAATCAACTGCCAAGAAAATAAATATTGATGAATTCATTGCTTGAATAATGACTTCATATATTACGGTAGATAACTAAAACAAATATGCAAAGGTTCAGTTTTCAATTTTCTCTAAGGTTTTGGAAAAGGAGCTAACCAAAATTGAATCAAAAGCTGGAAGGAAGTCAACTTGATGAGTTACGAGTAAGACAGTCTTCCCTAACAGAGCCCCCATTACATATTCCTGTAGCAAGACATGTTAGCTTTATCAAGAGAATAACATCTCTGGTGGAATAAATTGCAAAGGAGATGAGAGAATTGTTACATTAAATAAACTGGTTGCAGTATGTGCATCCACAGCACTAAAAGGATCATCCAAGAGATATACATCTGCATCCTGATACAGTGCACGAGCTAATTGAACCCGCTGCTTCTGCCCACCACTTAGATTAACACCTCTTTCTCCAATTTCTGTTAGGTCACCGAATGGAAGCATTTGAAGGTCTTTAACCAGACAAGACTTTTCGAGAACTTGTTGGTATCTAATTGGATCCATGGCAGAGCCAAACAATAAATTTTCTTGTAGGGTGCCTGTTTGGATCCATGCGGTCTGTGAAACATATGCTATCTTTCCATAAACTTGAACCTGGAAATTATAGACCCAGAAGCTTCAGTAAGTAAACTAAATCATTATTTAGTCTCAATAATTTGATGTAGTCTCTCCAAGTAGTTATTTACATTTTATTCAAAGAGCAGGTTGTCTGATTTCTTAGTTCTTAGTAAGTAGCCAGCAAGTGAAATATCATACCATCCATACAACTGTTCAAAGTTCTTACCAATTCAACTCATTGAAAAAAATGTAGGTTGGAAAGCATAAATATAAATTAGCATATTCCACGGACTTACTGTGCCATTAAGTTTTGGAACTTCTCCGAGAATTGCAGCTAAAAGAGTGGATTTTCCTGAACCAACCTCACCACAAATAGCTACCTTTTCTCCAGGTTTAATCATCAAACTTATGTTCCTTAATGTAGCTTTCGATGAAGAAGAAGCATCCCACGAGATTTCAGCAGACCCTATGAAAATGGACCAATCCATATCTTTGTCACGTTGAATTTGCCTTATATTAGTATTCTCCAGCTCTTGTGCCTCAAGGAACTTCACAATCCGAGAAAATGAAACCTTTGCTTCAATAAGAATTCCAGCTACCTCAGGCATCCATCTTATTTGCTCCTGAGCAATGTGCATACTCGCTAGGAATGTGAAAACATTACTAGCATTAAGTTCTATTTTCAGGAAGTAGCATGCCCAGAAAGTAATAGTTAGTACTAGAATGGGAGAAGAATAAAACAAAGCCAGATAGTACCCTTTTTGTAACACAACTTTAAATATCCACTTGAATTCTTCTTTCCTCAGACCTTCTATAACATTCTTGAAATGTGTCTCCCAAGCATACAATTTCAAGACCTTCATATTTGTCAGTGCCTCTGCAATGGCCTTCAACCTCCTATCTTGTGCAACCATGAGTTTTTTCTGATATTTGTGCTGTAATTTGGACATTGGAGAACTTGCAACAACAGTAACTATGACTGTTATCAAAGCTGCAGTTGTAGCCAACCCCACAGAATAGTAAACAAGGACTAATGCCAGACATAACTGAAGGCTTGTTGTCCATATTTGATGAAACCAATAAGGGAATTCACCAATTTTATAAGCATCCACTGTGACATAGCTCACAATCTCACCTGCAGAATAAGTCATCTTCGCGACATTTGATAGTCTTAGTTGCTTCTGATATATTGCTGCAGACAACATTGATCTTACTTGGAGTCCAATCAGTCTTGTTCGGAAGTACCATTGCCTCTCAGATAGTGACTCTAAGCATTTGGCCAAGAAGAGGCCTCCAGTCAGTGCATAAGCCCCATATTTAACAGATTTTTTTCCTGAAGCAACCTCAATAAAGGCTCTAAGAAACAGTGGGCCAGTGGATAATGCGAGGACCTTGATCAATGCAAAGAACCCAGAAACTAAAATAGCTTTCCACTGGCACAATATAATTACTGACAATATGGAGGGGGAATCAGATGATCTTTTTTGTTTTTGTTTGCTCATTTGCCCCATAAAAATGGAGTAGCATGTCTGTGCTTGATCTGTCGGTCGTAATTGTGGGATATCTTTGTCCTCTAGAATTTTCTCTTTGCCCTTCTTCATTAAAGGATTCAACCACCAAAATGACACATTACTAAAAAATCCAGATTTTGTAAAAGGAGTAACATTGTCATTTGAACCGGTGTCATTGGATGCATTTGTTTCCTGACCTTGCAACATTGCATGGGAAGCATCGTGGTTGTTGTCTACATCAGTGTCCACATAATCGTGTCCTTGAAACGCACAAAAGAGCAATAGAATTGTTCCAGGGAAAGATACTATATCCAAGATCATTTTAATGGACACAATTTTTTCTAGAATTGCTTTTCGAAGAGATGAAATGCAAAGAAATCCTACATAGATGATTATAAGATGACAGAACTTGACTGTCCCATTATGTGGAAAGTGCAGCTTATTCAGGCTTAAGGTAAAAGCTAAAAGCAACCAAGTGAACCCTTGGAACAACAACACTAACCATTTATTCAAAGGTAAAACACTCTGATCCTCGTGTAATTTTTCACTAACTATTGATAACCCCAACCCAAAGTAAGCCAAAGCCAAAGTGACATTGTAAAGGGCAGAGAATAATAGCTTTAGTGGTAATTTTTTGTTCTCTGAGGGTTCCATAATCTTTCTTGTAGATAACTTATAAATGATGATGAATAAGCATATCAATATGACCAGTATATCAACAGAAATTGTCATGGCATGGTTAATACAGGAGTACGGATCAGCTATGGATAAAAAACCAGAATTGCATATGTTTGCAGTTTCATGTGAACACTTGGAATCATGGCAAAACATTTTCCAGACACCATCTTCCATCTCAGTGACTTTAATTCTCTGCAATTTAAAGGGGTAAAAAGGATTATATATTCGATCATTTGGTTGTGGAACAGAAAGAGCAATCATAATGTTGACCTAAAGCAAAACAAGTAAAATCTAGAAGCCATAATAGCTTTAATACTATCTGATTTGAGAGTAGAAACCACTTTCAAATATAAAACATCAGGAGCTACTTAATCACCTATCAAATCATGTGATGAGTAATAATGGAAAAAGAAAACTAAAAATTGGAATCTTAAATCATCATGAGTTGTTATAGACACCAAACAATTATGTCTTTTATGTGAATATGGACAGTAAAATAGAGCATGATCAGGCAAGTGCACGAGAAGCATCAACGAAGAACAACATCATCTAATATAATATATACACAACACACAGAAAGGTGCCTGTCAGAAGTTTCATAACCATTGTAAATACAGATAAGCTTATTAAATATCATTGAAGCAAGTATATCCAAGATGTACAAAGATACAAAACCAAGAGAAGCAACAGCAAAATGCAAATAACACCAACATATGCATATTGATAAACGCACACAAAACTCAGAATATCCAAGGCAGAAAAGATTCCAATTATTAAACCAACCTGAAGACTGAAGAAGCAACAAGTTAACCACAATGCATCCAAAAACAGACGAAGTGAGACTCTGAAATGGAGCTACAACTTAGAAACAGAACCTCTCTTTATGCATGGTAATATAACAAACGACAATATTTTTAAATTAATCTAAAATTTCAGTATTGCTTTAAAACTTATATGGCATGCTCTGTGACTTATAGGTGGATGTTCGAAAATATACATATGATAATTTTAACATTACATGTGTATGAAGGGTCTCTCTTTTGAAAATATACATATGATAATTTTAACATTACATGTGTTCATACACTGATTATTTTAAGTTTACAAAAGATATGCTAATCTTGAGATAGTGAGATCAATGAATGAGAAATTCCTACAAATCATTGAAACATTTCAACCTCTTTTCCAGACTAGAAAAACTGAGAGCTGTGCCTTTGCACAAGATCTTGTGAGCTATTATTTTAAGCAATACAATCAAAATCATTTGTCAAATACTGTATTATATGAACCACATGTGTCATGAGCTGCTTAAAAAAAAATGGTAATAATTGTACTGTAAATATTTGAACCTCATTTTGGACTTAAAATTTATAAGAAATAAGACCAACATTATTCTTTCCATGTCGAGCAAGAATTGATAGAAAGAAAACCAAATGCTGGTACATCATGCTAAACTTGTTCAGTATATAAGATCCTATGATTCGTTTGGTCAATGCCAACTTGCAAGTTTTCAGGAGTCACATGAAGGTGTCTGATAAATAATATTTACTAGTATGTACAAAACAATAGAAAAAGATAAAATAATCTCATCGGTACAATATTCTATTTAATTGCTGATAAAACAATGTTTGAATTCTATTGAAGTCTTCATCTGACAATTTTCAATAATGTAGAGAACTTTCAATAATGTTAACTAGATCAGTGTCCATGTGATCGTGTCCTTGAAAGGCGGAGAAGAGCAATCGAATTGCACCACGGAAAGATAATAGATCTGTTATGCATATAATTTTATAAGCCCAGTGGACCTGGAAAATTCAATAAAACCCAATGGATCTAGATGAGTCAACAAAGCCCAACGGGCTAGGAAAGCTGATGAAATCGAGGCAGCAGACAAGTTTCAGCTATGAGAGGTAAAGAAGGTATTAAACGCCTGAAGCTTAAAGCAGGTTGTAACACTCCAGCAAGCTAGGAATACCTCGTCACTTCTCATCTCACTGTCAGTTTAGCTCCAGCTCGCAATCACTCAGCTCGAAGCGTATTTTCTAAATAAGGGAAGATCCTATAATTTGAAGGATTTGATCAAACCAGTTGCCTAAATTCAAATTTATATTTAATTCCTGATTTTTAGTGATTGTATCCTGATTTAATTACAATAATTTAAGGATATTATTTTATTCCTTATTTTTAGTGATTCAATTAATGTAAACTAGTAATGACAACACTCCCTTAAACATTATAAAAGGGAAGGATCATCAGTGGTACAAAAGTTACAAGAGAGAAAACACTAAGTGAGAGCTAAGAGCAATATCATAACAGTGGATGTAGGCTTTGATTTTCAGCCGAACCACTTTAAAAATCTCTTGTCTTTAATCTTATTTTGATTGTTCAATCCTTATTTTTACTGTTTATTGCGTTAACTTAATTCGCACGTCAACAATATCCAAAAACATTTTAATGGACATTGACTTATAAACAATTAAAGAGAAAAAGAAAGAAGCACCGACTCAGAAGCAATTAAAGAGAAAAACAGGGAGGAAATCACAGAAAACTCATCGTAGAAGTCGAATTGTGGAGTTTGAAGTGAGCAGAGCTAGTGATTATCGCCAGAAAAAGCCTTTGTCGTCAGAAATGGAGTCTACGAGAGTTGCTGGTGGTCTGAAGTTTCAGAGAGAAGAAGGTTTTTGCTTTTGTTGCTATTTTAAAATTCTGTAAATTGTAAGGGAAATAATGTGGGATTCTCTCATTTATACCTTAGCCCCTGTTCGTCAAATCGAGGTAGCAATGAGGTGGTAAAAATCAACGGCTAGGCTGCAATCTTGGGATTCGTAAGGCATCCAAAGGGCTGCGACATACGGCATACGCGCATTAAATGCGCTTAATGAGATGTGACAGTTGACATGATGGCGGCCACTAGTGGAACCAGAATGGAAACCGTCACAGTGACCTGGCAAAGCGACCCACGACCTGTCAAGGTCGAAATAGGAGTCCAGATCAAGCACGTAGGTCACTTATCTGCAAAAGATCGTCACAGCTTTCACCACGATGTTATCGAACTAGAAGTTAGGGGGCTAATGTTATGCGTATAATTTCATAAGCCCAATGGGTTTGAAAAAGTCAACAAAGCCCATCGGGCCTGGAGGAGTCAACAAAACTCAACGGGCTGAGAAAGCTGATGAAATCGAGATAGCAGGCAAGTTCCAACTATGAGAGGTAAAGAAGGTATTAAAACTCTGAAGCTCAAAGCGGGCTGTAACACTCCAGCAAGCCAGGAGGACCTCGTCACCTCTTATCTCACTATCAGCTTAGCTTTAGCTCGCAATCACTCAGTTCGAAGCGTATTTTCTAGATAAGGGAAGATCTCATGATTTGGGGGATTTGATCACATCAGTTAACTGAATTCAAATTTGTATTTAATCCCTGATTTTTAGTAATTGTATCCTGATTTAATTACGATAATTTAGGGATATTATTTTATTCCTTATTTTTAGTGACTCAATTAATGTAAGCCAGGAATGACTCCATCCCTTAAACATTATAAAACTGAATGATTATCACTGGTACAATGGTTACAATTTTTGAGAGAAAACACTAAGTGAGAGTTAAGATCAATACTATAACAGTGGATGTAGACTTTGATTTCCAGCTAAACCACTTTAAAAATCTCTTGTCTTTTTTCTTCTTTTGATTGCTCAATCCTTAGTTTTACTGTTTATTGCGTTGACCTAATTGGCACGTCAATAATATCCAAGACCATTGTAATGGACGCTGACTTATAAACAATTGCTTCCCAAAGAGATGAAAAGCATAGAAGATTATGTGAATATGGACAGTCAAATCCTCGGATATTAGCTTCAAACAGTTAATAAGTGTCGATCAGGAAGTGCATGGACAGCATAAAATGATAGAACAACAACATCCATACATATACAAGACACAAAATAGATAATCTTGTTAGAATCTCACTGAAGCCTCATAGACTCTGGTTTCTATCTAATAAAACCAGAAAGAGTAGGCCACCTTCACTATCAAACATGTGCTAGCCTATTTTCATGCACAAGAAAAAAACCAAATGATAACCACCCACATATGCATATATATATATATACATACCCCTAAAATTAAAAAAAAAAAAAAATCCCATAAAATCCAAGATGGAAAAGAATATAATTACGAAACCAACCTGAAGACTGAAGAAGCAATAACAGGATGTCTCCAAAACCAAATGATGTAAGAGTTTGAAATGGAGTTACTTGTGTACCATAATCTACTTGAATAACAATGTTCAATGAATTCCCTGAAATCTAAAGTCTTTTTGGCTTTTAGTTGCATGTACAATAAAGGGTTTCTTTAAAGAAACATGCATATGTAATCAAATAGCGTACATACAGTCATACACCACTACTTTTGTTTTCTTTTTTTTTGATAAGACCTCTACTTATTTAAAGTTAACAGAAGATGATTAAATGTGAGAATCCTCCAAATCTTGAGAATATGGTAGAAAAACAAGCATACTTACTTCATTGGTACTAATCATCTAGGTGAAGTCTGGAATTTGCACTGTGAGACCAATATACCATCACAAGCTGCCCGAACAGCGAACCTTCCTTGTTTATTAGCTTCACTGGTTATTCATGCTCTACTAATCTCCCTATTCATATTCAAGCATTTGATTAGTATCATTAGAAAGTCTGATCAAATCTAAAGAGGATTTAATAAATTTCAAAAACTTAAAAACGTTTTAAGAAATTTTGAAATCATTCAGATTTGTTTTTATTTAACTCAAAACTGAGGGCAGAATGACCTTTACAGACAAAAATTGAACTGTCCTAATTAAAATAGTTGAGGATATACAACTTACCATCACTTATAGCTAACACAACATCACAATCCATCACAGTTGGTATTCTATGAGCCACTGTTATCATAGTGCAATCTGTAAATTTTTTCCTTATAGTCTTTTGAATTATAGAATCAGTTACTTTGTCATTGAAAATCCCATATTATCAGAACAGTATGTAATAGCATAGTGCGTATGTTTTGATATACTGTTTACTTCTTGATATACTAAAATCTGTAGTAGCAGCTGAAGCTGTTTATTCTTTTGGGGTGAGTTCCTGTTTTAACCTGATGTTATTGGCGTCTTTTTTGTCATTCCCATTCTAAGGATCTGGTTTGTGATTGAATGGGGTACAAAGAACCCTTACTTAAAGTGTCACATCAGCAAGCAATGCTAAATTGTCTTCATTAATTTTGGTTTATGATGCTGCTTATCTGTAAAGTTAATACAAAAGCTGGTGTGTGCAAGTTTTGATCACTGAGGGTTGAATGTCTGCAATTTTGGCTCATGAGGGTGGGTGGGTGGTGGGGTTGGATGCTTATTAGTTCATTGGATAGCACAACATTTTTTTTTTGTCATTCTGGATATCAGGAACACTTGGAAGTTTCAAAATTGCTCTCATATTTTCACTCTGCATTAAATTTTACTAGCCCATGTTTGGAACTTTTTCAAATTCTTATTATTCTCTTGAATTTTGGCTGTACACATGGCATTGTGGCCTAGGGGATGCTTTTCACTGTTGCTTCATGCCCTCATAAAGGTCTTCCACTGTTCAAACTGGGTGAGAAGGTACTGAATCGTATTATGGACAGTGTTTCTCTTTCTTTCTCTTATTGGAATGGATATTTATCTAATTGAAATGGATTTCCCTTCATAACTGCAGGTATCCCTTTCTGGCAACTTTCTTGCTTCAGACCTTTAAATACAACGCCAGAGGTGGGTTTCTCATCATTTAGTCACAGTTTCTGGATACTTAAGCAATGAAGTCGGCTATTGAAATGTTGCCTGTTCGAGTTTTTTTTTTTTCTTTTGTTGTAGTACATTCATTCCGAGTTAATTTCAAATTTGCAAAGCTACATCCTATGTACTTTCTAGCAGTCTTAGCTATGCATATTGGTAAGAGTATTGCTAATTATGCTGATTGTGGTGTGCCTACAGGCACTAGCGGAGCCACCACCAAGCCCCCACCTGGCCAAAAAATGACAATTATAAAAGGTCCAACTTAATGTTTCTTTACATCCACTTTTTAAAAGGTCCGGAGCCCCCACTAGGCTAAAAAATGACAATTATAAAAGGTCCAACTTAATGTTTCTTTGCCCTTAACTGGCGATCTGAAATTAAACACAGATCCGGCTTTGGATCTTTCGAGGGGCAAGACTGGGTTAGGAGCTGTTCTTCGAAATCATTGTGGAGAGGTCATGCTTTCTGGTTTGGTTTCCTTTGATGGTGTTTTGAAGCCTGATGTCACTGAAGCTAAAGCTGTTTTATTCGGGGTTTCTATGGCGTTGGAAGGTGGTTTCTCTTCGTTTTCTATCGAATCTGATGCGGCTTCGGTTATTAAGGGCCTTACTAGTATCATCCTTCATGCGTCAGAGTTTGGGGTAGTGTTGGAGGATATACGGTTGTTAATTCGGTCCTTTAGGGCGGTAGTTAATTTTTTTTTTTATGTTCCTCATTGTGCTAATAAAGTTGCTCATATTTTAGCTAGATTTTCATTTGATTTTGACAATTAGTTAGTTTGGGTGGATGATTCCTCCTCTATCATTGCGGACATCCTGACTGAAAATGTTCGCTAGTTGTGATTTTGGTATTTACCCTTAATGAATGAATATGTTTTTTCCTAAAAAAAAAAAAAAATGTTTCTTTGCATGCACTTTTATAAAAAGTTCAAGCTGCTACTACCATTAGACCTTATTAATATAAACAGACAAATCATGCATAGCTAGTAAATACGTAACCTTATTTTTATACCTAGAAATTTTATTGTATTATAATTATGGATTTCTATCTTTCAAGATTTCAAATATATATATATATATATATATATATATATATATATATATATATATATATATATTAGAGTTAGAATTTCAAACGGGAATTATGACTTATGTATTTTTTTTAAGAATTTTAAAATTATAAATTGTGTTCAGATAGTGACATGTTTCTTCTATGGGGTTGTTCACAACGTGAAACTCCTAAGGTCACAAACATGCATCACTATCGAGTTGAGCTATTTAATACTGTTTTGGATATACAACTTCAAGAATTAAATAATCGTTTCAATAAGGCTAGCACTGAATTGCTACTTTGTTTAGCATGTTTGAGTCCAAATAACTCATTTGCTTCTTTTGATAAACAAAAGCTTGTGAATCTTCCTAAATTTTTTTTATCTGAAATAATTTTCTGTAATTTAAATTTTAGCACTTAAAGTTCAACTTCAGACTTATATTACAGATATGCACTCTAGCAGTGAGTTTTCAGAGTTGAAAGGAATTGGTGATCTTATTGTAAGAATGGTCGAGACTAAAAAGAATAAAATGTATCAATTAGTTTATTTGTTGTTGACACTAACATTGATTTTACCAGTTACCACTGCTACTCTGCTATAGTAGAGAGAGCATTTTCAACAACGAATATTTTGAAGATTCGTTTGCATAATCGAATGAGAGATAAATGGTTGAATAATAGTTTAGTTGTGTACATTGAAAAAAAACGTGTTTAAAAGTATTGATAACGAAGTTATTGTGTAATGGTTTAAAAATATGAAATCGCATCGTAGGCAATTATAAATTTATTAACAATCATAAATGATATGAAAGTTTTAGTTTATTTATTTATTTATTACACCGCTATCATTGTTTTTATTATTGCTATTGTTGTTATTTATATTTTATAATATTAATCTATTTGAAACTCCCATTAGAAAAATATTCTGACTATGCCACTACCTGCAAGTTGTCTACATTATTATAATAGACCAGCTATTCCTACAGCCTTGATCAAAGACATAGGTTGATAATTGTATATTCTCTTTTGATTACAGCTTGCAATATTCTAGATTGCTCCATTTTATCCTTAGGTGTACTAATGAGGTGTAAAGTTTATTGTTTTGTTTTTTTAGCTTTCTTTCTTTCATATAAAAACAGCTTGTACAATATTCTTTTACAATAACCAAATATATACGAAAACAGAGCAATAGGTAAAGCACCACAAATGGTGACTTGAACCAATATTCTTTTTGTTACCTTTTTTCACAAACAGGTTATCTTCTTTATTTTTGCTATTAGCCTTCATGATATTAGAGATCTTCAAGACTAATCGTCATGGAGTTTGGTTCAACTAGTAACATTGCCTACCGAGATACTTCACCCATGGCTGACCCACCTCCTATACCTGTTGATCTCACTTCTGTTGGAAAAACCCTAAACTTCCACATCTCTATCAAACTCGATTCCAGCAACTATATCTATTGGAAAGCTCAAGTCTTGCTAGCTATTCGGTTACTAGAACTCGATAATTTTATCTCTGGATTAAAGTCTTGCCCACCAAAATTTGTTGAAGGAGCTGCTACAGAAGATGGCGAGAAGACCATAGTCATCAATAGTGCTTATCTCTCATGGCGGAGAGCTGACCAACTCTTCCTCAGTTGGCTTCTATGGACTCTCAGCCCAACTCTCATGGGACAGGTAACTAAATGTCTCACCTCTTTTGAAGCTTGGAATACCCTAGAACAACTGTACTATCAGAAATCCATGGCCAAAGTCCTACAACTCAAACAACAATTACAAAACACTAAAAAAAGGTCATATCAATTAGTGACCATTTCTTGAAAATTAAAAGTCTAGAAGATGGTCTTAGAGCTGTTGGACAAACTGTCACCGAATTTGACTTGGTTCTTAATGTCATGAGCGGTCTAGGTCATGACTATGACCCTGTGGTTGTTCTAATTTCTTCACAACATCAGTCTATCACCTTGCAAGATGCTCAATATTTGTTGATGGTCCATGAACAACGGCTGGAGCAACTCAACTCTATTTCTAGCATTGACACCACTGGAGCATCAGCTCACTTTGCTTCCAGCAATGTTGGAAATCAGTCTTACTGTGGCTCTGCAAACAGAGGTTTTGGTTCAAACAGAGGAGGTCGTGGTCGAGGCAGGTCAGGGAGATGGAATAACAATAATAGGTTGAGTTGTCAACTGTGCAACAAGATTGGTCATGGTGCATTTCAGTGCTACAGAAGGTTCGATCAAGGCTGGCATAGAGCTTCTTCTAACTCGTAGAGTAATCAGGGCCAATAGTTTCAACAGCAGCCACATCTCATTCTTTAAAACAATTTTGGTCCACCCCAAGCTCACTACAACCATCAAGGTGCCTACTTTGCTTCTCCAGATACGGTGCAAGATCAGTCGTGATACAGGGACAATGGAGCTACCAACCATGTCACCTCTGACCTTGGCAACCCGTAACACCTCAAATTCGATATACAACGAACTAAGATGATACTCAGTCTAAATCCTTCAACTTACATATAAATAGATTAAAACCTTCTATGAAATAAATTACTAAACAAAATAGGATAAACTCCAAATAACATTTCCAAGAGTTTAGCATTAAAATAAAACGATCTAAACAAAACTCGATCCTTACAAATGTATCTCCACCATATGAAACCTAACATAAATATCTTTCAATAAAACAAATATGGAACTAAAGCTCTAATGATGAATCTTCTACTAAAACAATCTCTCAGATACTAATCACTCATCCATATACCTGGTTATACTCTGCAAAAATAGTGATAACGAGGGGTGAGCCGTCAACTCGGTAAATAAGTTCATGCATAGTTTTAATATCGAACAACTTATAATAAATAATACTTAACATAACAATTCAAAACATATAACAGTAGTTTATAGGGTTGAGTTTAAAACTATACATCAACCTTGATAACAGATAAATCAGTTCATAAACATTTCAAAATTATGAAAACATTAAATACAAAATCAAAATAATTAATTTGCTCATGTCCTATAGTATCATAACAGAGTGTCACAATTACCCGTGTGACACGGTCATATCAGAGTGTTACATATACCCGTGTGACGCGGTCATATCAGAGTGTCACAATTACCCGTGTGACGCGGTCATATCAGAGTGTCACAATTACCCGTGTGACGCGGTCATATTAGAGTGTTACATATACTCGTGTAACGCGGTCATATCAGAGTGTCACAATTATCCGTGTGACGCGGTCATATAAGAGTCAGACACTACGGACAATGAGCCAAAACCATTTTTACAAATTAAAATAAAATCAAATGAGTAACGTTTTCATATCATAATAACGCTATACAGATATCGGTCCATCGATTTTAGAAAATAGGTTTTATAAAAATAAACTATTAATTACCAAAATAGTTTTACAATAATTTATATTTTTCATAAATCTCAAACGTTTAAAAATAAACATTTATTTATATAATACTAAACTAGCTAGTTCAAAAACATTTTAAATAGTCTCCTTACTAATATAATTTTGTTAAAAATTTAATACGTATTATAAAGTACGAATTAATAACTTTTGAAAATACTATAATTTCATAGTACAAAATGTAAGCATTCCCATGGATGAATTTACTTACCTCGAACAAGCAAGAATCAACACTTGCATAAGCTCAAGAGTCACCCGAACCTATAAAATGTATAAATTGCAATATTGTCATAACCTCATCACCCCAATAATTTCAATTGGACTAAATAACTTCACTAGGATTAAACTTAAAACTTGTCTAACTTTCAGTACTGATCATACTCTATTCATTTATTTTTAATTAATTCTATACATTTCCAAACTTCGTATAATTTTACAGAGCCAACCTAGACATATAAAATATGGTACAGAAAAATTTTAAGAGTATTCCATGATCATTAACATACAAAAACATTCATTCCTTTCCGATTTACGAAACTGTCCAGTAAAGCCTACAACTGACCCCTGACTACTCAAAGAATTAAATATATTTTTATACTCAACAAAACATCACGAAATTTTACATGCTAACAGTAGACTCATGATACTTTTTACAGAAAAATTTACAAAATTTTCCGAATTGAATAACTGTCCCAAAATAGTTTCGGAACCTTACTATGTTTTAGAAAAACGAAAATTCCAGCATAACCTATCTTGCTTCAAAAATGCATAACAATTCAATTAACCAGCCACTATCACATTAAATCCATCATAAGGTCTCTATTAACATCAACAAATCGTTTTCTATTAAAATACAACTCGATAAACTATCAAAATAACACTTACATTAATTAAGCAATAGAAAATAAAAACTACTGGCGATGGAAACCCCTCAACTAACCTTGATTTCTTGTCGCTCTACAATTACACTTCAGATTGATAGACGAAATGAGAAGAAAACGATCGGCTATTTAATTGTTATGATTATTATTTTATTTTTTTTTCTTTTTCATGTGAGGCATAACTATCATAAAATGCTCTTATATATTAACTCCTTAAACCCTAGTTCCCAATTAGGAAACCAACACTAATGACAATTTTCATAATAATATTTGCCTTTTTATTTATTCTTCATAAATATTTATTTCTTTTATTTGATACATATATTTAATGCTAAATATAATTTGATACTATTTACAATTCTTTTTTATTATTTCCAAATATAAGTAATTTCTTAAATTATCATTATTCCTATTTAATTATTTATTTTTCAAAAATCGGGTTGTATAACAACCTATCATTAAAATCTATGTATAGGGGTAGTGACAAACTCACAGTTGGTAGTGGTCAGCAACTTGGCATCTCTCACATTGGTAACTCCTTTATTCCATCTCAATTTGCATCATCTAGACCTTTGCATCTTACTAATGTTTTGCATGTGCCTCATATTACCAAGAACCTACTAAGCATATCTAAATTAACCAATGATAACCATGCATTTACTGAGTTTCATAGTGATCAGTTTTTGGTTAAGGACAAGGATTCGAAGAAGGTGTTACTCCAAGGTCAACTTAAACACGGTCTCTATCAGCTTGAAGTCTGTCCCTCCCCTCCATCCAAGAAGTTTGAAACGTCCACTGGTCCTCTTTCAGTTTTTGTGTCTATGTCTTTGTTTGATTATTGTAAATATGCATCTTGGATTGCTTATCTTGCTTATAATAATAATGGGGCAACCTTAGTTAATCTTTGGCACTGCAAACTTGGTCACCCTTCATCTTCAATTTTAAAAAATGTGTTGAATTCTTTACATATAAATGCTCAACTCTCCAATCTTGAATTTTGTGAATCTTGTAAAATAAGCAAACACCACCAACTACCATTCTCTATATCCACCATCACTCACACCAGTCCTTTACAATTGATCCATACTGACCTCTAGAGACCATTCCCGATACTTAGTGCTGCTGGATATCTTTACTGTATATCCTTTATTGATTCATTTAGTAAATACACTTGGATTTACCCACTCAAACTCAAATTTGACACACTGCACACCTTCAAACTATTCCAAAAAATGGTTGAACTACAATTTAACACTAAAATGAGAGCTATACAGTGTGACATGGGAGGAGAATTTCCTCCTCTCATGGCCTACCTCAAAACTCTTGGCGTTCAAACCAGGATGTCGTGTCCTCACTCTCATCAACAAAATGGAGTTACTGAGAGGAAATATAGACACCTGGTTGAAACATGACTCACATTGTTAGCACATGTCCATATGCCTTTCAAATATTGGTGTGAAGCCTTTTTCTCGGTTGTCTTATTAATCAACAGTCTTCCCATACCCACCCTCACCCTCACCCTCAACCTCAAATCTCCATTTGAAGTCCTCTTTTGCAAACAACCCAACTATCACACATTTAAAATCTTTGGTTGTGCTGCCTACCCTTATCTTAGGCCCCTCTCTAAACAAAAATTTGGCTTCCCTACCACCAAATGTATTTTTCTTGGTTTTAGTTTACATCACAAGGGTTACTTGTGCTTACACTTTAGTGGTAGGGTATATATTTATCATAATGTCCTCTTTAATGAGTATGATCTACCCTTCAAAAATATTTTTGATTCCATTCACTCTACCTTGCACACTAATGCCATTAGTTCTAGTATACCCATGTTTGTTCTTCACCCAGTTTCTCCCTTACCTTTACACAATGGTGCATCATCTTCTTCTAATTTTAGTCATTCTCCTCATCTTGAACATCATGTGAACTCATTTGTGCATTCAACCCTTATCATCTCACCTATAAATCACACTACTGTGCATGACCAAAATGCCCTAACAGACCTCTCACCTCACACAGCTCCAACAACCGCAACAAATATCAGTATTGTGCATGATACCTTTGCCCTAACTGACCCATCACTTCACACAGCTTCAACAATCCTACAGTGGCACATTTCCTTACCAACTGCAGCTCCAACAAACCCTAACCCTTTACTTGTACCATAACCATCTAAATTCGTACACCAATGGTCAGCATATTAATGTTGTAAATGAATTAAAGATAGCATTAGATTGCAAAAAGTGATCATAATCTTCGAGAAAAAAGAAATACTAAGCAGTTTCTGAATAAGCTTTTGTGTCAAAGAGCCTCTAAAACAATATTTTAAAGAGCTAATTTGTTAGCAGTGGAAACTGAGGGAATGGTGATATCAAAAATCTTATTATGCATTATGAAATACGCAATGGAAAATCAAATTATCAAAGTGAAGAGAGAAAAGAGAGGCTAGGTTTCTCATTGCAAAAGGGAAACATCAAAAGTAAAACTAATAAGTGTTGATACAAGAAAATGGTTTTACATCAACACGTAGATTTATCTTGAAAGTTCTTAAGGATTGATCAAGAGCAAAGGTCTTGCGAAGGATTTTGCCTTGGAAGACAGTAGGTTTACTAGAGTGTATTGACCTTAGAATCGAGAGCAAAGGTCTTACGAATGTGTTTTCAAATGAAGACAGTGGGCTTACTAAAGTATATCGACCTTAGCTGACCTATTTAACACATTTTCTAGAGTGTACCGACCTTAACTAACTTATTTGACACCTTTTCTTGAGAGAAAATAGAGAAGAAAGGTCAGGGGTCACCACAGTTCCATCGGCGAAAACCCTCTGACGCTCAAGTCAAAAAGGGAGTTCTAAGGTCGAATACGACAGTAATAAGGTGAGATAGGTTTAGAAATGGTCAATGAAAGGCTTAGGTCCTAGTATTTTTAGAAGAATACTACCAACGTACTAGGACATTTCAGACCAAAAAATGAGTTACCTTTGATGAAGTCTGATGTGTCTTATGTAAACTCTCAGCCCTTGGTCCTTATGGCTCCATGTCAATCGTCTTGGTCAATAGTCATTTTCAGATTACTTGACCTGGGACATTGATCTTATCTCTACAACCTTTTCACTTTCGTGACACGTGTCAAATTCCCCTTTGGTTATAGAGGTTTACGTCTGACGCCCTCTCCAAAGGGCTCGTTTTTATTAGTTCGTACGACCAGGTCCGTACAATTGGTAACCTGAGGTGAAAGGTCATTTTCCATACAGACCTGCAACCTAAGGTATATATGTAACACCCCCTGACCCGACCCGACTGGATCGACCCAGGGAGCGTTACCGGGTTTTCAAAACTTTCTAAATTCTCGTTTCTCATTTCAAACCATTTAAAAATCATATCACTTTATAATTTAAAAATGTTTTTCTAGCGAGCCCATAAAAAATGTCAGTTTTATTAAAAATTTCGGCAGAGTTCCTTCTGTTTTTCGGATTTTCCCAAAACTTGTTTTAAATCAAACTCAATTCAAATATAATTCACAACACTTCAAATATCATTTCATCCAAACGCGCACTCTGCCGTTTAGTGCGACTTTCCAACAGTTTTTAAAATAAAATAATTCAGAATTCAGTAATTACAAACCTTTTAAAATAAAAACAAACAGAAATCATAAATTATTTACAAAACATATATAAAATCATTGAGTTTACAGACTTTTGTATATGCATGCTTACAAAATATAATATACAAAACTATATCACTACCCAATAAATGCAGTGACTCTGAACTCCAAGCTGCAGGTACCTCCTCTCTACTCCTTATCTGCCTCGGTATCCCTGTGACCTACGCGCGATAAAAACCGACGCGCTAAGCATATAGCTTAGTGGGTGTATACTAAACTCAAGTATTAAAATCATAAATAACTTTTCATAATAAAAATATCACAATATGATCGTATATAAACATGTTACGATGCAAATCATTTACAGAAATAAAACTGATGAAATCAATTCTATAGAAACAACTCATTACAATTTATAATCCATACAAAACCAAATCATAAATTAGGTTATAATTATAAACGTATAAAATCTATTTCGAAATTCACTTATAAACATATTATGCAATTCACTTCACTTCTGGCCCTTTAGAATACCCAACATAATTTTTCAGGATTGGAATATGGGTCTAATCACTGTAGTTTCAATGTGACGTCCGGGGTTGCCCCGCAACAACAGTCACTGATATCTATGTGATTGTCCGAGATTGCCACGCAACAACAATCACTAATAATAACGGTGTAGTACTGCTAAACTAACCCAGCTGGTATACCAACCTCCTATATCCATTTCTATGTCCAAGTATCCTAGGGCCGTTTTGATATAACATTTTCAAATAATAACTGTAATTTATAAATCCACGGTCAACGCAATAAATATACAATTCAAACGATGTTCTTAATATATATATATATATATATATATATATATGATTTCATGAAAAATAAACAATATTCATACAATATTCTAACACTAGTAATTTCAATAAAATCGTAATAATTGAAATACGATCAACAATAAAATCATTCCAAGGAAAATAATATAAACACATAATAATGAAATTCTTCAAATAAATTGCAGATTCAGACTAAAAATACTTAATACGTTCTGTAAAGATTTCGAAAACGGGTGTACACCAACCTGGATACCGTTTTCCTCTCGACAATCGCGTTTCTAAGTTTTCTTTTTCCTTTCCCTTTCTCTTTCTCTTTCCCCTTTCCTTTTCTTTCCTTATCTCTTTCCTTCCTCTTCTCTTCTTCTTCTTCCTCTTCTTCTTCTTCTTCTTCCTTTTCTTCTTCTCTCTCGCGTTCTCTCGGTCTCTCTTTTCCTCCCTTTCTATTTTCTGTTATGTTTTTCCAGAGGCTTCTGCAACAACTTATTTTTTTTTTATAATCTTTCGATCGTCGCGACCTGTGGTCGCGCCACCAGGTCGCGTTGCTCACTGGAGCAACTCCACCGCCTGCATCGCGATCACTCATCGCGGTACCCTGATCGCGCTGGTGGTCGCGATGCTCACTGCTAGAATTTTCACTTTTTCATCGCGAGCCAGTCAGCGCGATCTGTGGTTGCGGTGACCAGGTCGCGTTGCTTACTGCTCGAAAATGTCATTTTTCACCGCGAGCAGCTCATCGCGATCTGTGGTCGCGGTACACACTGCCCCAGTTTTTCACTCTTTTTTTTTCTTTATGCATCATTTCTGGACCGTTCCATCTGGTCCACCTGAAAACCATAAAAATAAACATACTTTTAATTACGTTTTATACCCCTCTAATCATAACTTTTTACATCCTCATTTTCAAAAGTAATTATTCAAAATTTGGGATATTACAATATATCTGTACAATTCTGTAGTCCAAAGAAACAGGTTGCAGTCTACTCAGACCTCGGTCAAAGGTGACAGGTCGCTGTCTGGACAGGCTTTTACAACTGTTTATCATTTTATGCTTTCATGCATTCCAACTCAGCTTTGATTGCTTCCAGATTCTTCTTTCTTCACTCGAGGGGGTGGTTTGGCAGCTGAGGGGATAATTCAAAGAACCTCAGTTGTCTTTGGTGCTTTGCATGCTAAGGTCGTCACCTAGGTCTAGAAAGTGGTCTGGAGGGCCCGAAGGGGCTCCCCTTTGGACCAAGCCTTTCCAGTTTTCCCTTTGATTTTCTTTTATCACGATTCTGCCACTTATCGCCATCTTATCATTTTTATGCCTCGTTATCACCCTTTTAATTTTAATATTTTATTTATTTTGAAATTACCAATTTCTCCACAAACAGTAGCCCCTTGGCTTCTTGTACGGAGGGCATGTAAGTCAAAATTGCTTTCCTAGGAAATTGGTCTTCTCAATTTATCATATAATCTTCTCACCTTCCCACTATCCTCTTTCTTTTTCAAATTTTGAATTCCTCATAAAAAATAGGCACCTCGTGAGTCGTTCCCATCTGATTTCTTTGGTGGGTTTTACTTTCTCTCTCTTTCTTTGACCAACTCTCTTAGCATTTATTGATTTCATTGAATGCTCCATCCTCTTTAGGTTAGACTTCCATTACCAAGGAGGGAAAATAATTTTTTTTTCAGTGAGAGTTTTCGAGCAGGGATCCTTCTCCACGATAGTTCCTTAAGCTGGTGAGGCTTTTACCCAAGGTACATATTCTTCCTTTGACTTTTATTTTAGCCTTTACTAACCCTAAATCAGGTTGGCAAACTTCTTCTTTCTCTTTCAAAATGCCATCGGATTCTTAAGAACCCGACCCCAGCTAACCGAACCCGTCGGTCGCGGGTAGTGAGTTTAGAGAGTAGTAATAGTCAAGGCTAAATCAGGTTGATTCAAAGATCAGAATTTCAATCCTTGGTTGAAGGAAGAGGCTTCTAGTGGGTCTGTTCCAAGGTCGAATGATATTCTCAACCTAGGTATTGGTTCCTTGACCAGCATCATTGGAGACCGTTATTCTCTGATTGTAGTAGAGGATTATCTGCTGGGGAAGAAACACCCTAGGCATCCAGTAATTCGTAGTGTTAGGAAACCCAAGTCTTTCATCTTGGCTGCTGAATCCTGTGGTGCGAATACACCTAGGGTCGATACTTTCCTTTCCAGATGTCATTCTTTATTGTTGTTATCTGATCTCGATCATTTTACGATGAAGTTCAATATTCCCCTTTCAGTGAAGTTGAGGATTCCTCCTATGGGTTCGGACTCTTTACACCCTCGAAAGAGTGAAGTCGTTGTGTCTTATTGGTCTTTGGAGTTTGGGACTTCCCATTCAACCTTTCTTCCGGAGGTTGCTTCTAAATTTACAGATGGCCCTAATCCAACTTAGGCCCAATTTTTGGAGGTATGTGTCTGGTCGCTACGTTTTGTGGCACGAGCAAGGTTGAGGCGATCCTTCTGTCGATGAGCTTAAATTTCCTTTCAATATGAATGCTAACCTCGACTGGGAGGGATTGTATTACATTTGTTCTTGGAAATCAACTATGATCCCCATCCTTTAAAATAGTAATAATGATAAAGAATGACATCTTAAGTGGTTTTTGCCCTCTGGTGACTGGGAGTCAGAGGTAGAAATGGACGGCCAAAGGTGACCTGTTCCCTCGGTGGTGAATAACCAAGGTCGTTTAACTTACAATTTCTTATGTATACATACGTTGGACTCTCTTACCGAGGCCTTTAATGAATTCTTTTTTGTTCCTACAGCTGTTTCCATTTGGAACGTAAAGCTGAATTTATCGACAAAAATAAAACATGAAATTGTGATCCTAGCAGTTGCCAAACTTCGGGGAGAAAACATTCTGAGCCCTTGTAGAATGAAGAAAGCTGGTCTTGTTAACTCCCTTGCTCTTTCGAGTTAGATTCGAATTTCCCCTTCTTTATATATATATATATATATATATATATATATATATATTTATATTTATACATCCTTGCTAATGCATTTTGTTCTACTTTGGTGTTATTTGCACGATATTTTGGAGATTGTTATAACTCCATGTGACTATCTGTTTATTTTGCACTTTTCTTCCTTTTATTGTAGGGAAGACAGTTAAACAAACTTCTTTGGGCTTGAAAAGAAAGCTTGATGACTTAGATGATAATGAGGATTGAATGGAAGAAACTATACGAGCTATGAGACTTGGCTCTGGTTCCATGAAGCCTCGGTCATCTCCCTTTGGTATTGCTCCTTCTAGCGTAAAATCCACGGAGGCCTCTCCTAGCGGCAAAGGGCTTAGTTCTACTACAAGGACTAGGTAGACGAGGTTTGGAAAGGGAAAAATGCCAGCCACTTCCAAGGATGATTTGATTGAGCCCGTTCATGCCCTTGTGGATTTTGCTGCCAAATCGGTTACTTCGGATTCGGCTGCTAAGGTGATAGGTAGTTTCCCCGTTCGTGCTTTGGACAATGTTCCTTCCTTTGCTAGCCTGGTGAGTCTTCTTTTTTGTAAGAAATATATATATATATATATATATATATTTATATTCTGTTTTTTATGATTCCTTTTATGTACATATGAAATAAGAAGTTTTGTTTTCTTAATATCAAAGTGTTATATCCGCAATCTACTGTCGCAACTTTACATTGGAATCGTTTGAGGAAAGTTTGAAGAACGTTGTCTCCTTGTCACAAGCTCGTACTGAAACAATAATCTGAGCATCGAATTAGCAACTTTAAAGAAGGTCTTGGACCTTAAGGAGAAGGAAAATGCAGCGCTAAAAGCTTAATGCGCTCATCTTGAGATCATGGCTGGCAGCGCTATGAGAAAAGGATATAAATTGGCTCAGCATGAATTTTTCTTCAATTATCCAGAGATCGAGTTAGACTTTATGTATTTTCCTTTTGACAAAGAATAGGTCGAACGTGCTTTGAAGAAGATGAGAGTTACACCTTTAGCCAACATAAGGGAGACCCCAGTTGGGGATGATGCTAGTTCTTATTCTCATAAAACTCAGGAAGAAGATGAAGCTGCTAAAGAGGCTTCCTTAGGTCAGAAAGGTGCTGAAGATGTTGATCCTTCAATCGAGCCTTAAAATACTGGCTGTAGGGATTGATTTGTAATCTTTCCAGCTTTTTGAATTGTTGACTTTATTTTTGCTTTGTTGAATTTTGGGAACTTTGATTAGTTTGATCTTTGATATGCGTTGCCTTTGGTTGAACTAATTTTGGTTTTATTCAACTATTATTTTTTTTTCCTTCTCTTTCATACGTACGCATGCCCATGTATGGATTAATCATTGAGCCTTGAAGGCCATTTTACAGACTTTTCATTTTTATTGTACCGAGGTCATGAATCCAGCTCCAAGGCTTTGAAGGTAGATAGACCTTGGGTTTACGCGAGTTCTTTTTGCCTCAGGGTTTATTTTGGGACCTTTGCCCTTTAGTTGTACAAAGGTCATGGACCTAGCTCCGAAGCTTTAAAGGTAGATGAACCTTGCGCTTAGCTGAGTTCTTTTTGCCTCATGATTTAATTAGGGACCTTTGCCCTTTGGTTTCACCAAGTTCGTGAACCCAGCTCCGAAGCTTTGAAGGTAGATGAATGTAACATCCCTAATTTCGAATAAGTCATTTTGAGTATGTGGATGTCATAATTTTGTGATTTGAGGGGTGTAAAACGTAATTAAATGTATGTTTATTTTTATGGTTTCCAGGTGGACCAAGTGAAGTGGTCTAGAAAGATTGCATGAAGTGAAGAAAAAAGTGGATAGGGAGTACCGCGACCTGAGATCGCGATGAACTGCTCGCGGTGAAAAATGAAATTTCTTGGCAGTGAGTATCGCGACCACTCACCGCCACCAGAGATCGCGATGAGTCGCTCGCGATGAAAAAATGGTGATTTTTGGCAGTGAGCACCGCGACCAGTCACCGCCACCACAGATCGCGCTAACTAGTTCGCGATGAAAATGTCAAATTCTAACAGTGAGCAACGCGACCACCAGCGCGACCATGGTACCGCGATGGTTGATCGCAATGAAGGCGATTGAATTGCTCCAGTGAGCAACGCGACCTGGTAGCGTGACCACAGGTCGCGATGACGGTCGCGACGACCGAACTTTTATAAAAAAAAAATAAGAGACATGAGAAGTCGGAAGAAAAACAGGAAAGGGAGAAAAACAGAGAGAAAGAGAGAGCGAGAGAGAAAGAAAAGAAAGAAGAAGAAGAAGAAGGAGAAGAAGAGGAAGAGAAGAAGAGAAGAGGAAGAAGAAGAAAAGGAGAAAGGAAAAGAAAAGAGAAAAAGGAAAGAGAAAGGAAAAAGAAAATTCAGAAGAAAAATTGTTCGAAAAACGAAAACCAGGTTGGTGTACACTGCTATTTTGAGTTTAGTTTTCAGATTCAAATTGATTTGATTGAATTTGAATTACAGAATTTCGAGTATGTTAAGTTTAATGAGTTTGATTTATGATCTATATTATTATTACGTTCTGTTTTCTGTTATTGAGATGTTTTTGAATATCTTGTTTTACAAATGTTGATAAATATTGATTTTGGAATATTTGAGAGGATTTCTGTTTGATAAAATATATGCAATTATGATTTTGGATTCGTTGAAATTGATAATTGATGGAAATAATGATTTTGGGTAATATTAATATCGATTTGTATTGAGTTTATTTCATTTGAGAATTTTGTTGAAAATGATTTTGGTAACTAAGTTGAATAATAATTGTGAACATTATAATATAATCGAATTTCGTTTATAAAGTGAGTTTTTGAATTAATCATTGTATGAACAATGTTTTGAAAATGCTTCTGAATTAGTTTGAAATGAACAGAAAACAAATTGAATATATGATATGATGGAAACGGCTCTAGGATACTTGGACATAGGAAATGGATATAGGAGGTTGGTATACCAGCTGCGTTATTACTGTCGTACTGCACCGTTATTACTTGTGACTGTTGTTGCGGGGCAATCCCAGACGTCACATTGAGATCAGTGACTGTTGTAGCGGGGCAATCCCGGACGTCACACTGATACCGGTGATTGTTGTAGCGGGACAATCTCGGACAATCACACCGATACTAGTGATTGTTGTAGCGGGGCAATCTCGGACAATCACACCGATACTAGTGACTGTTGTAGCGGGGTAACCCCGGACATCACACCTATATTACAGAGATTAGACCCGTATTCCAGTCCTGAAATTATGTTGAGTATTCGAGAGGGCCAGAATTGAGAATGATTTGCAAAGAAATGATTATAAAAGAATTGATGATTTGGTTTTGCATGGATTATTAATTGTATTGAGTGGTTTATATTGAATTGATTTCATCAGTTTTATTTCTATAAATGATTTATATTTGATAATATGGTGATATTTTATTATGCAAAATTATTTATGATTTTGACAATTGAGTTTAGTGTACACCCACTAAACTATATGCTTAGCGCGTTGATTTTATCGCGTGTAGGTATCAGAGACACGGAGGGAAACAAAGGATAAGAGAGGAAGTAGCAGCAGATTAAAGGTCTAGAGTCACAATTCTTTTGAGTAGTTACAATTGAATTTTAATTGTATATTGTATTTAGTTAAGCATGCATATACAGAAATCTGTAATTCGACATGTATATATATGTTTTGTAAATAATTGCTTTATGATTTAAATTTCTTTTCAAATGTTTGTAAATATTGAATTATGAAATAATTTACTTTGAAACTGTTTGGAAGTCGCACTAAACGGCAGAGTGCGCATTGATTTGAAAATTTGGATATAGAAGTGTTGGAATTATATTGTATTATATTTGTTTTATTGAAAACAGGTTTTGGGAAACTAGGAAAATAGAGGAAACTCTGTCGAAATTTTTGAAAATAAAGTTTGATGGGCTCACTAGAAACACATTTTTAAAATACATTTTATATAGTTTTCACTGGTTTGTAATTTATAAAGTGAATTAAGGAAGGTTTTGAAAACCGGTAATGCTTCCTGGATTGATCCAGACGGGTCGGGTCAGGGGGTGTTACAATGAACCTTCGGCTTACCTGAGTTCTTTTTGCCTCAGGATTTAATTAGGGACCTTTGCCCTTTGGTTGCACCAAGGTCATGAACCCAGCTCCGAAGTTTTGAAGGTAGATGGACCTTGAGCTTACCTGAGTTCTTTTTGCCTCAGGATTTAATTAGGGACCTTTGCTCTTTGGCTGCACCAAGGTCGTGAGCCCAGCTCCGAAGCTTTGAAGGTAGATGGAAATTGGGCTTATCTGAGTTCTTTTTGCCTCAGGATTTAATTAGGGATATTTGCCCTTTGGCTGTACCAAGGTCATGAACCCAGCTCTGAAGCTTTGAAGGTAGATGGATGTTGGGCTTACTTGAGTTCTTTTTGCCTCAGGATGTAATTAGGGACCTTTGCCCTTTGGTTGCACGAAAGTCATAAACCCAACTCCGAAGTTTTGAATGTAGATAGACATGTTGGGATTTATGCCCTAAAGCTTGTAATTGTAAATGATTAAAGACTTAATAAGAATTATTCAGATTATCATTCTAGTTTATAAATGTTTTATATTTAGTAATACATTCGTATTGTGCAAGAACATCCTAGATTGCAAGATGTAATATCAGAATGAGTATATGATGGTCATATACAGAGAGGATTCATTTTGAGACATGCAATCTAAAGAGTCCGTAGAGAGCGAACAAAGCTGGGTACTTTGTTTGTGATTGATCTACTGTTGCAGTACATTCTGTAAAGTATAGTGGTTTTATCATAGACCACTTATATAGTTGACATGAGAATGGAGACACCTTATATGATGAGATCATATAGGACTAGACCACGATTTATATGAATCTCTCACCAGGATCCGTTAGTAGATGAGATTCATATATAATCGATAAACGATGGCTATTTATAGGTGATCTTAATCCTGAGTGTCTTATCGACTCTTTCAGGTTAGATCGTGGCTTTTGATTTACTATGAGTAAGGTCGATGTGAATCTCGACCAATACCTCCGTATCTTGGAATTGCGGTTTGACTTGTGGCTGGGAAGGTTTGAACACAATAGTGGAATTCACTCCTTCTTAATTGAAGTAGATGAGTAGTTCCCTTAAGGGTTGATTCGGGGCTTGAACTATTATGAGCGCTTTCCTTCTTCCGTGAGGAAGACATGATTTAATTGTTCATTAGAGAATCAATGGTACTTAAAGGAAAAAATATTTCTAGAGGGGTATAACGGACTTTATGACCCAACTCTAGTTATGAACTACTTGTGGAGGATCACACTATATGCAAATAGTTATATCAATGGATGCTGAGACTTTAGATTGTGTAAACACGTCCACAGTTCTGAGAGTGCAGCTTCAGGTTTTTAGTGGAATAACTCTGAGGTTAATAATCATGAAATATTAATTAAAGAGTTTTAATTAATATTACTAAGTATTATTGGAGCTCAAAACTGTAGGTCCATTAGGTCCCCTTGCTAGCCCTTATGTTTGTTGGTAATGAGGGTCACAATAGATTAATTGGATGGTCTAATTAATAGTTACGAAAGTATTGGGATTTAAATAAAAGAGAATAATTAAATAATGTGATTATTTAATTAATTAAATATTTAATAAAATAATAGAAATTAATAATTAATAATTAATAATTTCATTTATTAAATATGAGGTCACGTAATTAAATAATGACTAGGACAAAAGAATTAAAATAATTAGATTATTTTAATAGTCTTAAAAGTCAAGGGTTAAAGTTCTTTAGGAGACTAAAAATAAAAAGGATTAGGAATCCTATTTTGACTTGGTCAAATCAAAACCCTAAAGAGCTACTATATAAGAGTTATATATCTAGGAAAAATTGATCTAACACACAAGTGAAAAAGAAAGAGAGTTCAGCCAAAGCAAAAAGAGAAAAAAGAGAAAAAAGTTTTTTCTAACTCTCCCCTTTCTTGTAAGATTCGGCCGGCCCTAGGGAGAAGAGATTCTCAGTTCGTTCTTTTCACGTGACCTCCATCTCTTACCGTGATGTGCCCATACACACATTGTCAGATTGCAGGTCATAGCTCGAAAGATCTGGTGGTAGATCGAAGATTCAGAAAAAGAAAATCAAGAAAAATGTATGTTGTTTCATAGAATCTTTTTCTGCTTATATACAGGAACTCGTTCCTAATTGAAAAATAGTTTTTCAATTAAAAGAAAAATTTTGAAACCTAATTCTGCATGTTAGTCGATAATCAAACGTTTTCTAAAACTTCATTCAGAACCTTGTGCTCACCTGAGTTCTTTTGCATCAGGATTTAATTAGGGACCTTTGCCCTTAAAGAGAAAGCGAAAATAAGATCATTAGGACAATTCAAAATTCTCATTTCATTAGGAGAAAATATTCATACAAAGATTGCATCTTTGTAAGAGACTTAGCTTGCCTAAAAAGGCATGAGAAAATTTATAAGACTCCAAATAATGACAAATGTGCTTCGCTGCACTTCTTGAAATTTAAGCAACAGGTACAAACCTTTGGACTGCTAAGCAGACTGCGATCAAGGGTAGTACCTTCGCAGCTGGTACACATTCCATACATGTTTCATCACTTGGCCATCCAGGCAGGTTAGCTTGTAAGTACCTAATTTTAACATATGCTTGACCTGGTAAGATCCTTCCCAATTGGGCCCAAGGACTCCCGATCCTTTCTCCTTGGTATTCAAGGTTACCTTTCTCAATATTAGGTCTTTTTCCTTAAAACCCTCGGGGGTTTAACGTTCTTGTTATAATATCGTGCAATCCTCATTTGATATGCAGCTACTCGCACCTTGGCTTGTTCATGCTTTTCTTCCAGCAGGTCAAGGTTAGCTCTTAGTCTCTTCTTTATTATAATGACTAATTCGAAAAGTAGGCAGTGCCACCTCCGCGGCTTCGACTGCCTCTGTCCCGAATGCCAAGGCAAAAGGGGTTCCCCCAGTGACTGTTCGATTGGTGGTGAGATATGCCCAAAGAACACTTGGGAGTTTGTACACCCAAGCCCCTTTCTTCTTTTCCAACCTCTTTTTAATGAGCCCTTTGATAATCTTGTTTATGGCTTCGACTTGACCATTCACTTGTGGATGGTTTACCGAGGAGTAGTGATTGTCTATGCCATAACTTTGGCAAAAGTATCTGAACTTTACATTATCAAATTGCTTGCCATTGTCGGTTATGATCACTTGAGAGATTTCGAAGTGACAAATGATCGAATTCCAAACTAAACTGGTTGTCTTGGGCTCAGTGATTCTGGCCAAAGGCCCTACTTCCGCTTACTTGGTAAAATAATCAACTGCCACGATCGCATACTTCATTCCCCTTTTACCCTTTGGTAAAGGTCCAATGAGGTCGATTTCCCATTGCGTAAAGGGCCAAGGGGAGCTGAGGTTATTTAGCTATTCTAGAGGTTGGCCTGAGATCTTGGTGAACCTTTGACATGCATCTCAAGATTTTGCCACCGCATCAGCATCTTTATGAATGGTTGGCCAATAATACCCTTGTCGTAGGGCTTTGTATGCTAGCGGTCTAACCCCTGAATGGTTTCCGTAGTCTCTTTGGTGTATTTCCCTTATGACATATTCAGCTTCCTCCGGGTGTAAGCATCTTAGGAAAGTCAAGAAAAATCCTCTTCGGTACAATACTCCATCAATTAGGCAAAATCTGATAGAACGTCGTTTCAAGATCCTTGCTTCTTGTATGTTCGAAAGTAAATTTCCCATGGTTAAGAAATGTCGAATTGGATTTGTCCAACAAGGGAATGCACCTCTTGTTCTTCATGGATGCTCGGAATTGTGATTATTTCTAGAAGGACTGTCTTAGTGAGCAACACACAAGGATTTGAGGCCAACTTGGTAATGACATCCACCTTATAGTTTTCCTCTCTTGGGATCAATATTATCTCGAACCTTTCAAAGCGACCTACGAGTTCCTTATTCTTTGCGTGGTAGGCAGCCATGTTATCCTGCTTAGCTTGGTATTCTTCTTTGACTTGGTTCACTATCAGCTAGGAATCGCTCTTGATGCGAAGATCTTTGGCATGCATAATCTGTGTGATTCATAGTCTAGCAACTAATGCTTCATATTCTACCTCGTTATTGGTGGCTTTGAATCCGAACCTTAGAGCCAAGCTAGTTTCGTTTCCTTTAGGATCGAAAATGATTAGACAAGCTCCGCTTCCATTTGTACTTACAGATCACATCTACAAACATTTTCCATACTGGTACTCCCTCTGGTATGGCTTTGGTAACATCCGTGTTTTCACCAGGTTCGTCACTGCTTTCCTTACATCCGTTGTTGGTGAAATCAGCAACAAAATCGGTCAAAACTTGACCTTTGATGGCATGTCGAGGTCGGTATTTGATGTCAAATTGGCTCAATTCTAAGGACCACTTCACTAGCCGACTTGAGACATTCGGTTTCTGGAGAACTTAGCCTAAAGAGCAGTCTGTGACTACAACAATGGTGTGGGTTAGAAAATAAGGTCTACGCTTCCTCGAGGTGGTAATTAATGCGAGTGCAAGCTGCTCCATCTTTGGATACCTTTTTTTCGCGTCCAGCAGCCCCTTGCTTGTGTAATAAATGGGCCATTGGACCTTGTCCTCCCCTTCTCGTACCAAGGTAGAGCTAGTGGCAGTTTTGAAGACCGTTAAGTACAGCAGCAGATTTTCCCCCTTTTGTGGCATGGCCAGCAGAGGGGGGCTTCATAGGTACCTCTTCAACTCTTGGAATGCCTTTCACATTCTTCATTCCAACCTTGTCCTTTTTCCTTCTTCATTGCTTTGAAAAAAGGGTAACAACGGTCGGTTGCCCTTATGTTAAGGGCTGCTACATGTCCAGCTAAGAATTGAATGCCTTTAGTATCCCTTGGTGATTCCATACCAATTACAGCCTCGATCTTTTCTGGATTGGCCTCGATCCCCTTTTGGTGAACTAGAAATCCCAGGAACTTTCCTAATGCAATACTAAAGGTACACTTTTTTGGATTGAGCTTCATGTTATACTTCCTAAGGACCTTAAAGGTCTGCCTTAGGTGCGTAACATGGTCTTCAGCCACCACGGACTTGGTGATCATATCATCGACGTACACCTTCATGGTTCAATCGATTTAGTCTTTGAAAAGACGATTAATGAGCCTTTATGTTGCTCCAGCATTTTTAAGGCCGAAATGCATCACTTTATAGTAGAGCATCCCCTTTTTGGTGATTAGGCTATTTTTTCTTGACCCGGGTCGTGCATTTTGATCTGGTTATAGCTAGAAAAAGCGTTCATAAAGCTGAGAGGGGTGTGACTCGCAGTCACATCCATAAGTGGTCAATTCTTGGTAGAGCAAAGTTGTCCTTGGGATATGTTTTGTTGAGGTCCGTGAAGTCAACACACATTCTCCATTTGTCATTCTTCTTCTTCATTAAGACCACATTTGCTACCCATTCCGGGTATATAGCCTCTCGGATCAAACCTGCTTTGATGAATTTATCCACCTCTGCCTCAATCGCATTATATATTTCTTAGTCAAATGTACGTTGCTTCTGTCTGACATGTTTGAAGGCGGGATTGATGATCATCCTATAGGTCAACACCTGAGGGTTAATGCCAGGCATCTCCTCATGTGTTAATGCGAAGATATTGGAGAATTCCTTGAGAAGTTTTTCCAACTCCTTTTTGAGCTTTGCTGGCAGCAGGGCTCTAATTTTCACGACCTTTGCAGGATCTCCCTCACGTATTGAGATTAATTTTGCAATCTACCCTGGTTCACCCCTCATTTCTTTAGTTGGTTCTCGGGGATCTAAGGTGGTCACCTGGGCACATTCCTTTAAGGAGACTGCATATCATCGCCTTTGTAACATCCCGGATTTCGAATTATTAAGTTTGCATATATGGATATAAAAATTTATGATATGAGGGGTGCAAAACGTAATTAAATGTATGTTTATTTTTATGGTTTCCAGGTGGACCAAATTGAACGGTCGAAAACGATGTACGAAGAGAAGAGTGAAAAACTGAGACAGTGAGTATTGCGACCACTCACCGCGACCATAGATCGCGATGAGCTGTTCGCGATGAAAAAAATGGTGATTCTTGGCAGTGAGCACCGCGACCTGGTCACCGTGACCACAGGTCGCGATGAACTGCTCGCGATGAAAAAATAAAATTCGGGCAGTGAGCATGGCGACCACCATCGCGACCAAGATACCGCGATGTGTGATCGCGATGAAGGCGGTGAAGTTGCTCCAGTGAGCAACGCGACCTGGTGGCGCGACCATAGGTCGCGACGACCGAAAAATTTAAAAAAATAAATAAGCTTGTCGAGAAAGCCACTTGAAAAAGACAGACAGAAAAACAGAAAGGGAAAAGAGAGACCGAGAGAGAGATAGAGAAAAAGAAAAAAAAGAAGAAGAAGAGAAGAGGAAGAAGAAGAAGAAGAAGAAGAGAAGAGGAAGGAAAGAGAGAAGGAAAGAAGAGAAAAGGTGAAAGAGAAAGAGAAAGGGAAAGGAAAAGAAAGAAACCTAGAAACGCGATTTGTCGAAAGGAAACGGTATCCAGGTTGGTATACACCCGTTTTGGAAATTTTTACAAAAAGTATTAAGTATTTTTAGTTTGAATATGCGATTTCTTTGAAGACTTTCATTTTTATATGTTTATATTCTTTTTCTTGGAATGATTTTATTGTTGATCGTATTTCGATTATTATGATTTCGTTAAAATTACTTGTTTACGACTATCGTCTGAATATTGTTTATTTTCCATGAAAACCTATGTTTGTTTGAATAATATATTTATTGAGTTGACCATTGATTGTAAATTATAGTGAATATTTGAAAATATTTTATCGAAACGGCCCTAGGATACTTAGACATAGAAATGGATATAGGAGGTTGGTATACCAGCTGGGTTCAGTGAGCAGTACTGCACCGATATTGACATTGCTATTGATGATTTATTATGTACCTCCTCATGGATTCGTCCAGGGGTAGGGAGAGACGTACCTCCTCACGGATTCGTCCTGAGGTTGGGAGACACGTACCTTCCTAAGGATTCGTTCTTGGGATAGGGAGATATGTACCTCTCTAGGGTCCGAACTCTCGGTCCTAGGGTAGAGAGATACGTACCACTCTTAGGATTCGTCCTAGGGTGGGAGCTATGTTAGACAGACAGTCACTGTGGTCGAACGACCCATATTCCAGTTCTGGTTTATGTTGGGTATTCTAGAGGGCCAGAATTGAAGTGATTTGAATAATATGTTTCTAAGTGAAATTCGGAATTGATTTTTATACGTTTATGATTATAATATAAATGATTTTATACGTCCTGGATTATGAATTGTTTATATAGAATTGATTTCATCAGTTTTAGTTCTGTAAATTATTTGCATCGTAATATGTACATATCTAATTTTATTGTGCCATTTTGTTTATTAAGTAAAGTTGTTTATGATTTTAATATTTGAGTTTAGTGTACACTTACTAAGCAGTATTGCTTAGCGCGTTAGTTATTTTTATAACGCGTAGGTAACAGGGATCTCGAAGGACAGCAAGAGTAAAGAGGAGGTACCTGCAGATTGAAAAAGTCAGAGTCTCGACAGTTATTGGGTAGTTATAACATTTTGTATGTTATATCTGGATTAACATGCATAGACAGAAGTCTGTACATTCGATATGTATATATATGTTTTGTAAATAATATTGTGGTTTCTATTTTTTTTTATTTGTAAAGGTTTATAAATATTTAATTTATGAATTATTATATTTTGTTTGAAAAGTCGCACTAAACGGCAGAGTGCGCATTGGTTTGAAAGTGGATATAGAAGTGTTGTTATTAAATTGTGTTGGATTTATTTTGTTGAAAACAGGTTTTGGGAAATCCGAAAAATAAAGGAAACTCTGCCGAAATTTTTGAAAAATATAATTTGATGGGCTCACTCGAAAATGTTTTTAAATTATAAACTATGTGGTTTTCCAATGGTTTGAAAATTTATTTTAATGGGCTTCCAATGGTTTGAAAATGTATAAAGTGAATTGAGAACGTTTTGAAAACCCGGTAGCGCTCCCTGGATCGATCCAGTCGGGTCGGGTCGGGGGGTGTTACAGTCTTGTTGTATGTTGATCGTCTTTGATGATTTCAACTCTTCCATCCACTGAAAATTTCATTGTCAAGTGGTACATGGATATCACAACTTTAGTATTGAACAGAAAGGGTCTTCTAAGGATCATGTAATATGCCCCTGGATATTCTATGACGAGGAGGTCCACCATTGTAGTTATTTGATTTGGTTCTTCCCCGATGGAAATCAGCAGGGGAATCACCTCCTAAGGGATTACGATGCTACCGATAAAGCCGTACAACAGAGTTTGCAATGGTTGGAGCTTTACCGGGGATAAGCCAAGTCAATCTAAGGCATCTTTGTATAGGATATCTACGGAGCTCCCCATATTTATCAAGATCATCGCCATGTTTTTACTAGCCACCTTCAATGTCCCCACCATAGGGTCGTCATGAGGGTAATGCACCAATTTGGCATCATTGTCAGTAAAGGAGATGACAGGTGGGTGAGGCTCCTCTGACCTTTGGACCTAGTAATTGTGCATAATATCATGGGACAAACCTGAGTAGGGAATTTTCCTAGCATACTGCTTTCTTGCACAATTTGAATCTCCTGCCCTAGTGGACCCTCACTTATGGTATGAATTGTTTGGCCATCTTTGATTTTCTCCTTACCTTTGTTGTTCATCGGGGAAGGGTTCTTTACTTCATTCCGCCTAGCTTGGATGTCACCCCGAACCTTTTGTAGGAATTCTTTGAGGTGTTTATGGCGGATGAGGTCTTCAATCTAGTTTATTAGGCTGAAACAATCTGAGTGTGGTGGCCATAATCTTCGTGGAAGTCATAATATCAGTATGTATCCTTACTTCCGAGATGGTTCCTCATAAGACTTGGTATCCTAAAGAGTCCCTTTCCTTTTATGGCTAGGTAGACCTGTTCTCTAGTGGTGTTGAGCGAAGTATACTCTCTTTGCTGACCAGGATCCCTGCGGTCTGGCTTTGGTGGTGGGAGCGATAGTGTTTGTTGCTGTCCTCTTTGGTCTCTTTTTATTACATCTCTCATTGGCGATCTTCGTCTGTTGGGCAGACCATCGATTTGACGATTACGAGCTTTGTTAGGTTGTGCTACAACCTGTTTTTCTCTCCTTCGCTCTTGGTCCTTCCTTCGGGCATTTCAGCCATCTCTTGATGCTTTTTGATGAATTATTTCTCATCGATATGGACTTGTTTCAAAGCTCGGCTGTATGCCTCTTTGTAATTAGCCGGGTTGCTTTCTTCGAAGGAACTCCAAAGACTTCCTACTCGTAAGTTTCTCTAGAAATTGACCAAGGTATCTCGGGCTCTAAAGACCCTCATCTGCATAACTTCGCTATAATACCTACCCACATAGTCTTTGAGAGACTCATTCTCCTACTGTTTCACATATTGCAGCGTAGACGGGTCTTTCGGTTATGGTTTCGTACCTTAAAACTGAGTAATGAACTCCTTGGTGAAATCGAAGAAGGAATTGATACTCTATGGTGGCAAACATTTAAACCAATCTCGAGTTGGTTCTTCCAAGGTTGTAGGGAAGATCCTGCATATAGCATCGTCCGCCACACCTTGGATGAGTATCTGTTCTCTGAAATGTTTCACATAGGATACCGTGTCCTATTGACCTTTGTAACGGTTTAGTTGAGGCATCTTGAACTTCCTAGGGAGGTTTTTAAGTCTGATCCTCTCCACCAGTGGTAAGTCGAAGACACCTAAGGGGTTAGGCTCATTCGTTTGGGCCCGGGCCATTTGAAGTTCAGCCATCTGGTTCCTTATCTCCAGCAGCTCTTGCTCTATTGCCCGCACCAGAGGTTGCTCGTGAGCTAGAACACCGTTGTTTTAGGGTTTAGGTTCTTGGAGGATGGGTTCCGCAGCTGGTAGGTTTCATCGCTGCTTTGCTACTGACTGGTTTTCAGCGGTGCTAGACTCATTTGATTCCAGGGACGTGGCTTTCTGATTACTCCAAAGGTGACCGACATTCTCAGCTTTGACTACCTAAGCTGGGTTGACCTGAGTCTCTCTATTCGCTACTCCTGGTAGGTCGAGAATTAGAGGTGGTTGAGGTGGTTCACCTCCTGTAGGCTGGCTTTGGTGTTGAACTTGAGAGGGTAAAATCCATTATTCTTGACCTACGGGTGCCTTTGCTTGCTTATGGCTTCGAATGGTTTTATGGACTTTGTTGGATAGATAAGTCTTCGTGGATAGAATTCATCATGTGTCCCATCTCCGTCCCTTAACTGTTGTTGTCCCTGGATTACCACCTGCATATCGCGCTCGAGGTTTGTCACCCTAACATCTTCGCGGGCAAGGTCTCCACTGTTGGGTCCCCTTACTGCCCTTGTCCTGGCCCTTATCACCCTAACTATCTCTTTAAGTGTTTGATCTTCTACTGAGCCTCCTGCACCTACAACCTCCGAACATGAACCACCTAAGATGGCCATTTTCTACAAAAAAAGATAAGTAAACAAGTGATAATGTCGTATTTTGCATGATTTTACGGCCCCATTATTTATCGTTTTTGCTCGATTCTTGAGAAAAGTTGGACGTTTTGATGTGTTTCTTTAGTGTGCATGTGATGTTCGATGATCGATGATGTTTTAGATAGTTTTGGATCAATAGACCGTGAATTCAAGGTAAAAAATGCGCTAAGGAAATAGTGCTACCTCAAGTAGCACTATTTGCTGGCACCAGCCATGGGTCCAGCTTGTCAAATAGTACTAGCAATAGGTGCTACTGCAGGTAGCACTATTTGGTCGAGTTTTTCTACTTTAGCTACTGGTCAAAATTTGCCCAATAATACGACCAAAAAACGCTACCTTAGGTAGTGGTTTTTGGTAGCACTATTTAAAAGTAGGATTTTTCATCAGATGGCACGACCAAAAAGGTGCGACCCTGGGTAGTGTTTCTTGGTCACACCTGTGCTCCTTTTAAGTATTTCATTCCATCTCAAACTCTGATTGGAAGGACACATATAAAGAGGTTCTTTCACATCACATTCATCATTGATTTCACATCCGATTAAGGGTTCAGAAAATTGGAGGTTTTGGAAGCAAGATTCATCTGCATTCGCATCGCATCACATTCATCATTGATTTCACATCACTTCGGAAGGCAATCGATTGAGAATCAACAAAGTTTTTCTAAGATTTCTTCTCATTTACTTTTCTATTGTAATTAGTCATGCTAAGATTGAATAATGTTATTACTTTGTTCTTTTACTTAAGCATGAACTAATTTTCCATAGTTAAGATTGATGATGAATCTTGGTTTATTATTTATGAACAATTATCAATTTGGTCCCTAACTTTTAAGGAATTATCAATTTTTTAACGCAGTTTTGTTATTTGGTATCCTTGGGCCTAACTTTCTGGAAATGTATCAATTTGGTCCTTCTGTGAGTTAACCGTTAGTCAAACTTAACGGGTCCAGGGGTATTTATGCCTTTAAACCTATCAATGGGTCAACATTAAATTTTTTGGTGAAATGACATATCTACCCCTAGTAAAAATTTAAAATAAATTAAATTAAAAAATTTTAAAATTTTAAAAAAATTAGTTAGATCTCCACCGTCCATCAATATTATATTAAAATTTCTAATTTTTTTTTTATCTTGGTCCACCAAGAACACCAAAATAAAAAATTGAAACACTGGGGATCGAAGTTCAACAAACCCAAAAGATCAACGAACCTAGAAACTTAGTTCGTTGATCTTCAACGAACCCAGTTGGGTTGGTTGAAGAAACTGGGTCTTCATCGCTAGAGACCCTTCGATCTCCAGCAATGCAAACCTAATGACCTCCATCGCTGGAGGTCACTTCATCTCCAGCGATGGAGATCGATCTCCATCGCTGGAGATGCTTCTCAGTTTTTTTTTTTGGTTGTTAATCTTGGGGGAGATCCAAATCTCCACCTTTTGGAGTTTTAATTTTTTTTTTTTTTGCTGAATAGCAAAATATTTGATTTTTAATTTTAATTTTTTTTTAAAAAAATTTCAATATAACCTCTACCGTCCATCAATTTTTTTTAATTTTATTTTTTATAAATTAATATAAAATTACCATATTACCCTTCTAATTATTAATAATCTTTTTTAAAATTTGAGGTTAAAATTGTAATTTTAACTCATTTAAATAGAGTCAATAACAAATCAGTCTTTTTTCTAATTTTGTGAGGTTTGACCATTAGAAAATTAGTCAAAGAGACTATAATGATATATTTCTAGAAAGTTAGGGTCCAACGATATTAATAAATGAAACCGCTTTAAAAAATTGATAATTTTCCAAAAGTTAGAGACCAAATTAATAGTTGCTCATTATTTATTGAATACAATTGAGTTTTTCTATTTATATTTGTTATTGATATGTTGAATAAATATTATTATGTTAATTACTTTCTAATGTGTCTGATCATCACTTACAATCATCATAAGTGGTTGGGTAATGCACTGAGTAGAGACGCTCGTCATGTGCTCGTAATGATGTCTTCATTGTAAGTTTAGGACTGTGATAGACATTAGAAAGAGATAAATGAGATGTGATAATAGAACCAACTCTTGCTAATGGCATAGAAGTGTCATCAGTGGTCATAACAGAAGTAGATGATACAGGACACAAAGAAACAAAAGATTTCGAATTATGAGACATATGATGTGAGGCTCCAGAATCTAAAACCCATGTGGAGGAAGACATACCTGAAGAATTAGGAGGCAACTGACCTATCGGAGAAGAGGCAGACATAGCATGTAATTGTGCAGCAATAAACTTTTGAAGTTGCTAAGAAATGGATGCAAATGTAGGATTTGAGGATGAGGATTCAAATCCAAGGGAGTCTGGTAAAGGCATAAGTGCTGCAGTGTTAAACTATGAAGGTCGATGTGGTCGTGGTTGTGATTGGTTGACAAACTGTGGAGGCTTGAACTGATGTTTTTGCTGGTGTGGTTACAGTGCTCTATTGATCAATCTAAGACATGAGACTTCCAGTGACCCTTCTGCCTACAAAAACTGCATTCATCAAACCCGACCCTTGTGTATGATTTGTTCTCATAGAAAGCATGAGGTCTAAAAGTAACTGCCAAAACTGACTGATTTGGGATTGGGAGAATTCCTTTTCTTGCTTGAGACTTGAGGCATGCCTCATCAGCCATGTAACATCCTCATCAGACCTGGGAGAGTGAAGAAACCATGCGACAACAGTATCCGCAACTGTTTCATTGAGGTAAATTTCGAGGACGAAATTTCTTAAGAGGGGAAGAATTGTAACATCCCGAATTTCGGAAAATTAATTTTATATATGTGAATATAAATTTTGTAATTGGAAGGGGTGTAAATGTAATTAAAAGTATGTTTATTTTTATGATTTCCAGGTGGACCAGATGAAACGGTCCAGAAATGATGCATGAAGATTGAAAACCGAGACAGTGAGTATCGCGACCTGGTCACCGCGACCACAGATCGCGATGACCTGCTCGCGGTGAAAAATGTGAATTTCTGGCAGTGAGCATCGCGACCAGTCACCGCGACCACAGATCGCGATGAACTGCTCGCGATGAAAATGTCAAATTCTGGCAGTGAGCAACGCGACCATGGTACCACGAGGTGTGCTCGCAATGAAGGCGGTGGAAATGCTCCAGTGAGTACCGCGACCTGGTGGCGCAACCACAGGTCGCGACGACTGTCGCGACGATCGAAATAATATAAAAAAAATTTAGCTTCCGCGAGAAGCCACAAAACAGACAAGGAAGAGAAAAGAGAGGAGAGACCGAGAGAAAGAAAGAAGAAGAAAGAAAGAAGAAGAAAGAAAGAAGAAAGAAGAAGAAGAAAGAAGAAGAAGAGGAAGAAGAAGAAGAAGAGAGGAAGAAGGAAAGAAAAGGTCAAAGAGAAAGGGGAAAGGAAAAGGAAAAGAAAATCGTAGAAACGCGATTTGTCGATAGAAAAACGGTATCCAGGTTGGTGTACCTTCGTTTTCGAAATCTTTACGAAAAGTATTAAGTATTTTAGTTTGAATCTGAGATTTGTTATAAGACTTTTAATTTTATGTGTTTATATTATTTTATTGAAATGATTTTATTATTGATCGTATCTTGATTATTACGATTCCGCTGAAATTATTTGTTTTCGACTTTTGCATGAATATTGTTGATTTTCCATGAAAAATCTATGTTGTTGAAATCGTATGTTTCCATTGATCTGCAAATACAGTGAATATATGAAAAATAGTTTATCGAAACAGCCCTAGGATACTTAGACATAGAAATGGATATAGGAGGTTGGTATACCAGCTGGGTTCAGTGAGCAGTACTGCACCGATATTGATATGCTATTGATGATTATTATGTACCTCCTCATGGATTCGTCCAGGGGCAGGGAGACACGTACCTCCTCACGGATTCGTCCTGAGGTTGGGAGACACGTACCTTCCTAAGGATTTGTTCCTGGGATAGGGAGTTATGTACCTCTCTAGGTTCCGTACCCTCGGTCCTAGAGTAGGGAGATACGTACCACTCTTAGGATTCGTCCTAGGGTGGGAGTTCGACCCATATTCCAGTCCTAGTATGTTGAGTATTCTAGCGGGCCAGATTTAAAGTGAATTGAGTAACTTTATTCATTGATTTTACATGTTGATTTTATTCTTGAGGTTAATGTGATTATAACTGCTTTATGGTTTGATTTTGAAGTTAAATTGATTTGTAAATGATTAGAATTGAAATATATATATATATATATATATATATATATATATATATATATATATATATTGTGATTTGTTTCTTATGAAAGGTTATTTATGATTTTTCATAATTGAGTTTAGTGTACACCCACTAAGATATATGCTTAGCGCGTTAGTTTTGTTTCTAACGCGTAGGTACCAGGGATACTGAAGAGGCAAAAGACTGAAGAGGAGATTCCTGCAGACAGAGGAGTAGAGTCGCATTTCAGGGGTAGATATTTATGTTGACGTGTATTGTGATTGATATGCATGTATATACAGATATTTGTAAACATTTTGTAAAATTCTGTTTTGTAATTAAATTGGTTTATGATTTCTGTTTTTCATTTTTAGAATATTTGTAAATATTGACTTTTGAATCGTTTTATTTTATAAACTGTTGTTGGAAAGTCGCACTAAACGGCAGAGTGCGCAATTGATTGAAAATGATATGTGAAGTGTTATTGAATTTGTATTTGATTTGAGTTGTGGAAAAACAGGTTTTGGGAACTCTGAAAAACAAACGGAACTCTGCCGAAATTTTTGTAAAAAGTTTATTGCGATGGGCTCACTCGGAAATGGTTTTAAAAATTATAAACTAGATGGTTTTCCAATGGTTTGAAAAATTGATTTGATGGGCTCATAGTGATTTTAGAAATTATAAAATGAATTGAGAAAGTTTTGAAAACCCGAGTAGCACTCTCTGGGTCGATCCAGTCGGGTCGGGTCAGGGGGTGTTACAAGCCAAGTGCTCACTCACTACCGAATCAACAGAGGGAAGCGGACTATGATGCAGAATTGAACCACGAAGGCTTTCAAAATCATCACTAAGTGCTATAAAAAACTGAATCAAGTGTTGCTCCTCTCTATTGGCAATATAAGGTGCACAAGCTCGCAGTTCTGCAAATTCTATAAGAGCCAATTGATCCCAAAGATCTGACATTGCATAATAGAACTTTTGAATACTCATATCCTTTTGTTGCAGAGCTCGAATATCAGATTCTAACTGGTTTTTATTTGCAAAGTTAGACTGCGTACACAGTCTTGACAAGTGTTCCCAAACCTTCTTACCAGTGTCATACTTTGTCAATTGTGTACCTATAGAGTGCTCAACAAACTTGTTTATCCAAGTGATAATTTTCGAATTATCTATTTGCCAATTTTCTACAAGCTATGCATAATTTTCTGCCTTATCATTTGTGGGTTGAACAGATGTGCCAGAAATATAACTCCACCTCTTTTTCCTATCAGAAAATTCTTCATAACATAACTCAAATATTAATAATTTCTTCCATCCAACTTCACACTAATAGACTGAAGTAAATCATCTCTATTACCATCCACTGCAAATAGAAATTACAACAATCTAATAAAAGATTCCAAAGATGCAAAATATAACAAAACCTCTAATTGCAAAATCTGTCAAACCCTAGAAATTGCAGTTCAAACAAAAATTCCGAAAATGTCAAAACCAAAGAGAAGTGGAAAGAATACCAGTACTATGCGATGTGAAGAAGTGGGATCCCCCAACCAACTCACCGTGGAGTTGGATCAGCGAAAGCTATAGATAAAATCAAACTAACTTCCAAGTGCTCTGATACCATATTAACAATCTAAAGAAATCAATATGAACAATGAAAGAGAATGAATAGGATTTTTATTAACCTTGAAGAAGATAAAATAGGTTAAAAGATATATACTAATGAAAAAGACTAACACTACCTTTACAATGAAAAAACTAAACTAACCTTACATGAATAATAAATTAATATATAACTCTAATATATGCATGGTAATATATATGTAATTTAGGCTTGGCAAAATAAGGGTCCAAATCCGTACAGCATGTAAACCTATTAAAAATCCGTAAATTTTAAAAGGGTTCAAACTTAACCCTAAACCCTCTATATGAGATTCAGTGCGAATTTGAACCGACCCGCAAACTATGAGGGTTTTATCAAACCCTCATTTGAACCCTCATTGTAACCTGACTTTACTCTCCAACATTAACTTCATCAGCAATCTAATAAGTTCCCTCTCCCTCACTCATCCAACGGCTTTAACTCTCCATCTCTTCCAAATCTAAATCTTTGCCGTCGGATTAGATCCACCTTCTCTTACTAACACAAGTTCATATCTTATCATCTTCTTCAACCTTGTAATTAATTTTCTATACCTTGTAATTAATTTGCTTCATCTTCTTCAACCTCTCAATTTCCTTTCTGAAAAAAATGGGTTCAAGTGGAGGAGAAACTCAGATGATGCTATGCAACTGACCAGCGCCTCAATCCTCCCCATGGTCCTCAAATCAACCATTGAGCTTGACTTGTTAGAAATCATTGCCAAGGCTAGTCGTGCTGCTCACTTGTCTCCAACAGAGGTAGCTGATCAACCCAGATGCTCCAATAATGCTCGACCGCATCTCCTGGCCAGCTACTCCATCCTCACTTGCTCTCTCTTTACCCTCCCTGATGGGAAAGTTGAGAGGATCTATGGTTTTGCACCTGTCTGTAAATTCTTGACCAAAAATGAAGATGACGAATTGTAGAGAAAATCCATGTCGGACTTGGAAGTGAGACCGGAATGCAATGGAGAAGAGAGGAGGCTAGGGCTTGGAGCAGTAGAAAAGTATAAAACCCTATTTTATTTTTTATGCGGGTTATTTGCGGGTTTTAAATGTACCCTCATTTTAAACCCATATCCGACCCGCAACTAATCTGGGTTTAAAAATAAAAATAATATCCGGATTTTGGATAAATATTAAATTCAGACCGCATCATACGGATCTGTCCGAGTCAAATAAATCCGAACCATTTTGCCAAGCTTAATGTATTTTACTTGGACAACAGCAATATTTTTAAATTCATCCAAAATTTGAGTATTGCCTTAAAATTGACAGGGCATGCTCTTTGACTATAGGTGGATGGACATTAGAGGGTCTCTTTCCAAAAGATACATATGATGATTTTAACATTACATGTGTACATACACTGCTTATTTTTAAGTTTACAAAATGATATGCTAATCTTGAGATCACTGGATGTGAAATTCGTACATATCATTTTTAACATTTCAACATCTTTTTCCGGACTAGAACAAATGAGATGAGAGCTGTGCCTTTGCACAGGATCTTGTGAGATATTATTTTAAACCATACAATCACAGTCATACACCACTACTTATTTTTTAAAAGTTCTCAGAAGAAGATTAAATGTGAGAACCCTCCAAATCTTGAGAATATTTCAACTCGGTAGAAAAACAAGCATACTTCATTGGTACTAATCATCTAGGTGGAGGCTGGAATTTGCACTGTGAGACCAATTTTCCATCACAAGCTGCCCGAACAGCGAACCTTCCTTGTTTATTAGCTTCACTGGTTCATCATGCTCTACTAATCTCCCTATTCATATCCAACCACCTTTTGTTTAGTATCATTAGAAAGTCTGATCAAATCTTAAGAGGTTTTAATAAATTTTTCAAAGACTAAAAAACGTTGAAATATTTCAGATTTGTTTGTATTTAACTCAAAAACTAAGGGCAGAATGACCTTTATAGATAAAATTGAACTGTCCTAATTAAAATAGTTGAGCAAATTCAACTTACCATCACTTATAACTAGCACAGCATTGCAGTCCATCACAGTTGGTATTCTATGAGCAACTGTTATCACAGTATAATCTGCAAATTCTTTTCTTATAGTCTTTTGAATTATAGAATCTGTTAAGTTGTCAATTGATGCGGTGGCTTCATCAAGCACTAATATACAACTTTTCTTCAATAACGCACGTCCCAAACAGAATAGTTGTCGCTGCCCCAAGCTCCAATTCAATCCATCTTCTACAACTACAACCAACAACTTGTTAGTTAGTTGTATTAGACAGAAGATTAGAAATACTAGTTAATTTCTTACCTAAGGAATCCAGACCCTCCTCTCTCTCTTGAATGACCTCTCGAAGATTACATTTTCCCAAAACCTTTCACAAATTTAGCAAAGCTAGTCAGAAATTAGAAATGTGATCACAACATAGATTTTATGTGAAAGTAGAAATGCATGAACAATTAAAATTTTGCATTAACATATTATAAAAAACACTACCTCCCATATTTCACGATCAGTATATTGTGAGAGGGGGTCTAGATTATATCTGACAGTGCCACTGAAGAGTGTTGGATCTTGTGGAATTAGCCCAAGATGTGATCTAAGATCATGAAGTCCAATAGTTGAGATGTTAAGGTTATCAATTATAATTTTCCCCTCTGTAGGCTCAACTAGACGAAACAAAACACTAATAAGAGTTGTCTTTCCACTTCCTGTCCGGCCAACTATCCCAATTTTCTGGCCTCCTTCAATTATACAGCTTATGCCCCGAAGCACCAGAGGAGCATCAGGCCGATATTTGACCTGTTTGATAATACTTAGTCTAATATAAAGTTATTGGAAATATTTTAGGCTGTAATGAATTAGGCACTGTTTTTTTCTTTTTGGTGAACATGTTTACCTTCAAATTGTAAATCTCTACTTTGCCAATAGCTGGCCAATTGTGTGCTGGTCGCTTGTCTTCTACAATGGTTTGAGCTTCACTCGGAATATGCATATATTGTTCTAGCCTTTCTACAGAGACCATAAAATTTGCTGCTGAGCAATGGTATTGGACGAAGCTTACGAGGGATATGTTCATTGAGAGGCCATAGGACAGAGCCATTCCAAGAAATCCTGCCATTAAACTCGCAAACATTCTGAGAATATAACAGTAACTGGTTATATCAAACAGTTGAATGGTTGAACCTTAGGAATACTAACCAGAAGCAGAAGGTCCGAGAGGAAGTAAAGTCATGAAAAGTGTTGAGAAAGAGAGTACAATTGCACACGGCATTTGCAGACGTTGGACTAACCACTCATCCGCAGAAGAACTATGGAAGTATGAACAGGCATTTGCATCTATGAGTTTCAAATACTTTGAAAAGAATCCATCTTCCTGTCCGAAAGCTCTGATTGTGATGGCTCCAGCAATGGATTCAGCCACATGGCTGGCTATTGAAGACTTGGTTGTGCCATTCATTCGCATTAATTCTTTTGCAGAAGCCAAGTAGTACCTCTTAAAGAAACAAGCATAAATATTTTTTTAGGAGGTGAAAAAAAAGGAGATACTAAAGGAAGAAGCTGCCTTGTAGTGATTAATACCTGTAAAAATATAGTGAGATAAATCATGGGTATGATGACAAAAATGACTGGCCAGGCAAGAATACCCAATATTAGAAAAATGGAGGAAGCAATCACAGCTGACCCAACTGCCGTTGATAATTTGTAAGCCAGTTCGATGTCGACGATACTCATATCAGAAGAAACCTTTTACAGAAAGATACAAATGTAAGTTCAGTATGTTGAACTAAAAATGACAATAAGTTGTACTCGTGTAACTCTCTTACCCGACTGAGTATCCTTCCGAGTGGTGTTGAATCATAAAAGGACATTGGTGCTTGGAAAAAAGATCTCAGCAATGCAGAGAAAATAGATTCTGATGTTTTACATCCTAAAACAACAATTGAAAAGGATCTCAGGAGCAAAAGGACAGGTAAGAAGCACCCGATCACTGAGTAAATTGCTATCAATTTCACTCTGCTTACAAGAGAATTATGAACATTGACAGCCAACCAATAGCTTTGTATCACTTGAATAATAAAGAATAACATATGTGATACAGATTGCAAAGAGAAGTACAAATAGCCCTTGTTATGCCTTAAATATTGCAAGTAAGGCTTAAGACCGGTATCACCTATTTCTCTTTCTTCTTTCTTAATCAATTGGTCTCCTGGAGGTGCAATTAACTGTTCGCCAACAATAAGTTCTTGGATCTCTCCTTTAGAAGTCACAGGTGTTGTTAGAGAAGCAAACTCGTACTGCCTCTCCGAACCAGCAGTGTTTTTGTGTGCATTTACAAGGTCTTGAAATTCTGGAGTAGAAGCCAGCAAGTTATCGTAAGTAGCTGCTTCTAGGATTTCCCCTCCAGCCATCAACTGCCAAGAAAATAAAACATATACAAACTCATTCCTCGAATAGATGACTCCATATAAAATGAAGTTATATTTTCAATTTTCTCAAAGTTTGAGAAAAGGATGGTAATCAAAATCATATGATGGTTAGCTAACCAAAATCAAATCCAGAGCTGCAAGGAAATCGACTTGATGGGTTACGAGTAAGACAGTCTTCATTGACAGAGCCCCCATTACATAATCCTGTAACAAGACAGGTTAGCTACTTAAAGAGAATAATATCATTAGTGTAATAAATTGTAGAGGAGAGAAGCCAATTGTTACATTAAATAAACTGGTTGCAGTATGTGCATCAACAGCACTAAAAGGATCATCCAATAGATACACATCTGCATCCTTATACAGTGCACGAGCTAACTGAACCCGCTGCTTCTGTCCACCACTTAGATTAACACCTCTTTCCCCTATTTCAGTGAGGTCTCCAAATGGAAGCATTTCAAGGTCTTTAACCAGGCAAGACTTCTTGATAACTTCTTGGTATCTAATTGGATCCATGGAAGAACCAAACAGAATATTTTCTTGTATGGTACCTGTTTGGATCCATGCAGTCTGTGACACATATGCTATCTTTCCACAAACATGAACCTGAAATTTACGGACCCAGAAGCTTCAGTAAGTCATCTAAATCATTTTATAGCTTTTCAAGTGGTTATTTACATTTTATACAAAGAGTTTTAAGAGGTTTTCTATTTTCTTAATTCATAATAAAGGATCAGAAGCCAGAAATTGAAGTATCACACCATCAATACAATTATTCAAATCTATTACCAATTCTCTTGTTGAAAAATGTAAGTTAGAATGTACAAATAAAAATTAGTTTATTCCATGGACTTACTGTGCCATTATTTTTTGGGACTTCTCCGAGAATTGCAGCTAAAAGGGTTGATTTGCCTGAACCAACCTTTCCACAGATAGCTACCTTTTTCCCAGGTTTAACCATCAAATTTATGTTCCTCACTGTAGCCTTCGATGAAGAATAAGTGTCCCACGAGATTTCAGCGGACCTGATGAAAATGGACCAACCAATATGGTTGTCACTGTAAATTTGCCTGGTAGTTGTGTTCTCCAGCTCTGCCGCCTCAAGGAACTTCTCAATCCGAGAAAATGAAACCTTGGCTTCAATAAAAATTCCAGCTACCTCAGGGATCATCCTTATTTGCTCCTGAGCAATTTGCAAACTGGCTAGAAATGTGAAAACATTACTAGCAGTAAGTGGTATTCCGAGGAAGTAGCATGCCCAGAAAGTTACAGTCGGTACTAGAATGGGAGAAAAATAAAACAGAACCAGATAGTAGCCTTTTTGTGAAAGAACTTTTAAAATCCACTTGAATTCTTCTTTCCTTAGACCTTCTATAACATTCTTGAAATGTGTCTCCCAAGCATACAACTTCAAGACCTTCATGTTTGTAAGTGCCTCTGTAATGGCCTTCAGCCTCCTATCTTGTGCAACCATAAGCTTTATTTGATATTTGTGCTGTAATTTAGACAACGGAGAACTTGCAAGAACAGTCAATAACACTGCTATTAAAGCTGCAGCGGCAGCAAGCCCCACAGAGTAGTAGAGAGTAACCAATGCTATACACAACTGAAAACTTGTTGTCCATATTTGATGAAACCAATAAGGGAATTCACCAATTTTGTAAGCATCTACCGTGACATAGCTCACGATCTCACCAGGGGAATAATAAGTCATCTTTGCAGCATTTGAGAGCCTTAGTTGCTTCTGATATATTGCTGCGGACAGCATGGATCTTACTTGGAGTCCGATCAATCTTGTACGGAAGTACCATTGCCTCTCAGATAGTGACTCTAAATATTTGGCCAAAAAGAGGCCTCCTGTCAGCACATAAACCTCATATTTAATAGTTTCCTTTCCTGAAGCAACCTTAATAAATGCTCTAAGAAATAATGGACCAGCGGATAATGTGAGAACCTTGATCAATGCAAAGAATCCAGAAACTATAATAGCTTTCCATTGGCACAATAAAATTACTGACAACATAGAGGGGGAATCAGATGATCCTTTTTGTTTATGTTTGCTCATTTGCTGCAGATAAATTGAGTAACATATCTGTGCTTGATCTTCTGACCGCAATTGTGGGATATCTTCATCCTTGAGAATTCTCTCCTTACCCTTTTGCATTAATGGATTCAACCACCAAAATGACATAGTGCTGAGTAATCCAGCTTTTGCAAATGGAGTAACGTTTTCCTTTGAACTGATTTCATCGGATGCATCAATTTCCTCACCTTGCAAAAGCTCATAGGAATCATCACTATTGTTGTTTACATTAGTGTCCACATGACTCTGTTCCTGAAAGACACAGAAGAGCAGTAAAATAGCTCCAGGGAAAGATAAGAGATCCAAGACAATTTTAATGGACACTGCTCTATCTACAATTGCTTTCCACATAGATGAAATGCATAGAAATCCTGCATAGAAGATTATCAGATAACAGAAGTTCATTGTCCCATTATGTGGAAGCTGCAGCTTATTCAGGCTTATGGTTAAACCGAGAAGCAACCAAGTGAATCCCTGGAAGAACATCACTAACCATATGTGCAGGGGTAAAACACTCTGATACTCGTATAGTTTCTCACTAACAATCGATATCCCCCAGCCCAAGTAAGCCAAACTCAAAGTTCCATTAAAAATGACTGAAAAAATTAGCTCTAGAGGTAACTTTTGAGACTGTGCGGGTGCTGTGGTCTTTCTTGTAGACAACTTATAAATGAAGATGGAGAAGAATATCAGCAGGAGGATGATATCAACAGAAATAATCATAGCATTGTTGACACATGAATACGGATCAACTATGGATAAAAAACCAGAACTGCAAGCCTTTGCAGTTTCATGTGAGCACTCAGAATTATTACAAAACACCACCCAGACACCATCTTCCATGTTGTATCTCAGTGACTTGATTTCTCTGAAACGTAAAACATTATGAACCGTTCAATCACCTATGAAAAATAAAAAAGAAAACAAACAAATTGGAAAACAAAGTTTTTTCATCATTTTTTATTTCTATATAACAATGCAACAATGAATTTCCTGCAAGCAAGCCTTTGTCAGAAAAATAACTTGAAGTCAACCACCTTCACTATCATACACATTGTAAATTAACTTTCAGGCACGAGAGAAGAAAAGCAAAAGAAAAAAAACATAACCACCCACATATGCACATATATATATATAGAATACAAAACTCAGAAAATCCAAGATACCTGAAAGCTGAAGAAGCAAAATCTGTCGAAAAGAATTGAGAGAGAGAGACTACAATGAAGCTATGAGAAAATAGAACATGAGTTTAAAAAGAAGTTCATTTAGGTGCACCTATACGTTAAAGTTTTCTTTCAAAAAAGATTGTGCTTGACACTGTGTGGAAGTGCATACACTGCTTATTTTCTAAGCTTACAGAAATTAATATGCTAATTTTTTGAGATGATTGGATGTGAAGTCCCTCCAAAGCTTGCCAAAAAGTTACAAAATCAGCATTTGCAAAATGTGGTAGTATATGAACCATCCACATCACAAGCATCAGGAGTTGCCAAGACAAAAGACATGAAATTAAGTACATACTATAAACGTTATCTATTGTCCATACAAATTAACGAGGGAAAACAGAAGGGTTGTATATATACTTGTTTAACAACTTAAATTCCAAGTTTCGGATTTTATTGAAATACAAATATGGATGATTATTAATAAATGTTACAAAATAGTTATATGGCTTAAATCTATTTAACAATTAAAATTCAAGCTTCAGATTTTATTGATACCTAAACACGAATGATTAATAATAAACATTAATCTTTAAAAAAAAAATAAGAATTTGTGAAATAATATTTTTATCAACTTATTCATAGATCCTGCTTGCTTAATCTTTACACTATTGAGTTTCTCTTCAATATGATCTCCTAAAACCAGCGGTTGTACGCCTCCTTTTCCTTATTTTTTCCTTATTGGTGATAGAGTTGGAATTTTACTTGGGAGATTGTAGATGTTATAGAATACCAAATAGTCAGTGCTAGTTATTGTTTTATGATCGATCTCTTCTCTTCCCTTACTATGTCAGTGCTAGTTATTGTTTTATGATCTTTTTATTCCTATGTCTCTCTGGCATGCTAGTATGCTACTTACTTTCTCTCCTTTTATCTATAATCTATTCTTGTTCCTATTCTCTTTTCTTTTCTTTTCTTTCTTTCATTGTCTTGTCTGCTAAGCGTATCAGGCCACAGGAAAAGAAAGAAGAAGAAAAGGGGTCTTTTTGCAGTTTTTCTTCCCTCAGTTTCTATTCTTCTATCTTCTCTCTCAGTATATATTCTGCTGAAACCGAGTTCCCATAAAATATCTGAAACCCGCTCCGAATCCTTATCCTGTAACCAATGGGAGCAAAAGATGCGGACCCGTCATTGGGTTACCTCACCCGCAACGAAACTGAGATTAAACTTCCGCGCCCCACCCGAGTCAAGAACAAAACCCCAGCCCCGATCCAAATCACCGCCGAACAAATCCTACGAGAAGCCCGCGAGCGCCAGGAGGCCGAAATCCGGCCGCCGAAGCAGAAAATCACCGACTCCACCGAACTCGCCGACTATCGCCTCCGCAAGCGTAAGGAGTTCGAGGACCTAATCCGCCGTGTGCGGTGGAACATCAGCGTATGGATCAAGTACGCGCAATGGGAGGAGTCACAGAAGGACTTCAACCGCGCCCGGAGCGTGTGGGAACGCGCGCTCGAGGTCGATTACAGGAACCACACTCTCTGGTTGAAGTATGCGGAGGTGGAGATGAAGAACAAGTTCATAAACCACGCGCGCAACGTCTGGGACCGCGCTGTCACGCTGCTGCCGCGCGTGGACCAGCTCTGGTACAAGTACATACACATGGAGGAGATGCTCGGCAATGTCGCCGGAGCGAGGCAGATTTTCGAACGGTGGATGAACTGGTTGCCGGACCAGCAAGGCTGGCTGTCCTACATCAAATTCGAGCTCCGGTACAACGAAGTCGACCGCGCCAGGCAGATTTTCGAACGGTTCGTCCAGTGCCACCCGAAAGTCTCAGCTTGGATTCGGTACGCCAAGTTCGAGATGAAGAATGGAGAGATTGGCCGCTCGAGGAACGTGTACGAGCGCGCAGTGGAGAAATTGGCGGACGACGAAGAGGCGGAGCAGCTGTTCGTTGCGTTCGCTGAATTCGAGGAGAGGTGTAAGGAGACGGAGCGCGCGAGATGTATTTACAAATTCGCATTGGATCACATCCCTAAAGGGAGGGCGGAGGAATTGTATAGAAAATTTGTGGCCTTTGAGAAGCAGTACGGGGATAGAGAAGGGATTGAGGATGCCATTGTTGGGAAGAGGAGGTTTCAGTATGAGGATGAAGTAAGGAAGAACCCCTTGAATTATGATACGTGGTTCGATTACATTAGGTTAGAGGAGAGTGTAGGGAATAAGGATAGAATTAGGGAGGTTTATGAGCGTGCTATTGCAAATGTGCCACCGGCTGAGGAGAAGCGATACTGGCAGAGATATATATACTTGTGGTGAGTTTTCAGTTGATGTGTTGTTGTTGTTGTCGTGGATTGATGAAGTGCAGAGGTTTAATTTGTTTGTCTAATTTCAGGATTAACTATGTGTTGTATGAGGAGCTGGATGCGGGAAATATGGAGCGGACACGCGATGTTTATATGTAAGCTTGCATCTCTTCAACTTGAAAATGATGATTATTTCCATGGACTCTGTTTTTTTTTTTTTTTTTTTTTTTTTGTGGCTGCTATTATTGGTATATGCATATGAGCTTCTGATTATTGTTAAGCCAATTCAAAACATCTTCTAGGAACTTTGCAATGGACTTAGTCACTTAAATCGTGTACATTTTTTATTATTTTATTATTTTTGTGTGTGTATGTGGGTTAATTTTGATGGATTACTGTTTACAAAATGCCCTAGTTTGTCGGCTAGAGCTTTTGTTCATACTCTTACAAAATTCATCTTGTCTGACTGCATAGACATTGGTAGCAGGGACACTTTGTTCACTTCGGCATAATACTCACCATTGCTAGGCCTCAGATTTTAGAAATTGTGAAAGCACCTGATACATACCTTGTTGATGAAGGTTTCTGATGTGAAAACTGAAATCAGTGTTTGCTAGCATACCGGGCGACCTGATTGAGGACTAGTAGGAAAAAAGAAGCATGTAATGATCTATTAGGATGGGTGAGATCAAATTAATTTTAGCTTCTGTTTCCTTACAGTTCGCGCAGGGTGGCTTCCCTGTGACAGAGGTGGATGTGTCATATCCATTATTAGTTAAAACGGTTTGATTTTCATAGTTTGACTTGAGAGGGCACTTTTTTATGAGTTTTCATCTGCAGACTAAGTTATAGGCATAACCTATAGAAAAACAGTGGGATAATTGAGTTATAGCGGTTCAGTTTGGATGTCAAGTTGTCAACTTTATCTGGAGCGCAAATTTTTTTGTGGGTAGCCATTATTTCGTAACTCGTTGTTCAATGATATACTTGTCAAATACAACTACATTTGTAATTCCAAGAATAAAATGTGAAAATTTATTGTTTCTTTACCACAAAATATATATATATATGTTGGTCATGCCATGTTATACACGTCACATACACATAGGAATCAGACAAATCTAACTCCTACTATACTGGCTTCCAATGATAAATCCACTTAGCGTGGAGATTCTCCCATTTATTCTTATTTGATCTTTTGTTTGTAATTTGGTATGTGGACATTTGTTGGGCCCAACCTTAGTTTGGTCAAGCATGTTGTTTCTCCTGTTTTGGTAACTAACAACTACTTGTTGCTGAAAATGAGAACAGACCACACAAATTCACACGAAAGAAAAAAGAAAAAGGAAAATAGAAAACGAATAACCAAAAGTGTATAGATGGTGGTTAGGCAAGTGGGATATAAGCCGTTAATATGATTTATTACATACTTGTTGACACTCTCGCATAGGAAAGGCTAAAGTTTTAGCGTCCGTTAGATGATGTAAAACTGTTGGATTGAAATTTTTTATAACTTATTGCGTCAGATTTGAGAGTACAATTAACTGGGAAAGGCTCCATAACTTCTCCTTGTTCTAGAATTGCACTGATAAGAAGCTCATTCATCGTATTTAACATTAACTTTCAATTTTTCCAGGGAATGTCTCAAGCTCATTCCTCATAAGAAGTTCTCATTTGCAAAAATATGGCTCTTAGCTGCCCAATTTGAAATACGGCAGTTAAATCTCAACGGTGCTCGTCAAATTTTAGGCAATGCAATTGGAAAAGCTCCTAAGGATAAGGTAATATTTTGGTTGATGCTAAGTGTTAGTGAATTTGATGAAAATTAATTCGATGTATCCTCACTGTTGATGTTTGCTGCAAACAGATATTTAAAAAATACATTGAGATAGAGCTGCAGCTTTGTAATTTTGATCGTTGCCGAAAGCTTTATGAGAAGTACTTGGAATGGTCTCCAGAGAATTGCTATGCATGGAGCAAATATGCAGAACTGGAGAGATCTTTGGCTGAAACCAATCGAGCTAGAGCCATTTTTGAGCTTGCGATTGCCCAGCTAGCCTTGGACATGCCTGAGCTGTTGTGGAAGGTACTTTGTTACTATTTGCTTACTTTTATTCTTTTAATCTGTAAGAAAATGCCTAGTTTGGTTTTAAAAAGTTTAGATCTGCACTTTTAAGAAATTTCTACTATAAAATTGCAATAACAGGTACAGGTTCTCCAACCTAAAAGTCTAAAACTCATGTATCCAAACCGCAAGTTGATGCCATTTCTTGTTTATTGAATATAGGAGCTGACAGTAGAATGTATTTTTATTTGATTGTAGGCATATATCGAATTTGAGAGATCAGAAGGTGAATATGAAAGAACAAGAGCACTGTATGAGAGACTCTTAGATCGGACCAAGCACTTGAAGGTTTGGATCAGTTATGCGAAATTCGAGGCTTTTGATAGCAAGGAGGGCGATGGGGTTTCAGACATCCCAGAAGATGATGTCCATGAACTAAAGAAGCAATGCATTCAGCGTGCAAGAAGTAAGCAAATCCGGTTCCTGACCATGTTTTATTATTGCCATTACTTTTTTCCTGTTAATTTGATTACTATGAGTTATTCATTATTAGTAATCTTACAACTTCCTTTATCTTCTTCAGGGGTTTTTGAGAAAGCTATTAACTACTACAGAACATCAGCACCTGAATTGAAAGAAGAAAGAGCTATGTTGTTAGAAGAGTGGTTGAACATAGAGAGTGGTTCTGGTGAGCTTGGTGATGTTAGCTTAGTACAGGCCAAGATACCAAAGAAACTTAAAAAGAGAAGGCAAATTGTCAGTGATGATGGGCTGGCAACTGGGTATGTAACCTACTCAAAGTCGATATATGCTCTCTTAACACACTTTAATCTTTATGACGTCTTTAGACTGTGCCAATTGGTTGATCCCAGGCAAACATTGTTATTTTCTTCTGCATGACGCATTTTTAGCAATCTTTTGAATCATAAATGTTGGGTTTGTGGCTATTGGTTCACCAATATGCCATAATTCCCATTGGAATTACTGTTGGCTATTATTATCAGCCCTAAATTTTGGGATTTTCAACATAAAACTTTATAACATCAATAAGTTTAATAGGATCTGATGAACATACTTGTGCACTTAATTAGGTCTGTAGGATAATTTCATATTTTTAATCAACTGATTATGATTGCGTTTATTTCTGTTAATGTCATGTTACGTTTTAAGCTTTCTTTTGTTTTCGGTGGTAACTAATGCAAAACTTTTAATAATAGGTATGAAGAGTTCTATGACTACCTATTTCCAGAAGAGTCGCAAACTACGAATCTAAAGATTCTGGAAGCTGCTTATAAATGGAAGAAGCAAAAGATTTCTTCGGACGATGAGAAGAAGAAAATTTAAGTCGTCCGAAGAAAACTTAAACTATTTTGTTATTCTTGGTGTAAATATGTTTAGTATGTTGTTCACGGTCCATCCCAAAAATTGGTCTAATTTAATAAGTTGGTGGTAGTCTTATAAAATCATAGAAATTGGTACTATTTTCTATCAATCTCTCTTCTATAAATCTCTACCAAATCACCTCAATTTCTCCTATAGTAAAAAGCCTTGACAAAAAGTCGTCTCACTCACACCAACAAAAAAAAAAAAAAAACCACAATACTATAGTCTAAGAGAGAAAGAAAGAGAAAAAATGATTCAAACAAGCAGATTGCAAGTAGTACTTCCAAGCGACATTGTTACTAAATGGTTGTGATCATGAAAAAAAAAAAAAAATTGATACATGTCTTAATTTTTGAATACTTTGATGAGTCTCCTTAATATAAGAATGTTTTTTCTTTTTCCCCAAGTTTTTCAGTTGTTGGTATTCAAATGCAACAAAACCCTAAACAAGTTATTGTATCTTGCTCGAGTGAGAGAATATGTTGCATGCAAAGAGAATAGTTTACATCATTATTGGAATATTAGGCTACTTTTGGTACATGGGACTAAACTGAATTAAATTTTAGTTTCATATTTGGTGCTTCTCTGAACTAAAAAAAATGGGACTAATTATCCGGGCCCATACAAAAAATTGCTCAAAACCTCACTATCTTGACCCGCTAAAAACTTGGGTCTAATATAGTCCCTTCCATATTTATCCAAATCTAAATAGTTTTATTTATTTTAAAATATAATTTATTTTTTTATTTTATTGAAAAATTAAATATTTTCATACTATATATAATAATTTAATTTAAAATTTTAATCATTTTAATTTAATTTTATTTAATATAAATTTAATTTTTAACCAATTTTATTTTAATTTAAAATATTTAAATAATTATATTTTTCTTGTAATTGATTTTAAATGATATATTAGTTTGATCAATTTTATACTGTATTAAATATAAAATACAATTTTTTTTTTTTTCAATCTCATTTAATACCAAACAAGAGATAGTGCTGGTTTTAGTTCAAACCATATATCTAAATAACTGATAGACTATTTTAATAGTCCAGCTCTTAGTCTGATGCATATCAAACATAAGTCAGGGTTTAGTCTTAATCCAATCCAAGTCAGTTTAGTCCAGTTTAATCCCAAAATTTAGTTCAGTCCAAATCAGTGCTGCTTACCAAACGAGCCCTTAAAATATATAGGGATAAAAGCCCCAATTCTATGAAGAAGAAAATTGTGGACTTAAGACCAGTGAAACGACGTCGTAGAAGGCCAAAATTGATATTTTGTTTGAATAATATGGCCTTGAAGGCATCGACCCTCTCTTTGGTCGTTAACGTCACTGTCCCTTCGCTTCCTCGACGAGTCCGTCACTCTCACCAACCCAACATACATTTTTATTTCTTTGCTTCTTCAAAACACAAAAGAGCTATCTTTCATTTCCTTTATATATTTTTTAAAAAAATTCTCTCTCTCTTCCAATCAAAATCTCCAATCTCCTATCACTCTCCATGGAAGCGTCACCAGCTCTGTCTCGCATCGGCCTGGCCGGCCTAGCCGTCATGGGCCAGAACCTCGCCCTCAACATCGCCGACAAAGGCTTCCCTATCTCCGTCTACAACCGCACCACCTCCAAGGTCGACGAAACCCTAGATCGGGCCCACCGCGAGGGCCAACTCCCCTTGTCCGGTCACTACACTCCCCGCGACTTCGTCCTCTCTATCAAGCCACCCAGATCCGTCATCATCCTCGTCAAGGCCGGCTCTCCCGTCGACCAGACCATCGCCGCCCTCTCCGAGCACATGTCCCCCGGCGACTGCATCATCGACGGCGGCAACGAGTGGTACGAGAACACCGAGCGCCGCATCTACGACGCCTCCCAGAAGGGCCTCCTCTACCTCGGCATGGGCGTCTCCGGCGGCGAGGAGGGCGCCCGCCACGGCCCCTCCCTCATGCCCGGTGGCTCCCACGAGGCCTACAACAACATCAAAGACATCTTACAAAAAGTCGCCGCGCAGGTTGAGGACGGGCCCTGCGTCACCTACATTGGCGAGGGAGGTTCCGGTAATTTCGTGAAAATGGTCCACAATGGAATCGAGTACGGTGACATGCAGCTGATATCGGAGGCCTACGACGTCTTGAAGCACGTCGGAGGGCTGTCGAATTCGGAGCTGGCGGAGATTTTCGCAGAGTGGAACAGAGGGGAGCTGGAAAGCTTCTTGATAGAGATAACAGCCGACATTTTCAAAGTGAAGGACGAGTACAGTGAAGGGGAGCTTGTAGATAAGATTCTGGATAAGACGGGAATGAAAGGGACCGGGAAATGGACGGTGCAGCAGGCGGCGGAGCTCTCTGTAGCCGCGCCCACCATTGCCGCCTCATTGGACTGCAGGTACTTGAGTGGGTTGAAAGAAGAACGGGAGAAGGCGTCCGAGGTGTTGAAAGAAGCGGGTTTGAAAGATGAGGTTCAAAATGTGGGAGTTCATGTTGATAAGAAGAGGTTGATTGATGATGTGAGGCAGGCACTTTACGCGTCAAAAATCTGTAGCTACGCACAAGGAATGAATTTGTTGAGGAGCAAGAGTGACCAGAAAGGTTGGAACTTGAATTTTGGGGAATTGGCCAGGATTTGGAAGGGTGGGTGCATTATAAGGGCTGTGTTCTTGGATAGGATCAAGAAGGCTTATCAGAGGAACCCGAATTTGGCTAGTTTGGTTGTTGACCCGGAATTTGCTAGGGAGATGGTGCAGAGGCAAGCAGCGTGGAGGAGAGTTGTGGGGTTGGCCATTTCGGCTGGTATTAGCACTCCTGGGATGTGTGCTAGTCTCTCGTATTTCGATACCTACAGGAGAGCAAGGCTACCGGCGAATCTTGTTCAGGCTCAGAGGGACTTGTTCGGGGCTCATACTTATGAGAGAATTGATCGTCCTGGTTCGTACCATACTGAATGGACAAAACTTGCTCGGGAGAGTAATTCCAGTGTTGCTGCTCTCAATTAAGCAACTCCCATGTGTTTTTTTTTTTTTTTTTATCTGTAACTTCGGTTTACTTGTTCGTTTGTTTCAATTGGGTATTCATGATGTTTGGATTAGGTTTGTATGTCTCATTGAGAATCATGCTAAGGCAATTAAGGCATAGCAAATCATCATATTTTAGCGTCACAGTTTTTGCTGTTAATAAGAAATGCATGCCTTATAGATCTCTTGAGTTGTTCTTGAGTTGTTCCGTTTGCAGTACACAAGATAGAATTTACTTCTGCTTTTTGTTTGTTACACTTCTTGTTAACTCTACCAGCAATGTCTGGTTATCCCATCCCAAAGACGACAAAAAGCCCCTGTGCTTCGATGCTAGTAGTTATCTCTGGTTCAGATGGATCTTAGGTATATATTTAGTAATGGCGGGTACATCATGCTGATTTTTTGTTGATTTACAATGAATAAGTGATGACTTTCTTAAGTGCAAATTTATGTGTAATGGTCTTTGGCTTGTCTTGTGGTGGTTTATCATAGTTTTTCATTTCTCACTATTTTTCTCTTTCTTTATGCTCACGTAATTGCAGTTTTCATGGTTAATCATTAAATTTTGACGATACCTCTGGTTTTTTATCAGTTAGCTTAGAACTGCTCTATAAATCATTGAGCTCTTTACATTTTATTATTCCCCTATAGGCAAATTTTCAGTTGGGATTCACCAATAACAAGCTGAGATATCAGGTGCATTTGATCAAGCACCTTCTAACACTGATGTACTATCGAGGTCTTAAAATATATTCTCTGTTGTATCAAAATATGAAATCATCAGTGCAATACACATTTACATGTTGAATCCGAGTAAAATGTGATATACAAATGGCATCTGGTGACCACAAAATTCATAACACAAATCTTCCATTCAATTTACAAAGGTCAAATATCAGTGAACCTCAAAAATTCAAAATTTTGTGGTTGGACAGAAGAGACAGCATCATGAAGGGAATACAAATTATATATTAATGAAAATAAAAAAGGTTATGGAAAACTTCCATCTTCAAGGACTGGTTGGGTTCTTGTTACAGTTGCAGAAGGCATTTTACTCCCACCAACCCAAATGGTATCAAGTACTAAATCTTCGTCAGCTTGTTTTTCCATTACTTGAATCTTCTTTGTCTTCAAAAGTTTCAATGATACAACCCCAAGATAACCCACCAGAACCAACACACCAAATCCAAGCACAAATCCAAGCACCCACAAATACCACAGACTAGGCCTCCTCTTCAGTGGAACAACAATTGTGAAATGACCCTGATCTTGAGAATAACACACACTAAGCATACTCATTTTACTGAGGTGAAGTGTCCCATTCGAGCTAAATGTTGCACATCTTGCTCTTGAGATCATACCTTCAGAGAATGTCAAATTGGAGAATCGGATCACTATAGGCTTCCCCGTTGTATTGAGACTAAGCTTTGTGATCCTTCTGGCTCTTACATTTGATGCATCAAAAACCATGAAACCAGTAACAGGAGCAATCATTAAGTAACCTGGAACACTGTAGTAGAGAGAAGACCAATTGCCAAAGTCTTGGTAGACTATAGCCAGCCTCCTCACATGAGGTACTGTTATGGTTCTTGATGGGATGTGAAAGTTGCTAAAATTAGCACCAATGTTCCACAGTCTCCGGCTTCTGAGCCGTACAATCGAAACCTTCATACCTGACAGGTTAGCAGGAAGCATAGCTTTGTAAAGAGCGCCAGTGTGAGGCCGGTGACGGTCCAAACTTTTGAGAGCAAGATCCTGAAGAGCAACATCCAGAGAATCAGTAGTGTAGTTCTCTAAGCTACAGAGAACTGAAGAAAAGCATAAGCCGAGAGCCAACCAGATTAAATTCCCATTCATCGTGGACTGAAAGAGTTATTGCTTAGAAGCACATGCCTCTGGAAGCACAAACTGGAGCTGGAGTATGGAGAGGACTGGACAACTTCTCTTAGTAAACTTTATTTGTGTTTTGCTAATGATGTATCTTGCAGGGCATGCTTGGAATGGGCCCCTAAAAGGGAAGAATAAGATGTTTTTTGCAACCTGTAATGAGAATTTAGCACTTGACTTAGAGCCATCGGGATCCCATCACTCATTGATTTACCGCTAGCATTTGACACGCCTATTAATCAACCATGTCAATGCTTTGGTAATTAAACAAGAGAAAGAGAGACAGAGATTCTTTGCCCATAAAATGCGGGGAGAAATTTTCTACTAGAATTAGGACTGAAAACATGCGTTGATTGCTCTCTGCTCACTTGGAGGCCACTGATATGATCTTAATTTATTATTTTTCGATTTGGTCATCTCAGTCAATCTACAGAAGAGTTTACATGGGCTGTAGGATCACTCATGGTAAAGCAGTTATGATTAATGATCCTCAAAAAGTAAAAAAAGAAAAAAGAAAATAAAAAGCAACCTGTGGGATACATGATAATTGTAGCACTAATTATTGCTTAAATGCCACCCCGAGGCTCTTCAGTGGTTGTCCCAAGTAATGTTTTTATGTTCCCTCTAGTTTTTATAAGATTCTGCATATTAGTTATAAAAGAAGCGCACCAGAAGCAGGCCTTTCTAATCTTTGAAGCTTGAATAACATAAGATATCTCTAATCAAACTAATTTCATTAACTGAGGGGTTATTATTCTAGAAAATTAACTTGCCACATTACAAAGCCAAAATAAACATATACAACTGCCAGATAATTTCTACACAAAAGGCTTGTTAGACAAGCTACACCAAAAAGCAGTTTTAGTTACAAACACTCACTGCCTGATTGTGAGCTCCGCCCTGAGATGAAGAATTCCATTGATAAAATAAACACTGTCATCCGCCGTAAACGCTGTCCAGGGTATACCAAACAGGTTTCTGTACCCCACAGCCTTCCCTCCGGTGAAAGTGTAGTTCCCTTTGTACTTGCTCACGTACTCTTCAGTTGGCTTTGACCTTGCAGCAAACTCATAATCTACGGCAAATGTAACCGAACCTTTCTCTTGCATCCCCAAAAACAAACCAAAACAGTGAAATGAGCTTTGTTGGTCCATGTTGCAGTGTGCTGACAGAAAGAAACCCTGTCCACCAAGGTGGAATGCTTGGGAATAAATCCGACCAGCTGGAAACAGATGTGTGCACTCCTCTCGCTTCAGGTCCAGGTACACAACGCACTGTTGACGGGGTAATTCGAACTCTACCACCTTGACAGGGCGATACTTGTAAGCCCGTTCCACAAAGCGACGATAAGATGCATTAGCCTCCTCTGCTGCAAGAGAACGTTGCCTGTATGGTGTCTCAGCCTTGAAAAAGAGAGACTCAAGCACAACCTTGGATGCAAGTTCAGGTTGAAAGTCATTGCAGGATAAAACTTTCTTCAACTTTCTGCAGGTCATGTATGGAAAACGGATTAGTCGACCAAGTCGAGAGGCAAGGACCTCTCGTCGATCCTCCACTTTCGGATAATGAGTCCGAGCCCACTTCAGCACAAAATCATAAACAGCATCCTCTGAAGCTATCTGGAGATCATCACTGGATAATACCGCTTCAATACCAGCCAAAGGCAAGTTAAGCACCTCTTCCTGAAATCTGGTAATAAACATAGCAACTGTTAACATGTATTCAAACCAGTATTCAAGAATGCGCTAGAAGCTAGGCGTTCGGTGGCCTAGCGACTAGGCAGCTCCTCGGTGGGTCAACGGTCAACGTGTTGATCGCACCGTTGACCATCTAGAAAAATGTCCTGTATGACCTGTATTTAACAATTTATATGTAAATGCACCTAAAATAAAAATAAATAAGCCATTCCAAACAATTTTCTCATGAATAAACAAGTTCCAAATAATCCAAACATGTTGCAAACATATCCAAAGGATTAAAAGATTCAAAACATAATATAAATATGAGAAAGAGTCAAAGACAATCATAAGTTCCGAAATCCAATCATAGTTTTGTATGTTGGCGATGCTGATTTAATGTTAGAAGAAGAGAAGGAGATGATTTGTGAATGGTTGGTGTTGGGTAAGGAGATAACCGTGAGTGAGAGGGAGGGCTGAATGAATTGGGTGAGCAGTGAGCTGCTGTTATTTTGTATTATTTTTGCCCTTTAAACACCCAAAAACGACGTCGTTTTGGGTGTTTTAGGGCAAAAAATATAAATTGTCTCTGAGGCGCCTAGGCCGCGGAGACCGCCTAGGCTGCATAGGTGGCCGCCTAGGGCCATCTATGGGGGTGGCTGAATTTCATGGCAGAATTGGCCATGTTCGGCTCGGCCAGGGGCCACCTAGTGCCTAGGAGCCGCCTAGGCCGATTTTTAGAACACTGATTCAAACATTAAAGAGATTATAGTCCACTAGACAAGAAGTGGAGACTAGATCATGACACAATATCCACTTATTTACTAGTAATCAGTGCTGCAAACAGCCTATTAAATGTACCAAGGTCAATAATATTTCAAGCTAGTTCACAAAATTGGATTTTTTTCAACCATACCCTCAATGACGAAGGTGGTAAAACATAAAATAAGAAGGCAATATGCCTATTCAAAGAGCAAAAGAGATCAAAATAAATTAGAAAGTAGGGGGAAAAAAAATAAAATAAAACATCCTTTTAACAAACAACAGAGGAGCTCACTTGGTAATGTCCTTATATCTCATAGCTAGAAATTGCTTCGCTGCATCTGTCAATGGCTGCACGGCTTCACCCATTAAAACACTGGAAGGAAGGTCCAGATACAGTAAAGCAGACTCACAGGTCATCGGCAAGTTCCGCAATAACCTGCTGCAGTACCTCATGCATGATGCAACCTCAAATTTGTCAGCAGCCATCAGCACGTCCAGCAAAGCAGTCGGCGTGGTTGTTGATAAAGTATTACTATACATGAAATTGAGGAGCTCCATAAGGGCTGCTTCTTCTGCTCAAGGGAAAAAAGTGAGGAGACACAATTACATCAATATTTGTCTAAATAAAATTGAGTATCAAATGCATAACTGCTCCCATACCCAAAAGAGAAATGGATTACTGATCCAGCCGAAAAAAAAAAATTAAAAGCAATTTCAACAAGTAGCCAAAACAAGAGAGCATTTACCAGAGGCAAGTATACGCAGAGTTACATGTCGCTGCTCTGACTCTCTCATTCCATTTGAAAACAACTGCAAGCACAAAATAGCCTGTCAATCAAGAGAGCCAACTAATGCAGACAATAAAAACCAAGCTAAGACCCCTCACCTTGTAAAAAAAGGGACTCTTTGCAGCTAAAATTGGAGAGCTAATATGTACGGTCTTGACTCTAAGAACTGTTGAACAGTCCATATTCCAAGATGAATCGCTCCTATGAGCGCCTTCATCTGCTAAAAAAATATTACATACAAATCATTTAAACTATGGGTCTGTACTATGCAACCAAACAATAACTAGCAGTAATTCACAATAATATACACGGGTTGGAAAATATCAGGTTTCCAAGTATATAATTATATGAAGCCAGATAAATGATAGTTATTGTAGTATGCAGGTGTTAAACCATAAAGAGGAAAGAAGAAATATATCCAAGTTCACATAGACTTCAGCTAATTACAACTTTTGACTGTGAATCCTAATTTATTGTCAACTGAAAAACATTTGTTAGAAAAGTACGAAAAATGGATGTACCCAGTTGGTTCAAGTTCAATCCAAGATCTGCAGGTATTTCCTCAATCATTGCCACTGGTTCCTCGTCTTGATTGTCATAGGTCACACCATCCTCGGTGTCTGGCATGTTACAATTTAAGATTTGCTCCTCTCGCTGCTCTAATACATCGAGAGCTAAACAAAATGGAAAAAACATATCCGAAATTAGTAGTATGTAAAAAAATAACTGGAATCAAAACAAAATTACGCGTGCAAATGTTATTTAAACTATTTCCACCGAATAATCCAAACCCATGTACATGAGAATAGCAACTGTAAAATAACACACACACATCCATGTACACTGCTGATAACAAGGCAAACTCAAAACCCCATATGCAGGATTATCTATATCGAATACAAATACAAAACTAGTAAAGAAAGGTTATCTGCTTCGAAATGAGTAAATTTTACTTGAAGTATTATTACTACAATATTATACAATAATATCTCCGACCGCCACCGGACTCCATACAAGAGCAATTCTTCTATGATACTAAACTATTACGAGTAGTAAGATAACCTAATTATAATTGAGTCCCACTGATGTAACTATTAATCAAACCCAACTAAAATTAAACAATTTCACTAACCTTTGTTGCTACCACACCAAACATCACAAGATAACTAAAAAAGATTCAAACTTTTAATTGCTTCAATCAAGACCAAAAAATACAGAAACGAAAAAAGAATTAACACAAAACATGCATGAGTCTTCTTGAAAATCGATATAAATAAACCAACCGGTTTCCTTCTTGATGTCTTCTCGCCGTCTCTTGCGGTTGCGGGCCCAGTCGGCGATGGTGGAGCAACCGTCGCCGTCGGATTTGGTCTCGGGCAAATCGGAGACGATCTCGATCCTCAGAACCCGGTCCGAGAAGTTGCTGTCGTTGAAGGCGAACCCGAAATCCGAGTCGAACCCGCCCGGAGAGAAGTCCGAATCCATGGTCGGTCGCGGATCGAAGAGATCGACGTTCGACAATCTCATGCCCACAAAAACCTAGGCCCTCTATTGAGAGAAAAAGTCTTAATTTTGGTGTCTTCAATTGGGTTTCTGTTTTTATAGTTTTGTGTCGCAATTTTTACAGTTATGAATTTACAAAAAAAAAAAAAAAAAATTTATTTTAAAATATAATTTATTATTTTATTTTAAAATATAATTTATTATTTTATTTTAAAATATAATTTATTATTTTATTTAAAAAATATAATTTATTATTTTATTTAAAAAATAAATTAGTTATACCTAAACATGACTATATTTATATAATTTATATTTTTTTATTAAAATATTTATAATTAACATATCAGTAGTAAAATATATGAGCGTAAATTATATTTACGTGCACCCAAACATAATATGTTAAAAGAAATACTTTAAAAATAAAGTTAGAACTTCTAATATTTAAAGTTATAAAAAGAAAAAAAAAATCATACTTACCTAAAAACTTATTCTACTCGTTTTTCTCCCTGGTTTTCTCTATGAGAACTCTTAGGGTTTGAGATGTGGAAGTAGATCCCTCGCTCCATACGAGCTTTCTCCATCCTTCTTGGATTTTTTTTTTTTTTAGCTTTTCTCCTTCCTTTTTTCTAGTTTTTTTACTGAGGCTGGGTTTTGAGCTCAATCGTGCCCGAAACTGGTCTCTTTGGTTTTCTAATTCTAGGTTTTTGAGCAGGTTCTTGTGCGTAGCTGTTCTTTCTGGTCTTTTTGAAGCTGGGTGTTGGGCTTTTCCTTGTCCAAAGCCGGTTGTTGCTGATTTTCTATAGCTGGATTTGCTAAAGATAGACTCTGATGAGATTTCGAGAAGGTGCGCGAATCTGTTCTTGTCTGAAGAGGAGGTGCCAGTTGTGAATATAGTTGGGGATCTTAATGAAAGAGGTATGTTAAATGTTTCCATGAGCTTAGTGGGTAAAATCTTAGCTTATAGGGAGGTTAGTCGGGATGCCTTTAAGGTTATGATTCCGAACGTGTGAATAACCTCTAAGAAGATTGATATTGAATTGATTGGATCAAACACCTTTGTGTTTAGATTCAAATGTAGATGGGATAGAAAACAGGTCTTCAAAGGAGGCCCTTGGTCATTTGATAACCAATTAATTGTGTTAAATGAGGCTCTAGAGGTGGGTATTATCCAGGAAATTGGTTTTAGGTTTGCCCCTTTCTGTGTTCAATTATACAACATTCCTTTAGCTTGCATGAATAAGGATGTTGGTGTGCTTCTTGGAGGGCTTCTATGTGAGGTTAAGGAAATAGATTTGGGACCGAATGGGTTGTTTTTGGATAAGCTTTTTTAGATTAAGGGTGATGGAGGATACCTTGAGTCCGCTAAAAAAAGGGTTGCGAATTTCTTTAGGTGACAGTGGAGATATTTGTTCTGTTATAGTGTGTTATGGGAGGCTTCCCAATTTCTGCCATTTCTGCGGCAAAATTGGTCACTTGGTGAGAGACTGTCCTGAGTCTGGTTCGAATCTGTTGAAGGAAGAATCTATGAAGTTTGGCCAGTGGATGAGAGCCCCGGTTCCTGAGAGAAATGCTTCTAGAGGGGACAGGTTTTATGCTAATAAAGATCACGGTCCTAGCTCGGCGAAGGAATCTGATCAATCAGCAGGGGCGGAAAAGGTGGGGCAAAATTCAAATGAGGTAAACCTTGCCCCTACTGTCACTACTGTACATATTCATTCTGTAGTCTCGGCCCCTACTGCTTCTTTTGAGCAGGATATTTCTGGCAGCTAAGCAGTGGTAGAGGTAGCTGAAAATAGGGGAGGACCTCTTCGCTCAGTCGAGAGAAAGGATTCTATAGCTAGTGTGGTTGATTAGGTTGTGAAAGGAGAGTGTTCTTCTGATTTCCTTGGTTTTATAGTAGCTGCCAGTTCTAAGAACCAGTCTACATTGCAGAGTAGTGCTTCTTTTATTGGCAAGGATGAAGTCATTAGTTCTAAGACCAAGAGGTGGAAACGACTTGCTAAGGGTAGATCAGGGAGTGAGAGTAGCAGTGTTTTGGGTAAGAGGGTGTTGCACTTTGATTAGGATGAGGGACATACTAACAAGAAAGGAAAATCAACAGATTCTTCTGTTATAGCAGCAGTGGCTGATGATCAGCACCGCTGCCAGACATGAAACTCCTTTGTTAAAATGTCCGAGGGCTGGAGAACCCACGGATATTTAGGTTTCTGCGCGATTTGGTGAGCAAGGAGTGTCCCCTTCTAGTTTTTCTCTCGGAAACTAGACTTAGTAGTAGTAATTCTGATCGGATCCGTCTTGAGCTTGATTTTGATAATTGTTTTTCGGTTGATAGAGATGGTCTCGGTGGTGGGTTGATGTTACTTTGGAGGAGTTGCCTTGTTGTTTCTGGTTTGTCTTTTTCCAAGAGTCATATTGACTCATCGGTTAAGGATGAAGAAGGTAATTTGTGGAGATTCACAGATTTCTACGGGGATCCTAATCATTCTCTTATGGATCACTCGTGGACTTTGCTTCATCGTCTTGCTGGTTTGAATAGTCTGCCTTAGCTAGTGGGAGGTGATTTTAATGAAGTGTTGAGTGTTAATGATAAGAAAGGTGGTGTTCCGAGGAATAACAAGGTTATTTCTTCTTTTAGGAGTGCTGTTGATGATTGCAGGTTGCTAGATATGGGGTTTAGGGGTTACAAACTCACTTGGAAGAATAATCAGTTTGATGGAAATATAATTCAGGAGAGGATTGATCGTGTTTTTTGCGGTTTGAACTGGAAAGTGTTGTTTCCAAATGCTTCGGTTACTCACTTGGATCATGAAGGTTCAGACCATAAACCTCTGCTGGTTGATAGGATATTCAGTGTGTCGAGGGAGGCTCTCCTAACATATGGGGTTCTCGCTTCCACCTTAAGGAAGCTTGGGTGAATGATGGTGATTGCAGGAAGGTTGTTGAAGCTGCCTGGAGAGCGGGTTATGGGGTGGACCATATTTCTAGCCCTAGAATTAGTGTGGGGCTTATGGCTGATAAGTCTGCTGATCGGTCGATAATTGTTATAATTTTACATCCCTTGAACCGTATCTTTTAATTGTAATTTCGAGTATTTTCGGTGCGTTTAATGTGTTTTGGGAGCATGTGCAGCTTCTAGGTAATTCCCGTGAAATTTACACGAATATATAATGAATCGAGCTCAGAACTGTGCACTTTGGGTACCTTGAGGGAGCATGTGATCATTGCATGAACATGCAACCAGCTTGCATGCATTAGAGAGCATCAAAGCCACATTGCATGGAAGAATAAAAGAATCTAGCAGCTGCTCGCCACCTTACATGAGAGAAAATGGAGAACTGCTGACTAGTTTACACGTGCAGAAGAAAGAAAACAACACAGTGTGCTGCGCAAGAAAGGAACGCAACCTCTGCTCAAGGTGGTTTGATCGCGCTGAAGAAGTGAGAAAATCCAGTAGGTATCGCGATCACCATAGCGACCTTGTCCAGCTCGCGGTACTGCTCGCATGCAGAAGAGTAAACCAAACCAGATAGCCTCGCGACCGTCCTTGCGATCTGGGCGTGATCGCGGTGTTGCTCGCGCTGAAGAAATTGCAGGTGATACAGATTGTAGCACGAGGAACCAGCGCTACCAGCTTGCTCGTGCCCATGCTCGCGCTCGAAAAGGTGCAGCAATCCAGAGAGTAGCGCGATGGAGACTGCGACCTGGACCAGCTAGTGACGATGCTCGCGCGTTGGAGGTGCAGCAGACCAGTGAGCACCTCAACCAAGCGGTGCGACCGCTGGTCGCGGAACACTGGTCGCAGCGGCAAAATTTCTGGTGCCCTAGTGCGCACCTATAAAAGCAAAAGTGCAACAACTTACGGGGGTTGGACTTCAGCAACTCCAAGGTGCGGACTAAGGCAATTTTCACCTACTTTTCATAGACCAAATCACCCAACATCATCACCAAACACCAACATAAGATTGGTTTCATGAATTGCTTCGAATATTCATTAAGGAAGACGAAGATCGACGGAAAAGAAGTATAAACCGAAAACGAGCGGATTTTGATTCTTGATATCATCGAATGAGTTGTATCACATCCCTTATCTTGTCTTTTTATTTATTTGATAACATGATAGCTAGTTTTGTTGTTAGGTTAGTCGTAGGAATCATGAACGGATTTGGATATTTGACTATGTAATATTTTTTATATGTTATTGCATGATTCGACTTTGAGATTACTTTTATATTATCTTGTTGTGATTTAATCTTGATCAATGCGATCGCGAAAGCAAGTCCAAATTTAGTCCAAATTTATATATATATATATATATATATATATATATATTATAATGTTTATAGGTATATTTTATTCTATCAATTGCGAGATATTCTTGTGTCTATGCATATACGAAAGTAATTTTCCAAGTATCTAGATTAATGGCAATTAGACATTATTGTGATTTGCATGAGAAATCATTATATTGCAATAGGGCTTAATTGACTCTAAAATCAATACTAGGTTAGTTTCGATAAGAAATTACTTAATTGACCCAGGTATTAGATTAACGACGATTTTCAATTAAATGCACTCTATGACCATAGATGTGTTTGATTGGATTTACATATCATTGGGTGACCCATGCAATGTGGTGTGACCTTAGTTGTAGAAGTCTTATCGTGTTAATAGAGTGCTTCATAAGTAGTCAATGTGTATCCTTATCCGAGATTGGGACCATGTGACCACCTAGCGTTTCCTTCCATAGAATCCGTCTCGCTTTATTTTATTGTTTTAGTTGATAACTTTAGTTTAATTTAAAACTCAAACAATCATTGATTTACTTTTATCACTTTAGTTTAATCTCTAGTTTTTAGAATTAGTACCTCCACTTCCTTGTGAATTCGACCCCGTACTCACGGGAATATATTACTTCGTCACATACTACACTTGGGATTTATCCCACGCGTTGTGTGCGTGTCATCTACAGGCCTGGAATAGAGCTAGAAAGAAGGCTAATGCAAAGGATCTGAAAGAGCTTAAGAAGGAGCTGGGGGCTTTGCATGCAGTGTCAGATGGTGAGGTGGATTTCAGAAGGGTTAAACTGGTGAAGGACAGGATTGATAAGCTGCTAGATAAGTATGAGGTGTTTTAGAGGCAGAGGTCTTGTAACATCTCTAATTTCAAATAAATATGAAAAGTATGGTTGAATTAATTTTGAGTATGTGAATATAATATTTATGATTTGAGGGTGGAAAATATAATTTTAAAGTTTTCAGGTGGACCAGGTGGAGCGGTCCAGAAAGAATACATAAAAGAAAAGGAAAATGTTAGCAGTGAGTACCACGATCAGTCACTGCGACCAGGGATCGCGATGAGCAACTCGCGGTGAAAATGATGATTTGAGGCAGTGAGCACCGCGACCAGTCACCGCAACCAGGGATCGCGATGAGCAGCTAGCGGTGAAAATGTTGATTTTGGGCAGTGAGCAACGCGACCAACATCGCGACCAGCTACCGTGATGGTTGATCGCGATGAAGGCGGTAAAATTACTCCAGTGAGCAACGCGACCAGGTGGCGCGACCACAGGTCTCGAGGAGTGGTCGTGGTCGCAATGACCAAATTTTTATAAATATATATATATATATATATATGGCGGTGGGAAGCTTCAAGAAGAAGCAAAAACAGAAAAAAGAGAAAGAGAGAGATCGGGAGAAAGAAAAGAAAGAAAGTAAGAAAAAGAAAAAGAAGAAGAGAGAGAGAAAGGAAGAGAAAGAAAGAAAGAAGAAGAAGAAGAAGAGGAAGAAGAGAAGAAGAAGAAGAGAAGAGGAGGAAAAAAAAAAGGAAGAAGAAAGGATAAAGAAAAGGAAAAAAGGAGGGAGAAAGAGAAAGGAAAAAAGAGGAGAAAAAGAAAAAATCCAGAAGAGAAAAGTTATAAAAAGGGTATCCAGGTTGGTGTACATACATTTTTTAAATCTTTACGAGTTTAATATGGGTTTTAATTCGAACTTGAGATTTTTGAATATTTTGATGAATATATTCTTATATCGTTCTTTATTTGAATATTTTAAGTCAATTCGATTTTCGATTAATAACGATTATGCTAGAATAAATTGTTTAAGAATATTGTTTGACTTACGAATATCGTTTGAAAATTTTATTATTGAATTTAACTTAGAATTTCGAATGAAAGTTTGTTAATTTTGAAATGAAGGAAATGAATTGATATGAAAATTAGAAAAACATTTTGTATTGAAACGGCCCTAGAATACTTGGACATAGAAAACGGATATAGGAGGTTGGTATACCAGCTGGGTTATTTCAGCAGTACTGCACTGTTATTATTAGTGACTGTTGGACTTCGCGGGGCAAACCTGGCATAGACCAGTTTAGGCGAATCCTGGAGGTGGACGTCACACCGATATTGATATTATGTACCTCCCTAAGGATGGTTCAGGCCCCCAGTGCCGGTACTAGGGTAGGGAGTTATTTCAGCCCATATTTCCGTCCAGAAAATTATGTTGAGTATACCAAAAGGCGAAGAATGAGATGAATGAATAAAGTGCTTATAAATGAAATTAGAAATGGGTTTCACATGATTATTTCATTGATTGTTACACAATGATATGTTTTTATATTATATCATGATTACATTTTTATTTTGAAATTTATTTAGTGATTTCGATATATAAGTTTAGTGTACACCCACTAAGCTATATGCTTAGTGCGTTGATTTCATCACGTGTAGGTAACATGGATACAGAGGGAGAAAAAGACTAGAGAGGAGGTAGCTGCAGTTTTCTGGGTTCTTCGAAGAACCCAGTTGGGTTCTTCGATCGAACCCATCTGGGTTCGATCGAAGAACCCAGATGGGTTCGATCGAAGAACCCAGAAGGGTTCTTCGATCTGAACCCAGAGATCGAAGAACCCTCTCTGGGTTCTTCGATGGGTTCTTCGAAGAACCCAGATTGGGTTCTTCGAAGATCCAAAAATTTTTTTTTTTTTTTGGATCCATTTTCAGATTGAATCTCAACCCTTCATTAATCTTGATGGACGGTTGAGATTCGATTTGGAAAATGGATTTAAATTAATTAATTTTTTATTTTTTATTAATTTTTAAATAATTTTATTATTTTATTTTAATTTTTTGATTTATTATTTAATAAAATAAAATTAAAAATTGAAAAAGACGAAAATACCCCTGATACTGTTCACTTTGACTAAAGTCAAGGGGGTGTCATTGTTAATAAACGATAAAGTTGATTTTACCTGTAGTTGGCCAAACCTCAGGGGGTGTGAGTGCAATTAGCTCTTAATATTACTAAGTATTATTATAGCTCAAAACTGTGGGTCCATTAGGTCCCCTTGCTAGTCCTTATGGTTGTTGATAACGAGGGTCACGGTAGATTAATTGAAGGGTCCAATTAATAGTGTTACGAAAGTAATGCGATTTAAATAAAAGAGAATAATTAAATAATGTGATTATTTAATTAATTAAATATTTAATAAAATAATAAAAATTAATAATTATGAATTATTAGTTCTATTTATTAAATATAAGGTCATGTGATTAAATAATGATTAGGACAAAAGAATTAAAATAATTTGATTATTTTAAAAGTCCTAATAGTCAATTATTAAAGTTTTTAGGGAGACTAAAATAAAAAAGGATTAGGAATCCTATTTTGACTTGATCAAAATTAAAACCCTAAAGACCTAGTATATAAGAGTTATTACACTAGGAAAAATCAAAAAAATACACAAGTGAAAAAGAAAGAGAATTCGGCCACAAAAGAGAGAAGAAAAGAGAAAAATAAGTTTTTTCTGACTCTCCCCTCTTTTGCAGGATTCGACCGGCGTTCTTTACACATGACCTCCATCTCTTGTCGTGACGTGCCCACACACACGTTGTTAGACCGTAGGTTATAGCTTGGAAGATCTGGTGGTAGATCAAGGAATCAGAAAAAAGAAAATAAAAAAAAAAAAAGGTATGTAGTTTCTAAAGTCTTTTTCTGCGTATATACAGGAACTCGTTCCTGATTGAAAAAGGTTTTCAATATAAGAAAAAATTTTGAAACCCAATTTCGCATGTTATACGATAATCAAAATCTTTTCTAAAACTCCCTTTAAATGGTAGCAAAGCCTTTGTTTCTAAGTTTTTGTATATGCGCAAAAGAAAAAGAAAAACTACATATTTCTTATTTATTTTTCTTTTTCTTTTTTATTCTTGATCTGTGATATATTATTGTGTAGGCACAAATCTAGAATGTATGATTTGTTTTTATTATTATATAATTTTATTGTATAATTTTAAAAGTGTAATTGGTCGTTAAATATATGGTAAATGGGTTATAGGATTTTTATTTTTTATTTTTTGGCCAATTGTTTATGGAAAAAGTTTTTTTTCTATATATTTTTTTGTAATTCTTGTAATCGATCTGCCCTACGAAGAGTCGAAGAAGTGGATGATGCGAAAAAGAAATCAAAAAAAAAAAAATTGCACAGCCCTAAGGGCAGCGACCGCACGGGCTCTCGCGCGAGCGACCGTGCACTCTCTTGCTCGAGCTCTGGCGGTCGAGCGCGCCCCAGCGGCAGCAGCCGCGTGCCCAGCGTGCGCAGGCTGCTATCGCGTTTGCACTGGGGCTGTTTTTTCGTGTTTCTTTTTTTTTTTTGCGAACGATTTTTTGCTGATTTTTCTGGAAAAATATTGTTGAATATTTTCTGAAAAAAGTGCAGAAAATTGGAGCGAAAAACCGTGGGTGAAACGACCCAAGAAAGCGCTGCTCGCGCGAAGACCGCGTGCACCTTGCGTGCGTGCGGCTATGCTGCTGGCAGCCGCACTTTCCCGCGCGTTAGGGTTGTTTAGGGTTTCGTCTTGACCTAGGGTGCGTGTTAAGGTAACACGTGGACCTCTGGAAAAGATGTTGACTTTGACAAAAATCAAGTTTGACTTAATTAGGAAAACGAAGACAAGAAGAATTCAATTCGAAGAAGAACTCTTGAAGACCAAGGAATGCCTTGGGAATACAATTGTAATTAGAGTTGTTTAAGTTAAATATCTCATGTCACTCGGTCAATTACGTATGCTTTATTTATTTTCATGTGATGATTATATGAATGTTAAAGTATTGTCATACATATGAATGTCATTTAGATTAGGTGTGCTTACACATGCATAATAATATGTCGTGCATAATTGTCATATTATATTGTTTTATTTTAATGTTATTAAAATAGGAAACAATTTCATAAATGACAATTAAATAATGAGATTAGTTTTTAGAAGTAAAAACTTAATAAATCTCATTAATAACTAATCTATATTAAAGTGTTTAATTAAAGTGATTAGTTAGATTCTTTGTATTAATTAAAATTAATTAGATTAATTACTTGATTAAAAAGAATCGAATAATGAGATTAGTTTTTATGAGTAAAAGGTTAGTAAATCTCATTAATGACTAATCAACCAATTAAAGAGTTTAATTAAATTAATTAGTTTGGTTCTTACATTAATTAAGATTAATAAGATTAATTACTTAATTAAAAAGAACCAAATAATGAGATTAGTTTTTAGGAGTAAAAATTTGGTAAGTCTCATTAATAACTAATCTATATATTAAAGTGTTTAATTAGATTAGTTAAGCCCATTTAATGTTAGATTTAATTTGATTAAACATTAATGACATAATTGGATCAAATAATGTGATTTAGTTTTAATAGTTAAAACTTGATAATTTCACATTTAATTTCTAGTTTATTTAAATAGTTTATGTAAATTAGAAATTGAAATAATAAATTATATTTTAAGAGTTAAAATTGAATAAATTATAACTAGTAAACTTAGATTTTATATTAGCTGTAGAATTTAAGTAAAAACTAGAAACATAGAGTTTTAGAAACTCTTAATTTAAAGAAAATCCTAAATTATAAATAGTGAGTGTGAGAGGGATATATGACATTATATCCCGTAGTCCCCATTGTTAGTTCAACACCGTGAGACTTGAGTGGCGCTTCGTGACGGCTTTACTTTCGTCCTCCCTACGGAGGATGTCCACAAGAGTCAATACCAAGGTTGACTTCCTAACGGATAGGTTTTCGGAATGTATTTTGGGACTGACCTAGCCTACCTAGGCACTCTCAAGTTAAGTTCATGAATTCTGAAACGATGGGTTACACTCATAAAGGACTTAATTAAGTTGTAAATTTATTGTTCTGACTAAAGCAAAGCGATGGTTGGATAATATAATAATAAAGAGTTATTATGGTATATTATCCGATTGAAAATGTTTCGCTCTAACATGCATGGATTTGACCTAACCTACCTAGGCACTTACTTATGGGATGTTGGATTATCGTGGCATAGCAACTAATTTTAGGAATTTTTAATTCATTAAAATATGCTCATGCATCATGTTTAATTTTATGCCAAACTATAGCATTTGATATGAATGTATGAATGAATGATATTAATTTATATTTATGTCTTTAAACAATGTCTTCTGCTTTATTTTCCTCGCAAACAAAACATTAACCAGGATAACTATATTAAGTGGAACATAACGTGAACGCAATCATGGTTTGCATAGACCTTAAATTTATGCTTACGGAGGAATGTCCTCCAGAGCCTGTAACCAACACATGACCAATTACCAAGGGTAAGACCGGCAAAGCAAATGTTGCTAAGCCATCTTCCTCTGGTTTCAAGAAGACGAAGAGGTCCACTGGTAAAGTAAAGGCTAAGCCCAAACTAAAGAGCACCACGACTGACTAAGCAAAAGGAAAAATGTTTCCATTGCATAGAGGTTGGTCATTGGAAGAGGAATTGTCTTCAATACCTCGAGGAGCTCTCCAATAAGAAGAAAGTAAAAAGTAAATCAGATTTACTTATCATTAAATTTTATTTAGTGGAAGACTATTCTTCACCTTGAATAGAAGATTCAGGGGCCACTAACTAATTTTGTTCTTCTTTATATTGGAATGATTATTGGCAAAAGCTGGAGGAGGAGTCCTTCACTATACACGTTGGAACAGGGGATGTCGTTTCAGTACAAGCAGTGGGAGTTGTTAGACTATAGTTTAATAATTGTTTTCTATCATTGAACAGTGTCAATTTCATTCTTGGATTTATAAGGAATTTGATTTCTATATTCAAATTACTTGAAACAGTTTCATAAGGTTTCTTTTAATGATAAATCAGTTATCATTTTAACAAATGGAATGAATATTTGTTATGGTATAATAACAAATAATTTGCATGTTTTAAGACCGCTAATTCATACATCACTACTTAATACTAAATTTTTTAAAGTTGAAAAACCTAAAACAAAGCTACAAAAGATTTCTCAAGTTGAGGACACGTATCTGTGGCATCTAAGACTTGGACATATAAACCATGATAGGATAAATAAACTAGTAAAAAACGGATCTTTAAGTTAGTTAGAGATCGGTACCTTACCTGTCTATAAATCTTGTCTGGAGGGTAAGATGACCAAGAGACCTTTTATAAGAAAAGGGATTAGAGCCACGCAACCACTTGAACTTATACATTCAGACGTCTGCGGACCAATGAATGTTAGAGCTACAGGTGATTATGAGTATTATGTCACATTTATTAACGACTACTCTAGATACGTGTATGTTTACCTAATGCAACGTAAGTCGGAAACTTTTGAAAGGTTCAAAGAATTCTGAGCTAAAGTTGAAAATCAATTAGGCAAAACAATCAAATCACTACGATCAGATCGTAAGGGTGAGTATTTCGACTAAGAGTTTAAAGACTACATGGTTGAACATGAGATAGTATCTCAACTCACAGCTCCATGTACACCACAACATAATGGTGTTGCGGAGAGGAGAAATAAAACCTTGATGGAAATGGTGAGATCTATGATTAGTTTCTCATCATTACCATATTCCTTTTGGGGATATACACTACAAACAGCGACTTACATACTAAATGTAGTTCCATCCAAATCTGTTTCTAAGACTCCTCTAGAGTTGTGGAATAGTCGTAAAGCTAGTTTGTGACATTTTTGCATATGGGAATGTCCAGTACATGTACTGAAGAATAGCCGTGGAAAGCTGAAACCTCGTTCACAAGTATGTTTATTTGTAGGGTACTTAAAGGAAACACGAGGTGGATTCTTTTATAATCCACAAGAAAACAAAGTGTTTGTATCGACAAACGCAACATTTCTTGAGAAGGATTATATGAGTAATCATAAACCTCGTAGTAAGATTGTGTTAAAAGAGATAGAACCTGGTACGACCAGTGCTCAGTCAACAAGAGTTGTAGACGATGTTATTATTCCATAAACATCTGATAGTCAGATAATTTCTAGTCAGGATACACTACCGCCGAGGCATAGTGGAAGGGTTGTTCGACAATCTGATCACTACGTAGGCATTGGAGAGGCACATGGTGTCGTTTCTAATGATAGTGTGGATGATCCTTTGATATTTAGACATGCAATGTAAGATTCTGACAAAGAGGAATGGCTTAAAGCCATGAATCTCAAGATGGAGTTCATGTACTCCAACTCAGTCTGGGAACTTATAGACTTACCAGATGGGATAAAACTCATAAGATGTAAGTGGATTTACAAGCATAAGAGAGGAGTAGACAGAAAGGTAGAGACCTTCAAGGCAAGGCTAGTGGCTAAGGGTTACACCCAGAAGGAAGACATTGATTATAATAAAACCTTCTCGCCTGTAGCTATGTTTAAGTCTATTATGATACTCTTATCCATAGCTACCTATTTCAGTTACGAAATCTGACGAATGGACGTCAAGATTGCATTCTTGAATGGCAATCTAGGCGAGAGCATATATATGATACAACAAGAGGGATTCGTATCCCAAGATCAAGAGCAAAAGGTTTGCAAAATGCAAAGGTCCATTTATGGACTTAAGCAGGCGTTTAGATCTTGAAACATTAGGTTTGATACTACGATCAAAACCTATGGCTTTGAGCAGAATGTTAATGAGTCTTATATACAAACGCATCATTGACAAGAAAATAGTTTTCCTGGTCCTTTACGTAGATGATATCCTACTCAATGGGAATGATGTAGGAACATTGTCAGAGGTAAAGGGTTCGCTTCTAACTAATTCCAAATGAAAGATTTGGGAAAGGCAAGTTATGTTCTTGGGATCTAATTGATAAGAGATCGTAAGAACAAACTGTTAGCGTTGTCTCAAGCATCGTATACCGACAAGATACTTGTGCGATTCTCCATGCAGAACTCCAAGAAAGGTAGTTTACCTTCAAGAAATGGAGTTCACTTGCCTAAGGAACAGTGTCCTAAGACACCTCAAGAAATTGAGGATATGAGACGGATTCCCTATACGTCTGCAGTAGGCAGTCTTATGTATGATATGCTATGCACAAGACCCGACATCTACTTCGCAGTGGGAGTAGCCAGTAGATATCAGTTCAACCCAGGATTGAATCATTGGGTTGCTGTTAAGCATATTCTCAAGTATCTTCGGAGAACGAGAAACTATATGCTTGTATATTCCCATCCGAATTTGATTCTATTGGGATATACAGATTTTGACTTTCAGTCAGACAAGGATTCAAGGAAATCCACGTCTGGGTTAGTATTCACCATTGGTGGTAGAGCCATAATTTGGAGGAGTATCAAGCAATCTTGCATTGTTGATTCCACCATGGAAGCTGAGTATTTAGCAGCTTGTGAAACAGCTAAGGAGGTTGTTTGGCTCCGAAAGTTCTTGAGTGATCTAGAAGTTACTTCAGATATGGATAGGCCCATGACACTTTATTGTGATAATAGTGGAGCTATGGCCAATTTAAAAGAACCAAAAAGCCACAAAAGAGGGAAGCATATAGAGAGGAAATATCATCTCATCAAAGAGATAGTGCAGCGAGGAGACGTGGTCGTGACGAAGATTACGTCGCAAGTTAACCTGGCTAATCCATTTACGAAGACCTTGATGGCTCAAGTGTTTGAAGGTCACCTAGAGGGTCTAGAATTACGAGATATGTCCCATCTGCTCTAGTGCAAGTGGGAGATTGTTGGGATTTATGTCCTAAAGCTTGTAATTGTTAATGGTTAAAGACTTAATAAGAATTATTTAGATTATTATTCAAGTTTATAAATGTTTTATATTCAGTAATACATTTGTATTATGCAAGAACATCATAGATTGCAAGATGTAATCTCAAAATGAGTATATGATGGTCATATACAACGAGAATTCATTTTGAGACATGCAATCTAAAGAGTCCGTAGAGAGCAAACAAAGCTGGGTACTTTGTTTGTGATTGATCTACTGCTGCAGTCCATTCTGTAAAGTACGGTGGTCTTATCCTAGACCGCTCATGTGGTTGACATGAGAAATGAGGCACCTTATATGATGAGATCATATAGGACTGAGCCACGATTTATATGAATCTCTCATCAAGATCCGTTAGTAGATAAGATTCATATATAATCGATAAACGATGGCTATTTATAGGTGATCTTAATCCTGAGTGCCTTATCGACACCTTCAGGTTGGATCGTGGCTTTTGATTTACCATGAGTGAGGTTGATGAGAATCTCGACCAATACCTCCGTATCTTGGAATTGCGGTTTAGCTTGTAGCTGGGAAGGTTTGAACACAATAGTGGAATCCACTCCTTCTTGATTGAAGTAGATAAGTAGTTCCCTTAAGGGTTAATTCGGGGCTTAAACGATTATGAACGCTCTCCTTCTTCTGTAAGGAAGACAGGATTTAATTATTCATTAAAGAATCAATGGTACTTAAAGGAAAAGATATTTCTAGAGGGGTATAACGGACGTTATGACTCAGCTCTAGTTATGAACTATTTGTGGATGATCACACTATATGCAATTAGCTATATCAATGGACGCTGAGACTTCAGATTGTATAAACATGTCTACAGTTCTGAGAGTGCAGCCCGGGTTTTTAGTGAAATAACTCCGAGGTTAATAATCATGAAATATTATATTCATTAAAGAATCAATGGTACTTAAAGGAAAAGATATTTCTAGAGAGGTATAACGGACTTTATGACTCAGCTCTAGTTATGAACTATTTGTGGATGATCACACTATATGCAATTAGCTATATCAATGGACGCTGAGACTTCAGATTGTATAAACACGTCTACAGTTCTGAGAGTGCAGCCCCGGGTTTTTAGTGAAATAACTCCGAGGTTAATAATCATGAAATATTAAGTAAAGAGTTTTAATTAATATTACTAAGTATTATTATAGCTCAAAACTGTGGGTCCATTAGGTCCCCTTGTTAGTCCTTATGGTTGTTGGTAACGAGGGTCATGGTAGATTAATTGGAGAGTCCAATTAATTAGTGTTACAAAAGTAATGCGATTTAAATAAAAGAGAATAATTAAATAATGTAATTATTTAATTAATTAAATATTTAATAAAATAATAGAAATTAAGAATTATTAATTATTAATTCTATTTATTAAATATGAGGTCATGTGATTAAATAATGATTAGGACAAAAGAATTAAAATAATTTGATTATTTTAAAAGTCCTAATAGTCAATTATTAAAGTCTTTAGGGAGACTAAAATAAAAAAAGATTAGGAATCCTATTTTGACTTGGTCAAAATTAAAACCCTAAAGACCTAGTTTATAAGATTTATTATACTAGGAAAAATCAAGAAAACACACAAGTGAAAAAGAAAGAGAATTCGGCCACAAAAGAGAGAAGAAAAGAGAAAAAAAAAGTTTTTTCTAACTCTCTCCTCTTTTGCAGGATTCGGTCGGCGTTCTTTACACGTGACCTCCATCTCTTGCCATGACGTGCCCGTACACACGTTGTCAGACCGCGGGTCATAGCTCGGAAGATCTGGTGGTAGATCGAGGAATCAGAAAAAAGAAAATCAATAAAAAAGATATGTAGTTTCTAAAGTCTTTTTCTATGTATATACAAAAACTCGTTCCTGATTGAAAAAGATTCTCGGAGGTATGGGTTGTAGGGAGATTGGGGCTTTTAACCAAGTTATGCTTGCGAAGTAAGGGTGGATGATAATTACCAATCCTACCTCTCTCTTGTTTAGGATCTTCAAAGCTAGATATTTTCTCAACTCTTCCTTTCTCCATTGTCCTGTAGGTAGAAATCTCTCCCATGTGTGGAGAAGCATTTTGTGGGGTCATGATGTGCTTAAAAGGTGAATAAGGTGGAAAATAGGAAATGGCTTAGATGTGGTTGTCTATGATGATCCTTGGTTTCCTAGAGACTCTAATTTCAGAACATTTTCCCCTAATTTGCTGCCTGAGGGTGTGACTATCTTAGCCTTGATTTCAGACTCTAGGCAGTGGTGTAATGAGATTGTTAATGAGTTTTTTTCCTGCTAGCTGAAGATGAGGTTATATTATTTCGTTGTGCTCTAGGCCTATTCCTGACTCCTTTTTATGGCATTGGGAGAAGATAGGTGAGTTTTCAGTTAGGAGTGTCTACAAACAGTCTCTTTTACAGCAGAATGTCTCTGCTCCTTCTTGTTCTAGCGGCTCTTTGCCTTGGTGGAAGAAGATATGGACTCTCAAGTTGCCTTCCAAAATCATAATTTTTTTTGTTGAAAGGCTTGCAAGGGGATCCTCCCCACTAAATCTGTGATGTTTAAGAGAGGAAAAAATGATTCGAAATTATGTAATTTCTATGGCAGTAGATCTGAGTCTGCTAATCATGTAGTTTGGGGCTGCAAGGCTGTACAGGTTTTTTAGAAGTAGCTGCATCTTCTTTCACTCTATTAAGTCTTTTGGTGCTGTTGATTTCTTAGACAGATTGCTTTTGTTCTTCTCTGTGTTTAAAGAGGACCTCACTAAGGTTTTTATTGTAGTTGTCTAGCTGGCTTGGAGGTCTAGCAATTTGAAGCTTTTTGGTAATCCTCTTCATGTGAATTCTGATGTTTGGAGGAGGGCTGCTGGTTTTTTACAGGATGTTGCTGCTGTTGATCTTTGTCCTGGGCAGGTTTCTGGGTTTGCTGGCCTTGCTGCTGCTTTTTCTGGGCATCTTTTTGGCTCTAGACTTGTTGCTGATTTTTCTGGGCAATCTGATGTTGTGCCTGTGCAGGTAGCTGGTTCTCTTGGCCTGGGTTCTGTTTTTTCTAGGCTACCTTCTAGTGTTTCTAGTTTTCCAGCTGTTAATTTTCCTGCTGCTGTTTTTTCTAGTTTTCCAGGTAGTTGTTCTGGTGTAGCTGTTCTTCCTGCTGCTATTTTTTTCCAGGCAAGAGCTTTTTTCTGGCTAACATGTTGACTGTTCCTCTAGTCAGGTTGTTGATTTTTCTAGGCAGGCTTGTGTTTTTTCTAGGCAATCTGTTGACGTCTTTGTGCAGGTTGCTGGTTCTCTTGGCCTGGTTTCTGATTTTTCAGGGCAGCCTGTTGGTGGTTCTGGTGTGGCTGGTCTTCATGCTGTTGTCTCTGGTTTTTCTGCTCCTCCCAGCCTGCCTTCAACCCCTGTTATCTCTTGGTTGCCCTCTATTTCTGGTTTTAAGATTAATGTTGATGCTTCTATCAATTTGCTTGAGAATTCCTTTGGTATTGGGGTTGTGGTGAGGAATGCTTTGGGTTCTGTTGTTTGTGTTTTGGCAGGTTTTTTTATTGCTTCTTTGATGTGGAGTCAGCTGAAGCTCTTGGGTTACTTAGAGGGCTTTCTTTAGTTGTTGAAAGAAGGTTCTTCCCCTGTGTTCTCAAGTCTGATTCTAAGTTTGTTGTGCAGCTTTGTATTGGTGCTGCTTCCTCTAGGGTAGAGGTGGATAATATTATCCAGGATGTTCAAGTCTTTTTATCTCGTTTTGCTTGTTTTTCTCTGTTTTTAGTTCCTCGTTCCTGTAATATGGTAGCTGATGTTACTGCTAAATGGGCAGTCAAGCATAAACTATCTAAATGCTAACTTTCCTGTCCTAACTGACTTTCCAGGCTAGTTCAGGCTGATGTTTCTGATTTTTCTTGTTGATTAATACAATTCTCTTTTTAATATATATATATATATATATATATATATAATTTTAAAGTTATAAAACCCTATATTTATATAGTAATATAGTTATAATGTATTATGGGTTCTGTTTTTCAATTATTATATTTTTAGTTTTTTTTTTTTTAACAGCATCTTTTGAACATTATATTAAATCAAATTCATAATGATTGATTCAGTGACATAGATTTGGATTATCCGAATAAAATTTTATGAACAAAGTTTTTGGATAGCTTTACTCCTTAAAAGTTTTTTTTTTAATGAAATTATGAGAGTTACTCTCGCTCTAAAAAGTCTTTATAGAACACAAATAAAATTTTATTTAAATTTAATAGTTCGTTGTAAATGAAAATTTCGAATCTTTTTATGAATGTAAAACCAAATATGTCATGTAATTATCATGAATAAGAAAGTTATTGACGGAATTGCGAATTTTAGCTTAATGACTGTGATGGTTAAAAATAATCAAAAGGTTTAGACCCAAAAATAAGCCCAAAGTACACAGGCCAAACAAGCCCAGCAGTTAATAAAGCTCAAAAGACAGGTTCAGCGGTCGACGAGGCCCAAAAGCTATCTCAAGAGTTGACAAAGTCAAAAATTGACTGGGTCTAAACATTTAAACGAGTGACCAATCAACCAACAGTTTCGAGATGACAGGAATCCCTGATATCTCGGAGCACGACATCCTCAGTCGCTCCTCTATCGGCTAACACATACTACTATAAGTACAGCCTTATGGCTTCATAAAGGGGGATCAAGCATTTTTTTATCAAAAGTTGTCACTCTGCTATCAAATTATAAAATTTTCACACGACTTAATTGCCACCCAACCACATTCAACATAGTCAACACCGAGCCCTCAAACCTACGCTTGACATATCAACGAATACTCATTTTCTATTCGAATAGTCAACACATACTACTATTACGTTCGACATACGATTACTCTAGGTGGTAATCCCATTTTTTATTCTTTTGTATTCAAATTCTCAATCTAACTTGGGCGTCGGAAACTATTTGGCTGGCATCACCCTGGTGTCCCAAAGAGCACGACTTCTTTTTCTATATTGTGCAGGGTGTTGGCCCTACTTCTATCTAACTTAAGGTCCACAAATCTCTTAAGTAGATTTCAGCATCTACAATTCAGTGCCACCGTAGGGCCCGACAACGTCAAATCAACGCAACAATTGACATTTAAATGACATGGCAGAGAAGTCAAATCCCACTATGGAAGCCTAGCTCGCGACATTAATAGCATAAATGAATGAGAATTCCGAACGACTCCAGGCGTTGGAAGCAGAAAACAAGGTCGTTCGTGCTAAAAACAAAAACTTGCAAGCCAAGGTCGAGTCCCTAACAACTTCGATCACACCACCACCGGGGTTCAGCCACGTCCACTATGAAATCAATACTAATCCCTCATCTGCTCCGCGACAAACAACCCCTGCAACATTGACCTCCAATGCCCACCATCTGATCTTCGATTTAAGATCAAGTGCAGACGACCCTGCCATACCTGAAGGCGATCAGGCCCCGGAACCTGTTGCGCCCGACTCAACTGCACCAACAAGTCCTTCAATTAATATGGGAGCTGTCGTACACCCAGCGACCACCGCTGTAAACTTGCAAGCACCGCCAGTATTGCACTCGACGGGTATAGTAGGCTCGACCTCAGCTTTATCTGACCCTGAACTTGCATGCAGGTTGTAGAAATGGAGGCCTTAATCCAATGCATTCCTAGAATGTCAGTTCCAATTAAGAAGAGCTCTATCAATAACTTTGCCGACTCCCTTTTCTTCGATGTCATCGCGCTCGTCGAGATGCTAAGGAAGTTCAGTTTCCTCAATATGAAGCACTACAACGGATCCGGACAATCATATAGCCCAATATCGCCAACGCATGTTCATGGCAGCGATACCCAGATATCAGTGCGAAACATGCATGTGCAAGGGATTCAGATCAAGCCTAGTAGGTCCGGCTGTACACTAGCATATAAACTTGTCCAACAATTCAATAGCATTATTCACCCAATTGAACGACATTCTCGTCAAGCAGTTTGCCAGTAGCCAAAAACTGGAGAAGCAATCAGACGACCTATACACGATCAGACAACGTCGTGGCGAGTTACTATACACTATGTAGGTCGATTCAACAAGGAAAAGATGTTGATTCCCCATTGCAATCAAGTCACAGTCATTTTCACTTTCAATAAAGGACTCCTCCATGACTCTGACCTCTATAAAGAACTGACAAAATATCCATGCAAAATAATAGAGGACATCATCGCCAAGGCTTGGGCTCAAACCAAATAAGAGAAAGATGAAGTCAACTACACTCCGTCGAAGCATAACAGAAATGACGACCAACACAACTGTGGTGTCAAACGCAGATCGATAGAGTGTAAACCAAAGCCCTACCTAACAGAATGTCGTCGAAATGAAAGATCATGCAATGACCGTACCCCACGTGACAGGCAGCCTCGTCAACCAGAAAGGCCAAGAACTAAGGTACCCGAATATAACCTGAGCATTACACGTGTTGAAGTCGTCGCAGTGATGAAGAACCTTGGATAATTCAGTGAAGTGGCCTGGAAGAATGTCGAGCCCAACAGATAAAAGAGACTCTACCAAATGGTGTGACTTCCACGGAGATCACAAACACTGAACAGGGGACTGCATCGCCCTCAAATTCGAGGTGGTTGAGCTCTTGAAAATGGGGCACCTGAAGGAATACCTCACCAACAAAGGCAAGAAAACTTTGAGCACCGAGACGAGCGCCAAAATGAACATAACATGCCTCCTCTTAAACCCCCACGACACGAAAGAGTTGTGAATGTCATCACCAATGGACCAAAGATCAATGAAGTCTCATACTCAGCGGTCAAGCGCCACACTCGATAAGCAAGCAATTCAGAATTTCATTCTAAGAAGCCGGTTGACGACCAGATTATCAACTTCAACAATAACGAGTATACGAAATTGCTCAATCCACACCACGACGCGCTCGTCATTTCCCTTCATGTAGCCAACTGTTTAATAAAGCGCATCTTGATAGACAACGGCAGCTCTATAAATGTGTTATTCTTTGAAGTCTTACGAGAAATGCATATCGACGAGTCAATCATAGTTCAACCGTACTAGTCAAATTCAACGACGAGCACAAAAACACCATAGGAAAGATCACCCTACTAATTTACACGGAAGGCATCAATATCAACACCTAATTTATGGTGCTCGATTACCCCTCAGCTTATAACGTCATCATAGGTCGACCCTGGATACACGACATGAGAGTTATCGACCCTGGATACACGACATGAGAGTTATACCCTCGACGTACCACCAAACACTTCGCTTCCCGACTAGATGGAGGGTACGCAAAATCCGCGGAGAACAATGAGTTTCAAGAACACTAACACCTTGAAAAACAAACCATCATAATTACAGCAGGGGTCGAACAGTATAATCCACAAATGGAAGAGCACGACGAAGTTCAAATCCACTCAGAATACCCCGAGCACAAAGTCCAGATTGGGTCACTTCTCAAACCAGATATTAGAGCCCGACTGATCGAGTTCTTAGCTCGACAATATGACTACTTTACATGGTCACACGCTGACATCACTGGCATCGACCCCAGCGTCATGGTCCATGAACTCCGGGTTGACCCCGATATCAAACCAGTGAGACATAAGCGGAGAAAATTCACCCCCGAGCGAAACAAAGTGATCAATAAGGAGATACAGTGTAACATCCCTAATTTCGAATACATATGAAAAGTATGATTGAATTCATTTTGAATATGTGAATATGATTTTTATGATTTGAGGGGTGGAAATTATAATTAAATGTATGTATATTTTTAGGTTTCATAATGGACCAATTTGAACGGTCGAAAACAATGACAGTAGGCATCGCGACCAGGGATCGCGATGAGCAGCTCGCGATGAAAAGGATTATTTGGGGCAGTGAGTATCGCGACCACAGATCGCGATGATCAGCTCGCGATGAAAGTGGCACATTTTGACCAGTGAGCATCGCGACCGAAGCAACGCGACCACCGCTCGCGATACCGGTCGCGATGGCTCAAAAATTTTAAAAAAAATATATAGCACCGCATGATGAAGCGGTGAAGCTTCATCAACTAAATGTGAAGCAAAATAACACAGAAACATCACAGAATTAAACCGAGAGAGAGAAGAGAGGAGAGGAGAGAGAAAGAAGAAAAAGAAGAAGAAGAAGGAGAAAAGAAGAAGAAGAAGAAGAAAAGAGAAAGAGAAGAAGGAAAGGAGAAGGAGGAAGCTTTCAGGTTTGGTGTACACGTATTTTTTGAATTTTCAGTTTTCCAGAAATTTTCGGAATTGTCAAATTTTAGAGTTTCTGAGTTATTTGAATTATAGGGATTATAGATTATAGTTTAGATTTGATCTATACGTGTTTTGGAATTTTTTCAGTTTCCAGAATATTTCAGATTTGTTGAAATTGATTAAATTTGCGTTATTTGAATTATATTGATTAGCAAATATAGTTCAGGTTCGATATATACGAGTTTTCGAATTTTTTTCAGTTTTTCAGAAATTTTCGGAATTGTCGAATTTTATAGTTTTTGACTTATTTGAACTATATTGAGTAGAATGGATAGTTTGAAACCGATTTCGGATTAATTTGAATACGATTTGGTTATGGAAATATATTGTTGAAACTGATTTAAATTGTATTATATTGTGAAATGTATAGGAAAATAATTTTGGGGCGATTTGATTCGAAATGGAATTATGAAATACGTTTGAGTATATTTTGGATTGATTTGATATGATTATTGATTTACATTCGTATATTTCCGTTATATTATATTTGATGAATTTTGTATTTCGAAAATATAAATATATCGATATGTATTGAAATTGACTACGTTGAAAATTGAATTCGATGATTCGGAAAGAAATGAGATATGTTGACATTGGTTTTGAGAAAATATTTTGGCTCTGATGTGTATAAACATAGATATGGATATAGGAGGTTGACATGTCAATTGGGTTTCTGTCTGAACAGTACCGTGCCGATATATTCTGTTTGTACCACCCTTCTTAGGGTTCTGTCATGGGACATTCACAGCGGGTAAGTCCGTTAGTGTTCCATTCTGATCTGATGTTCGGCTGCTCGCCCGTTTGCGTCCTGTGCCGAACAACCCGTAATCCAGTCCGATAACTTATGTTTTGTATGTCATGAGCCAATCTGAAAACTGATTTGTTATATGAAAATGTTTGAGAAATTATGACAAATCTGTCTGTTAATTGATTTTGAATATTTGATTTGATATGAGCCCCATATGCTTTACTTATATGTGATTTATATTTTGATTAAGAATAGATATACATATTTGACAGAGTAAATTTGTCTATACAATTTGTGTACATCCACTAAGCAATATGCTTAGCGTGTTGAGTTTTCTCGCACGCAGGAAACAGAGGTTCCAAAGGCGATAAAGATAAAGAAAAGTAGAGACTGCAGAACCAGAGTCCGGAATCACATCTTTCCTACATATATTTTGGTAGTTCGTTTGTAATAAGTCTATATAATTTTGATACCACATGCATATACAGAAACTTTTGTAAATATTTAAGGAGCTTCCGCTATGTCAATATTTTACTATATGTTTATATTATTTAAATCTTTATACATGATATTATGATAATTGATTGGTAAGTCGCACTATATTTGGAAGGGTGCACAAAATTGATTTGAGAATTTAAAAGTTGATATTTATGAATTTTAATTGTAAACAGGTTTTGGAAAGTCAGAAAAAAACAGAGGAAACTCTGGCAAGATTTTTAGAAATTTATTTGAACTATTTTCAAATGTTTTTAATATAGTTTTCAATTATGGTTTATAAAAATTAGATTTTAGTATATAGTAGCGCTCCCTGATTCGGTCTGAGCGGATTTGGGTCAGAGGGTGTTACAGTTTTTGGTATCAGAGCAATGGTTTAGGCGTTCCTAGACCATAGCAAAATATTTTGTATATAATACTATTGTATATGCATGCATTATAGAAAAGAAAAACAGGAAGATGTGACTCTAAACTGCAGAATTCCTCTTCTGTCTTGCATAGGATATGGAACCTTTTGGAGATAAAGTCAGAAGTAGACCTGGTAGTTCTGCCAGAGTAGTTAAGGAGATTCTGGACCAGCCAACAAGTAAGAAATTGAAAGGATCCCAAGTTAAGTGTCGGAGACAACAGCAGAGACCCCTAACCACAGTTAGAGTGGGACAAGTAGTTATAACAGTAACTAGTATCCCTGGGAATATAACTAGGGGATCAGTCCCAGCACTGTGCAAATATTGTAAAAATAAGGATCTGGGGAAGTGCCGGAGCTTGACCGGAGCCTGTTACAGATGTGGATCCCACGATCATTTCGTGAGGGATTGTCTGCAGAATCAGACTGCTTCTGCTAGGCCATCGGAGAGATCACTTTCTACTGTTTCCAGAGGGAGGAGACCCAGTCAAATAGGGACTGATGTTCGTAGGCATATAGGGGCAGCAGAGCCTTCAGGGAAACATGATGGTTGTGCCTCAGCACTGTGTGAACATTGTAAAAGGAAACATCCTGGAGAATGTTGGAGAGTAACTGGAGCTTGTTTTCAATGTGGATCTCAAGATCATATATATAAAGATTGTTCGAAGAGAAAGAATACTCATGTTTCGCAGGCAGAGAGATCAGCTCCTGCTAGGTCATCGAATGTGATAACTGGTATGATGTTTATTTTTGATATTCATGTTACTGCATTGGAACATATATATTAAAACATGTGTAATATGCATCTTTCAATTACAGCATGATTGTGAATAGAGTATATTGTCGAATTGAGAATTAGGGATATGAAATTTTAGATGATTTGATGGAATTTATATTTCTGAGAATTTGATATGAATTGAGGTATAAATTTGGGTTAGCGAGATATCAGATTATAATTGATTATCGTTGGAGAATGAATCGTTAAGATTATGTGTAGAATATGGAGAACTGAATAAATTTACGATCGAGGATAAGTACATATATATTGTTTCGGATTGATGGTTTATTTGATCAGCGAAGAGAAGCCCAAGTCTGATAAGGATTTTATGGGTTATAGAGATGCTCCAGATGTGATTACTGGTATGATTTCTATTGTTGATATTACGGCACTTGCATTGATAGATCCAGGATTTACACATTTATACATCTGTGATGCTATGTTGAGAAATAGAAATTTGAAAACTGAATCTACTGATTATGAGATCGAGGTGAGTAATCCTTTAGGGCACAGTGTGATTGTAAATTGGGTATTTAGAAATTGTCCTATCGGAATTCAGGGGCATGAATTTCTGGGTGATTTGAGGGAATTACCATTTCATGAGGTCGATGTAATCTTGGGCATGGATTGGTTAACCAGACACTGTAGTAGCCAAAATATGTATGGCCCAAAATATGTCCCAAAGACAAAGCCCAGAGCTAAAAGTGGGACTGCATTCTCATGTAGTACGACGGTGGACCATTACGAAGACCATGTTGTCGTACGACATACATTCGACATGAAGCACTCTTATGTAGTACGGCGATAGACCAGTACGAAGACCATGCCGCACGACATAAAGCTCTCTCATGTAGTACGACAGTGAACCAGTACGAAGACCATGTCGCACGATATGAAGCTCTCTCATGTAGTACGACGGTGCTACATATCCCACACATCCGAGTAGCATCAAGGGATATAACTCAGTATCCACATTTGGAAGAGCTCCTATGTAGCACGACGTGCCCTTCTCATGGTGACATCCAATCAGCATATCATGCGACACGCAATCATGGTCCAGATTGACAAAAACCTACATGTCGTACGACAGAGAATCTCCGTCGCTCCGAGGGAAACCAGATTGTGATCTACTTTGAAACGGGTCCTACAAAGCCATAATGACACTTGATGGCAGCCCAATCAAAAGAAGCACCCAGATGCTTTCTTGGTGGAAGACAGAGAAGAGAGAATGATGAGATCTCTCAAAAGGGAGAAGCATCAGTCTCCTATAAAGAGGAGGATAATCCCTCATAAGAAAGAGACCGAAAAAACGAAGATCCAGAGATCACTAATACAAAAACCACATCCTCCGGCCATTGTTGATCTTCTCCGATCACCCTCTAACCTTACATCTCTTTTGATCAAGGAGACCCCAATTTGCCAAGATAGCAGGAAGTATCACTCATCTCCATTTACGAGCATTACACATTTATTAGCACTCGCTAACTTGACCGTCGGAGTGACTTTGGCCGGCACCACCCCGGTGTCCCAGACGTCCTGCGGGTCACGTGCGTTCTGTCTTTTCAGGTTGTAGTGCCCCGTGTCCCCGAGCAATTTTTGAGGACTACAATTTGGAACCCATTGTGGGGCCCGACAATCTCTAAGCAAGCAAAGAAAGAACGTGGCAACCCCGACTATGTCATCGGACGATTTTCATCACGATGCGATGGAGGTTAGGGTACAACTCCTCATATCCCAGATGCAAGAGAATACCCAAAGGCTCCAAGCACTAGAACAAGAGAATCAACGAGTATTGGCGGAGAACCAAGAATTGCAAAATAGGATCAATTCGCTCACTGTCGTGCGACCGTTCGGAGACGCCTCAACATCCCAACCCTTGCCATTCGAGCAAGCCGCTCACGCTACTTACTACGCGCCAGTCCGCCCGGACGAACAAGGTACTACCGCAAGAGACCTCGATCCAACCCACGTAGGCTCAGAGCCTAACATTCGAGTCATGAATGGACCGCACATGTAACACCCCCGACCCGACCCAGCTGGATCGACCCGGGGAGCGCTACTCGGACTTTCAAATACTTTCTAAATTCATTTTATAATCCGAAAATCGTTGTGAGCCCATCAATTCAATACATATCATTTATAAATTTTAAAACCATTTTCGAGTGAGCCCAATAAATAAACTTTTTACAAAAATTTCGGCAGAGTTTCGTTTGTTTTTCGGATTTTCCAAAACCTGTTTTTCCACAAAACAATTCAAATACAAATTCAATATCAACACTTCAATATCGTTTTCAAACAATTGCGCACTCTGCCGTTTAGTGCGACTTTTCCAACAACAGTTTATAAAATAAAATTATTCAAGGGTCGATATTTACAAACATTCTAATAATAAAAGACAGAAATCATAAAATATTTAATTACAAAATATATTACGAAACATATTTACAAATCCTCTGTATATGCATGCTTTCAGAATATATACATATAACAACAATATAGCTACCCAACTGTGATAACTCTGGGACTCTGTCAGCAAATCTCTCCCTCTTCAGTCTTTAGCTTCATCGGGATCCCTGGTACCTACGCGTTAGAAACAAAACTAACGCGCTAAGCATATAGCTTAGTGGGTGTACACTAAACTCAAATGTGAAAATCATAAATAACTTTTAATAATAAACAAATCACAATATATATGTATATATATATATATATATATATATATATATATATATATTTCAATTCGAATCATTTACAAAATCAATTTAACTTCCAAAATCAAACCATAAAACAGTTTTAATCACTTTCATTTCACCAAATGGATCAACATATAAAATCAGTTAAGACAATCATTCAATTCACTTCTCAATGCACTACAAATCTGGCCTGCTAGAATACTCAACATACTAGGACTGGAATATGGGTCAAACTCCCACCCTAGGACGAATCCTAAGAGTGGTACGTATCTCCCTACTCTAGGACCGTGGGTACGGAACCTAGAGAGGTACATAACTCCCTATCCCAGGAACGAATCCTTAGGAAGGTACGTGGCTCCCAACCCCCATGACGAATCCTGAGAAGGTACGTGTCTCCCTGCCTCTGGACGAATCCATGAGGAGGTACATAATAATCATCAATAGCAATCAATAGAGGCGCAGTACTGCTCAGTAAACCCAGCTGGTATACCAACCTCCTATATCCATTTCTATGTCTAAGTATCCTAGGGCCGTTTCCGATAAACTAGATTCACAATAGATTTCACAATAGTTACTCAATAAACAAGAGTTACTCAATAACACACAATTCACACAATACTCTTCAAGAAAAATAATCAATAGTTATACGAAAATCTAAATCAAGTATTTTTAACGAAATCGAAATATTCGAAAACACAATCAAAATGCGATCTATCATAAAATCATTCCAAAATCAACAATAGATATATCAATCATCGATTTTTCATATAAAATAAACAATTTTCATACGAAAATCGAAAACGAGACATTTCAACGAAATCGAAAACGAAAACGAAAACGAAAACGATAACGAAATACTTTTCGTAAAGATTCCGAAAACGAAAGTACACCAACCTGGATACCGTTTCCTTTCGGCAAATCGCGGTTCCACGATTTTCTTTTCCTTTCCCTTTTTACCTTATCTTTCTTCTTCTTTCTTTCTTCTTCTTCTTCTTCTTTCTCTTTCTTTTCTTTCTCGGTCTCTTCTCTCTCTTTTCTGCTCTGTGTGTTTTCTGGCTTCTGCGAGAAGCTACTTTTTTTCTTTATATTTTTCGGCTGTCGCGACCTGTGGTCGCGCCACCAGGTCGCGGTACTCACTGGAGCGTTTGCACCGCCTTCATCGCGAGCACACCTCGCGGTACCTTGGTCGCGCTGGTGGTCGCGTTGCTCACTGCCAGAATTTGACATTTTCATTGCGAGGAGTTCATCGCGACTTGTGGTCGCGGTGACTGGTCGCGATACTCACTGCCAAAAATCTCATTTTCCACCGCGAGCAAGCCATCGCGACCTGTGGTCGCGGTGACCAGGTCGCGATGCTCTCTGCTTCAATTTTCCTTTTTCTTGCATCATTTTTGACCATTCCATCTGGTCCACCTGGAAATCATCAAATTAAACATACTTTTAATTACATTTTCACCCCCTCCAATCACAAAATTTATTTTCACATATATAAAATTAATTATCCGAAATCCGGGATGTTACAGCACATCGTCGTACGACATACGGCGGACAACACACGGAATGGGATGGGAGGACATCGATCAGACGACATGGCAAGAGCTACACAAGGATTACCGCCTATGTCCACCCCCAATGGAAACGTCGGCTCAACCCAACCAACCATCCCGCTACAAGGAACGCCATCAAGCCCTTCGCATTCGGCGCCGTCGAACCCAAACAGAGTAAGTACCGAGCCAACCTTGGCTAACCGGGACTTGGCACGAAGGTTCACAGAGATGGAAGCACTCATCCAACGCATTCCGGGAATGCCCACTCCTATAAAGAAAAGTGCGGCCAATAGTTTTGCCGACTCTCCCTTCGTCGACACAATAGCATTGGTGGAGATGCCAAGAAAGTTCAACTTTCCAGGTATGAAGCAGTACGACGGTACGACGGACCCCGACGACCACATTGCGCAGTGTCGACAACGGATGTTCACGGCCGCCATCCCGCGTGACCTTAGGAAAGCATGCATGTGCAAAGGTTTCGGTTCGAGCCTCGTAGGACCTGCCCTACAATGGTACACCAACCTTCCCAATGTTTCTATCAACTCTTTTGCCCAACTTACTGACATCTTCGTAGAGCATTTCGCTAGTAGCCGAAAGCTAGAAAAGCAATCCAACGACCACTATACAATCAGCCAAAGGAGGGGCGAACGCCTACGGGACTTTGTTGGCCGGTTCAACCATGAAAAAGTATCCATCCCTCATTGCAACCAGGCAACAGCCATATCGGCCTTCCGCAAGGGTCTACTCTATGATTCCGACCTATACAAGGAGCTCACCAAATACCCTTGTAAAACCATGGAAGACGTCCTAGCCAAGGCATGGGCACAGATAAAGTGGGAAGAAGACGAAGTAAACTATAAGCCCAGTAGAGTGAACTACAAAGAAGATAAATCAGAGAGGACGGTCGAACAACGAATTAACAACCGACGTAGCGGTTCATACCCAACAATACCCCGAAGGGACGGCCGTATAAGGTATGAGCGCCGGCGCGACGATAGACCACCAAGGCCGTACGTCGGCCAAAAAATATAACACCAGAATACAATTTGAACATCAGACCAATAGAGGTAGTCGCCATACTCAAAGGAATGGGTAGATCAGTTCGGTGGCCAGACAAGATGATGAGCCCGCCGGATCAAAGAGACAACTCCAAATGGTGCGAATTTCATGGCGACCACGGTCATCGAACTGAGCATTGTGTGGCGCTACGATTGGAAGTGGCCGAACTACTTAAGAAAGGTCACCTTAAAGAATTCCTGACTGACAAAGGTAAGCAGACTTTTCTGAACAAAGATAGGTCGCACGACATTGTTTCGATCCCACCACCAGAACCTCCCAAACACGAGAGAACCGTGAATGTCATCTCTGGTGGATCAGAAGTAAATGGAGTAACCTACTCGGAGGCAAAGCGCCACTCGCGGCAAGCCGGTCGTACGGACGTCCAACGAACTCATACGGTGGATCCTACGTATAACTACCCAATCAGTTTCAGCAGCGATGAGCATATGGACTTATTCAATCCCCACCACGATGCACTAGTCATCTCACTGACAGTGGCCAATTGTTTGATCAGACGGATCCTAGTGGACAATGGAAGCTCAACAACTGTACTCTTCCTCGGCGCACTGAAAGAGATGCATATTGATGAGTGTAACATCGTACGTCGCTCCACAATCCTTGTAGGATTTAGTGGAGAACACAAGAACACTCTGGGAGAGATCACCCTTCCTGTCTACGCGGAAGGTGTCAACTTGAACACTCGTTTCCTCATCCTGGACTGTCCGTCGTCCTACAACATAATCATGGGTCGCCCGTGGATTCATGAGATGAGGGCAGTCCCCTCAACATATCATCAGGTCATCCGTTTCCCTACCAGGTGGGGAGTCCACGAGATCCGAGGGCAGCAAAAGACCTCGCGTGACTGCTACCAGAACACTCTAAAAAACAGGCCGTCCGACTTATAGCAATTACAGAGTGAGAGCACCCCCACCAACAAAGACGAACCAGATATGGAAGAACTCGACGAAGTGTCCATACATCCAAAGTTTCCAGACCACAAAGTTATTATCGGATCCCGCCTTCCACAAAATATCCGAGCAAAGCTACTAAGCTTCTTGACGGCGCGGCACGACAACTTCGCATGGTCACACGCAGACATGGTCGGCATTAGCCCAGAAGTCCTAGTGCATAGGTTGCAAGTCGACCCGAATCATCCACCTGTGAAGCAAAAAAGAAGGAAGTTCGCGCCCGAGCGCAACAAAGTTATAAATGAAGAAATCCAAAAGCTAATTGACATTAGCTCAGTAAGAGAAGTAAATTACCCAGACTGGCTCGCAAACATAGTAGTAGTGAAGAAAAAGAATGGGAAATGGCGAGTTTGCATCGACTTCACAGACCTCAACAAGGCTTGTCCGAAGGATTCCTCCCTCTCCCACACATCGACATGATGGTGGACGCTACAGCAGGCCACGAACTATTGAGCTTCATGGATGCATTCTCCGGTTACAACCAAATCCTTATGCATCCGGACGACCAAGAGAAGACTTCTTTCATCACGGAGCGCAGCATTTTTTGCTACAAAGTGATGCCGTTCGGCCTCAAGAACGCTGGGGCAACCTACCAAAGATTAGTCAACAAAATGTTCGCAACCATGCTCGGACAGACTATGGAGGTCTATATCGACGACATGCTAGTAAAATCGTTAGTAGCAGATCAACACCTCGACCACCTCCGGCAGTCGTTCGACATCATCGACAAGTATGGGATGAAGCTTAATCCAACCAAATGTTCCTTCGGAGTTTCATCAGGAAAGTTCCTTGGCTATTTAGTAACCAAGAGGGGCGTCGAGGCCAACCCGGATCAACTTCGATCCGTCATGGATCTGAGGTCCCCCAAAAGTATCAAAGACGTACAAAAGCTGACCGAACGGCTTGCGGCCCTCAACCGATTCATCTCAAAGTCATCCAAAAAATGTAAGCCTTTCTTCAACGCTCTAAGAAAGAGCAAGTCATTTGATTGGAATCAAACAAGCGAGGACGCATTCCAAAACATAAAAAGGTACCTAGCAAACCCTCCTCTCCTATCCAAACCTAAGGAAGGAGAGACCCTCCTACTCTACCTCGCTGTATCCGAAACGGCCGTTAGCGTGGTACTAATAAGGGAGGAGGATGGCAAACAACTCCCCGTGTACTACGTCAGCAAGACCCTACTCGATGCAGAGATAAGGTATACCCAACTTGAGAAATTGGCCCTCGCGCTAGTCACAGCCGCAAGGAAATTAAGGCAGTACTTCCAATGCCACACTATTAGTGTACTCACTGCCTTCCCCTTGAAGAACGTCCTACATAAACCCGAACTGTCCGGCCGTCTAGTGAAATGGGTCGTGGAGCTAAGCGAGTACGACGTCAACTACCAACCTCGCACGGCGATCAAGTCGCAAGTGCTGGCGGACTTCATAGCAGACTTCACGCCCGGGATTCTACAACGAGCGGAGGAGGAACTTTGCACCATGTCGCGCGACACACCAAAGGAGGAATGGAGTTCAGCAGTTGACGGATCAAATAACGCTAGAGGCAGTGGACTAGGGATAGTACTTGCCTCCCCTGCGGGACACGTCGTCGAGAGGTCCATCCGATGTGGATTCAAGACCACCAACAACGAAGCCGAGTACGAAGCCCTCATAGCCGGGCTCACCTTGGCAAAGGACTTACGCGTCGAGCGAATAAAGGTGCGTAGTGACTCCCAATTAATTGTGAGACAATTGCAAGGGTCCTATCAAGCTCGGGACTTGAAAATGTCATCCTACTTGACCTTGGTAAAAGAGCTACAAGCTTCATTCGAGTCATTCGACATCGAGCAAATACCCAGATCCGAAAACGCGCATGCTGACGCGCTCGCCAATCTTGGGTCCGCACTAGATACCACGATTGAACGAACCATTCCCATGGTGTTTGTCCAATGGCCGGCTGTGTGGAAGCCAACAAAGCTCGAAATCAAGCCAATTTCGGACGAGCCAACTTGGATCACCCCAATCTACGACTACTTGAGGGACGACACCCTCCCATCTCGCTTGTAATGTAGTACGACGGTGCTACATATCCCACACATCCGAGTAGCATCAAGGGATATAACTCAGTATCCACATTTGGAAGAGCTCCTATGTAGCACGACGTGCCCTTCTCATGGTGACATCCAATCAGCATATCATGCGACACGCAATCATGGTCCAGATTGACAAAAACCTACATGTCGTACGACAGAGAATCTCCATCGCTCCGAGGGAGACCAGATTGTGATTTACTTTGAAACGGGTCCTACAAAGCCATAATGACACTTGATGGCAGCCCAATCAAAAAAAGCACCCAGATGCTTTCTTGGTGGAAGACAGAGAAGAGAGAATGATGAGATCTCTCAAAAGGGAGAAGCATCAGTCTCCTATAAAGAGGAGGATAATCCCTCATAAGAAAGAGACCGAAAAAACGAAGATCCAGAGATCACTAATACAAAAACCACATCCTCCGACCATTGTTGATCTTCTCCGATCACCCTTCAACCTTACATCTCTTTTGATCAAGGAGACCCCAATTTGCCAAGATAGCAGGAAGTATCACTCATCTCCATTTACGAGCATTACACATTTATTAGCACTCGCTAACTTGACCGTCGGAGTGACTTTGGCCGGTACCACCCCGGTGTCCCAGACGTCCTGCGGGTCATGTGCGTTCTGTCTTTGCAGGTTGTAGTGCCCCGTGTCCCCGAGCGATTTTTGAGGATTACAGACACCAGGTTATAATTAATTGTAGAAGCAAGTACTGCTTAGATTAGTATATGGTACAGAGGTGATAATGGTGGGTGATAGGAGGGATTATCTCTCTAATGTGATTTCAGCCACTACTGCTCAGACAGTGATCAGAAAAGGTTGTGAAGCATATCTAGCACATGTGGTTAATTTACAGAGGGTTGAATCTAGTTTACAAAATATACCCACTGTATGTGATTTTCTGGATGTGTTTCCAGAAGGAACTCAACTTAAGGCAGAGAAGATGGATGGAGTTAATTAAAGATTATGATTGTGTTATTGATTACCATCCAGAAAAGGCGAATGTTGTTGCTGATGCTTTGAGCAGGAAGTCTATAGTTGCATTGAAAGCTATGAATGCTCATTTGAAATTAACCTCCGATAATGCTATTTTAGCTGAACTGACACTCAAGCCGAATTTGATCCAGCAGATACAAGAAAAGCAGCAACAGGATGAGAAACTTGTGGCTATTAGTGGACAAGTCCATGAGGGAAAAGATATTGAGTTTGCAATCAGGGATGACGGTACTTTGTGCTTCAAAAACAGAATCTGCATTCCAGACGATGAGGAGTTGAGAAGGGCAATTCTAACAGAGGCACACAGTAGTGCATATTCAATGCACCCTGGTAGCACGAAAATGTATAGAGATCTGAGAACTCAATATTGGTGGTCAGGTATGAAGAGGGATGTGGTGGACTTTGTAAATAGATGTATGACATGCCAACAGCTAAAAGCAGAACACCAAGTTCCATTAGGTTTGCTACAGTCACTACCTATACCTGAATGGAAATGGGATCGCATTACCATGGATTTTGTCACAGGATTACCCCTTATACGGAGTCAACATGATGCGATTTGGGTAATAGTGGATAGACTGACCAAGTCAGCACATTTCCTACCTGTCAGAATAGATTATTCATGAGACAGATTAGCAGAGCTATATATTAAAGAAATAGTTCGATTACATGGAGTGCCAGCTTCTATTATTTCGGACAGAGATTCAAAGTTTACGTCCAGATTCTGGAAGAAATTTTAGGAAGCTCTGGGTACTCGATTAAGCTTCAGTACAGCTTTCCATCCACAGACAGATGGACAGTCGGAACGAGTAATTCAGGTGCTAGAAGATATGCTCCGGAGTTGTATTATTGATTTTGAGGGAAGTTGGGATGATCATCTTCCATTGGTTGAATTTGCTTATAACAATAGTTATCAGACGAGCATAGATATGGCCCCGTATGATGCATTATATGGAAGGAAATGCAGGACACCTTTGTGCTGGACAGAATTGGGAGAAGACAGGTTGGTTGGATTTGATTTAATCAGACAGACTGAAGAAAAGGTGAAGATCATAAAGGAAAGATTGAAAGTCGCTTCCGATCGTCAGAAGTCATATGCAGATTTAAAAAGAAGACATATTGAATATGAAGTCGGTGATAAAGTATTTCTGAAAGTATCTCCATAGAAGAAAGTAATGAGATTCGGACAGAAAGGAAAGTTAAGTCCTAGATTTATTGGTCCATACGAAATTCTATGCTATAGATTTATTGGTAGCCTATAGACTAGCTTTACCATTGGAATTAGAAAAGATACATAATGTATTACATGTATGGAAGATACAGATCTGATCCATCTCATAGAGTTCAGACTGAATCTATTGCGATACAACCTGACTTGACATATGAAGAAGAACCTGTGGAGATTTTGGACAGAGAGCTTAAGGAACTCCGGAATAAGACCGTCCCCTTAGCAAAGATTCTTTGGAGAAACCATAATGTAGAAGAAACAACATGGGAAAGTGAAAAGATCATGAAACAACAATATCCACAATTATTCGAATAAGGTAAATTTCGAGGACGAAATTTCTTAAGAGGGGAAGAATTGTAACATCCCTAATTTCGAATACATATGAAAAGTATGATTGAATTCATTTTGAATATGTGAATATGATTTTTATGATTTGAGGGGTGGAAATTATAATTAAATGTATGTATATTTTTAGGTTTCATAATGGACCAATTTGAACGGTCGAAAACAATGACAGTGGGCATCGCGACCACTCATCGCGACCAGGGATCGCGATGAGCAGCTCGCGATGAAAAGGATTATTTGGGGCAGTGAGTATCGCGACCAGTCATCGCGACCACAGATTGCGATGATCAGCTCGCGATGAAAGTGGCACATTTTGACCAGTGAGCATCGCGACCGAAGCAACGCGACCACCGCTCGCGATACCGGTCGCGATGGCTCAAAAATTTTAAAAAAAATATATAGCACCGCATGATGAAGCGGTGAAGCTTCATCAACTAAATGTGAAGCAAAATAACACAGAAACATCACAGAATTAAACCGAGAGAGAGAAGAGAGGAGAGGGGAGAGAAAGAAGAAAAAGAAGAAGAAGAAGAAGGAGAAAAGAAGAAAAAGAAGAAGAAAAGAGAAAGAGAAGAAGGAAAGGAGAAGGAGAAAGCTTTCAGGTTTGGTGTACACGTATTTTTCGAATTTTCAGTTTTCCAGAAATTTTCGGAATTGTCAAATTTTAGAGTTTCTGAGTTATTTGAATTATAGGGATTATAGATTATAGTTTAGATTTGATCTATACGTGTTTTGGAATTTTTTTCAGTTTCCAGAATATTTCAAATTGATTGAAATTGATTAAATTTGCGTTATTTGAATTATATTGATTAGCAAATATAGTTCAGGTTCGATATATACGAGTTTTCGAATTTTTTCAGTTTTCCAGAAATTTTCGGAATTGTCGAATTTTATAGTTTTTGACTTATTTGAACTATATTGAGTAGAATGGAAAGTTTGAAACCGATTTCAGATTGATTTGAATACAATTTGGTTATGGAAATATATTGTTGAAACTGATTTAAATTATATTATATTGTGAAATGTATAGGAAAATAAATTTGGGGCGATTTGATTCGAAATGGAATTATGAAATACGTTTGAGTATATTTTGGATTGATTTGATATGATTATTGATTTACATTCGTATATTTCCGTTATATTATATTTGATGAATTTTGTATTTCGAAAATATAAATATATCGATATGTATTGAAATTGACTACGTTGAAAATTGAATTCGATGATTCGGAAAGAAATGAGATATGTTGACATTGGTTTTGAGAAAACATTTTGGCTCTGATGTGTATAAACATAGATATGGATATAGGAGGTTGACATGTCAATTGAGTTTCTGTCTGAACAGTACTGTGCCGATATATTCTGTTTGTACCACCCTTCTTAGGGTTCTGTCATGGGACATTCACAGCGGGTAAGTCCGTTAGTGTTCCATTCTGATCTGATGTTCGGCTGCTCGCCCGTTTGCGTCCTGTGCCGAACAACCCGTAATCCAGTCCGATAACTTATGTTTTGTATGTCATGAGCCAATCTGAAAACTGATTTGTTATATGAAAATGTTTGAGAAATTATGACAAATCTGTCTGTTAATTGATTTTGAATATTTAATTTGATATGAGCCCCATATGCTTTACTTATATGTGATTTATATTTTGATTAAGAATAGATATACATATTTGACGGAGTAAATTTGTCTATACAATTTGTGTACATCCACTAAGCAATATGCTTAGCGTGTTGAGTTTTCTCGCACGCAGGAAACAGAGGTTCCAAAGGCGATAAAGATAAAGAAAAGTAGAGACTGCAGAACCAGAGTCCGGAATCACATCTTTCCTGCATATATTTTGGTAGTTCGTTTGTAATAAGTCTATATAATTTTGATACCACATGCATATACAGAAACTGTTATAAATATTTAAGGAGCTTCCGCTATGTCAATATTTTACTATATGTTTATATTATTTAAATCTTTATACATGATATTATGATAATTGATTGGTAAGTCGCACTATATTTGGAAGGGTGCGCAAAATTGATTTGAGAATTTAAAAGTTGATATTTATGAATTTTAATTGTAAACAGGTTTTGGAAAGTCAGAAAAAAATAGAGCAAACTCTGGCAAGATTTTTAGAAATTTATTTGGACTATTTTCAAATGTTTTTAATATAGTTTTCAATTATGGTTTATAAAAGTTAGATTTTAGTATATAGTAGCGCTCCCTGATTCGGTCCGAGCGGATTTAGGTCAGGGGGTGTTACATACAGAAACTGGTCTGCAACGGTTTTGTAAGGAAAGTCCATTATCCCGACTGGCTAGCAAATGTCATAGTTGTGCAGAAGAAAAATGGAAAATGAAGAGTCTACATCGACTTCACGGACCTCAACAATGCATGTCCAAAAGATTTGTTCCCTCTACCCCACATCGACATATTGGTAAATGTTACAGCAGGGCACGAACTACTCAGCTTTATGGATGCTTTATCAAGATACAATCAAATCTTGATGCATCTAGACAACCAGAAGAAATCAGCCTTCATAACCGAGCGTAGCATTTTCTACTACAAATTAATGTCATTTGGACTAAGAATGCTGGGGCAACTGACAAGCTTAATACGCGTGGAATAATCCCAAGTGCAGGATGTGTTGAAGTGATAATTTCTGTGAGTACGAAGTCGAATCCACAAGAAAGTGGTGATATTATTCCTATAAATTAAAGATATAATCTACAGCAAGAAAGTAAATCAATGATGGTTTGGTTTTGAATTAAACTAAATTAAACTACTAAAACACAAAATAAAAAGAGACGAATTCGATGGGAGAAAACGCTAGGTGGTTACACGGTCCCAATTCTGGATAAGGATGAATATATTGACTACTATAAAGCACTTTATTAACAAGATAAGACTTATATAGCTTAGGGCACACCACGTTGTATTAATCACGCAATGGTGTGTCATTCCGATTAAACGCACCTATTGATCCTAGAGTGCATTCAAAAGAAAACCCATAGCTAATCTAATACCTAGGTCAATTTAGTAATTTCTTATCAAAATTAACCTAGTATTAATTTTATAGTCAACTAACGCCTTACTGCAACCTAATGATTTCTCATATAAATTACAACCATATCAAATTGCTATTAATCAAGAAACTTGCAAGCTACCTTTGTATATGCATAGACACGAGAATAAATCGCATTTGATAATATAAAATAAGACTCTAAGTCTATATCTTGCAATAAATTATCAAAATATTACATAGTCAATAGTATCTAAATCCGTTCATGCTCCCATGATCACCTAACAATAAAACTACCCACTCATACAATCAATAAAACTAAAAGAAAAGATAAGGGAAGTGAAACAACCCATTCAAAGATGTCAAGAATTCGAAATCCCACTTTGGTCCTACTAAGACTTTTTTTTCCTTCAATCTTCGTCTTCCTTGATGATTAATCGATAAACATGGGAGGCTTGGTGTTTGGTGATGTTCTTTGGTGTTTTGGAGGTGAAAATAGGCTGAAAATTATGTATGGCCGCAGTTTGGGATGAGCCAAGAGGAACCCCAAAATCACAAATCGAATTTCCTTTTATAGTAGCGCTCTAGGGCTGCCAAAATAACGCCGCCACGACCAGCACCCCGTGACCAGCGATCGCGCCACTTGGTCGCGGTGCCTACTATGTTGCTGATGCTTTTCCACGCGAGTAACCCTACGAGCGAGCCTTGGTCGTGCTGCAATCTGGTTTAGTGTACTCTTCAGCACGCGAGCATGCACGCGAGCTGCTGTGATCGCGTTCTTCCTCGTTTTGCTAACTGGATTGTGCAACATCCTCCGCGCACTAGCAACTCCACGTGACGATGACCAGGTTGCGCGGCTCCATGTGCCCAAAATGCATGGTTTTGGCTTAGATCATCTAATCTTCGCGTCTTTTCACGTAAATCACCTATAACCTGCACAAGCTAAACAAACACATCAAAAGCACTTAATTTACTCAAAAACACAATCAAAAGACACAGTTCAAGGGGTGTAAAAATAGAACAATAAATGACCGATCAGCAACCTACCAACGACGATTCAACAAAATGTTCAAAGAAATGCTAGGCTCGACAATATTTCAAAATTTTTTATTATCATATAATATGCAGAATTGGGTTTCAAAAATGTTTCTTATATTAAAAACTTTTTTCAATCAGGAACGAGTTTCTATATATACGCAGAAAAAGACTTTAGAAACTACATACCTTTTTCTTAATTTTCTTTTTTTCTGATTCCTCGATCTACCACCAGATCTTCCGCGCTATGACCCACTGTCTGACAACGTGTGTGTGGGCATGTCACGGCAAGAGATGGAGGTCACGTGAAAAAAACGTCGGCCAAATCCTGTAAAAGAGGGGAGAGTTAGAAAAAACTTTTTTTTCTCTTTTCTTCTCTCTTTTGTAGCCGAACTCTCTTTCTTTTTCACTTATGCGTTAGGTTGATTTTTCCTAACTATATAACACTTATATAATAGTCCTTTAAGGTTTTAGTTTTGACCAAGTCAAAATAGGATTCCTAATCCTTTTTTATTTTAGTCTCCCTAAAGACTTTAATAATTGACTATTAGAACTTTTAAAATAATCAAATTATTTTAATTCTTTTATTCTAATCATTATTTAATCACATAACCTCATATTTAATAAATAGAATTAATAATTCATAATTATTAATTTCTATTATTTTATTAAATATTTAATTAATTAAATAATCACATTATTTAATTATTCTCTTTTATTTAAATCGCATTACTTTCGTAACACTATTAATTGGACCCTCCAGTTAATCTACCATGACCCTCGTTACTAACAACCATAAGGGATAGCAAGGGAACCTAATGGATCCACAGTTTTGAGCTCCAATAATACTTAGTAATATTAACTAATATTTCATGATTATTAACCTCGGAGTTATTCCACTAAAAACCCGAGGCTGCACTCTCAGAACTGTAGACGTGTTTATACAATCTGAAGTCTCAGCATCCATTGATATAGCTAATTGCATATAGTGTGATCATCCTCAAATAGTTCATAACTAGAGCTGGGTCATAAAGTCCGTTATACCCTTCTAGAAATATCTTTTTCTTTAAGTACTATTAATTCTCTAATGAACAATTAAATCATGTTTTCCTCATGGAAGAAGGAGAGCGCTCATTATTGTTCAAGCCCCGAATCAACCCTTAATGGAGCTACTTACCTACTTCAATCAAGAATGAGTGGATTCCACTATTGTGTTCAAACCTTCCCAGCCACAAGTCAAACTGCAACTCCAAGATACGGAGGTATTGGTCGAGATTCTCATCAACCTCACTCATAGTAAATCAAAAGCCACGATCCAACCTGAAGGAGTCGATAAGACACTCAGAATTAAGATCACCTATAAATAGCCATCGTTTATCGATTATATATGAATCTCATATACTAACGGATCTTGGTGAGAGATTCATATAAATCGTGGCCCAGTCCTGTATGATCTCATCATACAAGGTGCCTTCATTCTCATGTTAACCACATGAGCGGTCTAGGATAAGACCACCGTACTTTACAGAATGGACCACAACAGTAGATCAATCACAAACAAAGTACCCAGCTTTGTTCGCTCTTTACGGACTCTTTAGATTGCATGTCTCAAAATGAATTCTCTCTGTATATGACCATCATATACTCATTATGAGATTACATCTTGCAATCTAGGATGTTCTTGCACAATGCGAATGTATTACTGAATATAAAATATTTATAAACTTGAATGATAATCTAAATAATTCTTATTAAGTCTTTAACCATTTACAATTACAAGCATTAGGGCATAAATCCCAACAGTCGAGCGCTGACATCTGGATACTACTGGTCGACCATGAGATCCGATTCAGCAAACTACGTCAAGAAATGTGATAAATGGCAAAGGTTTACGCAAGTCACGCATCAACCACCAGGACAACTACATACTGTTACAGCACTCTGGCCCTTCATGAATTGGGGCATGGACATTGTTGGCAAGATGCCAACTGTAGCATACGGAAAGGTCTACATGCTAGTTCTAACGGACTATTTCAGCAAGTGGGTCGAAGCCGAAGCCTACCAAAGGATCAGAGACTTCGAAGTGAAAAACTTCATATGGAAGAACATCATGTGTCGTTTCGGCATACCAAAAGAAATAGTCACGGACAACGGCTCGCGGTTCATTTCCTTCAACTTTCAAGATTTTTTCTAGGAATACCAAATCAAATTGAGTTTTTCAACACCTCTCTACCCCTGGTTGAACGGTTAGGCAGAGTGGACCAACAAAATGATAGTGGGCACACTCAAAAAGAAGCTCCATGCAGCAAAAGGGCTTTAGGTCGACATGCTCCCCGAAGTCCTTTAGTCATGCAAAACTACTCCTAAAGTGTCGACCGGACAAACTCCTTTCTCCTTAACATATGCGGCTGAAGCCGTACTACCAATCGAGGTTAAAGTCCACACAGCGAGATATAAACACACCACAAAAGAAGCAAACTCGCACGCACTTTCATGAGAGCTCGACACACTCGACGAGCGTCGAGACCAAGCAATCATTCTGTTAGCCAGCTATCAAAAAATGGTCGTTCGATATTACAACAAGAATGTCTACATCCAGCATTCAAAAAAGGAGACTAGGTACTTCATCGAGTGTTCCAAGACACCAAGGAACCAGGAACTAGCAAGCTTGGTCCCACATGGCAAGGTTCATACCATATTAGAAAAGTGGTCGGGCAAGGGGCATACAAATTGCGCGACATTGATGGCCGAAAGATCAACAACAGCTAGAACGATATACATCTAAAATCGTACCATTTCTAAACCCATCTCATTTCTTTTTTGTTTTATTTCAAGTATTCTACTGACTTGAGCGTTGGAGGGCCGTTGGCCACAATGGCCAACGGCAGACCTAACTTTGATCGACATGTCGAAGCCTCTATAACAACCCTGCTCTCATAGCAAGCTAAAAGAGCTTGACTATAATATCCTCGTACATTCGCTCTACACACGAGCATAAAACACGTGTTCTCGATAAATAGTCTCTAACTTCACAAATATGACGTAGACTTTAAGACTGAGGGCAAATATCCATTGTTCAACCACGTTCGACGCAATTGTACATTCGCTCTACACATGAGCTTTTTGGTTACATTCAACACGATTGTAAATTGGCTCGACACACGAGTTCATGAAGCAATTTGATTACCAAGAATTGGTCAAGCATTTATTAATCTTTATGTTCTACATTTTGAGTGTTATAAAGAAAATCATAGCATGTTTTACTCGACATGTTTACTTCTTAGCACAGTGCATTTTATCAATCTTTACTCGACAAAATAAGAGAACTGTCTACATAATAGAGTCGACAAATTTGACTTGCTCATAATACAAACAAAAACTGTTCACCAAAAACATTTGCTCAACAAAAGAAAATATTTCATAAAAACTTGGAAATAAAAGTTCAGCAAGGCAATTCTCGGCCCAAAGAAAAAAGTAAAAGGTATGGGAACCTAATTCGACAAGAGCAGTTCTCGACCCCAAAAATTAAAAAATGACGAAGGCCACGTTCGACAAAAAGAAAAATTAAACAGTAACAATTTCTTTTTCTTGTTGTTGTTGTTGTTGATGATTTTCCAGCTGGTCGCCCCCCTGCGCCCGACTTGTCTCCACCTGTTCAATTGTTGCCTCATCAACATTCAGTGCCTTCTTACCTCCCTCGACTGCCTCTTCCTTCAGCTCAACTACAGCTAGCTCCTTGACTTCTTCCCACGCCGTGATCGCCTCATTAAATTTCCAGCTGTCGACTTTTTCCTCTTTGTATTCTCTCATCAGCTCAGCCTTAGTCTGGATGATTGCGTCGCCGGCTATAGTCGCACACTTCTCCATAAGAAGGCTCATTTGGCCAAGAAAGTTCTCGATCTCAGCTTTATGCTCCATTCGGTACCAATCCTCATTTGCAGTCAACACGATGACCCTTTGCTACAGCTCTTCAAGCTTCTCATCCTTCTCACATTGACTTTTTCTTCTTCAGCTCTTCTAACTTCTTATTGTCGAGCTCCTTTTTTAGCGAAGCAATTTGTTGGTGGCAATCCTTCAAGCGTTGAGTAGAGTTGGAGAGTTCGTTCTTCAGGTAAACCTGAATCTCTAGAGCCTACATCCAAATATTGTCAAATAAGTGGTTCGAGCCCTCAAAAATCAATAAAAATATACTTAAAACATACGTGAAAAGCGTTGGAAATCCCTTAGTCAATCGTATTCAACATGCCGACATTCCTTATATATTGAGCATCACGCGGGAAGATGAACTAGTCGGCACCGTTGATCAAGGTCTTGAAATACTTGTAAGTTAAGGTCCCAGTAGGAAAGAAGATGGCAATATCGAAGCTCGACACGTCCGCCACCTTCTACTTCTACTTGGCCTGCTTGGAGGCATCCTTTTAGGGGTTTGAGCTTGAAGGCGCGCAGGAGCTAAAGTCGAGGACTAGTCGGCCTGCAGCATCTGAGCCACGTTTTGCTAATCGCTCGGCTGTTGCCTCTTTTGAGCCGAAGCCAATGCCCGATCATGATGCCTGGTCAGCGCCTCATCAGCATAGAAAATCTTTGGCTTAATGTTCGACATAGAATCTGAAACGAATTTACGCTCGACCTTAGAAACAGTAGTAAGGAAGCGAGTCCCAAAAAGTAGTTCAAAGCAATATCGAACCTAAGAAAAAGTAACTAAATTCTTTAACTTAGGGAAAGGGGTACCTTTGACGTTCAGGTCAACGTGTGCCCCTAATTGACTAGGCCTCAAACTTTCCTCACTCAGCAACTTCTTCCAACTCCTCTCCACTGGGTCGACAGAGTGAATAAACTTTGCACTCATCCTTCTCATAACCAACAAGGAAGTTAGAACCGGCGATAGTCTCTGCAAAAAGAGAGCACATATTAGAAAAAACAATCGATTAAAATCAAACGACAATTCCAAAAAACACAAATCCCACCAGGGACGTTCCACGTCGAGTGGATATAAAGGTCGCCCTCAAACGGACCAGTAACAAGCTCTCCCCTAACGAAGAAATACTTATCCTTCCATTCATGATCGTTGGTCGAGAGGTCAGTGATAAGGTGCAGTCGATGGGGACGAGCCGAGATCACGTAGCACCCCAGCTCATCTTCGTAACCCTTCATATAATATGAATAGAACAAGTTGCCCAACGAGAAAGGTAGACCTTTCTTCTCGTGGAAGACTTCTATCGACATGAGCTAAGTCAAAAAACCTCAGCTTCTTAATAACTAAAGTCGAAATGAGGAACCTCAAACCTTGACGGAAGGACAGCTTATAGAAGCAGGTCCAATCGCTATTGGACAAATTCACCCGTTCGGTCGATGACGGCAACCTCAGCTCGACAGATTTAGGAATTCCATACTAAAATCTAATCCAGTAAATCTGGACACCGGGTTCAAACCCGCAGGCAGAATTTCCCCTCCGAATGTCGAAGCCTCAGCATCAACAACCTGGTCGCTCGACCTATCACCCATCGGGACACCCTACGGGACGTTGTCAAGTACGTAGAAAGACGGCTATCGAAATCGGGGTCCAGGTTGATGATCCCTGTAGGAGTCATAACAGCTAGAGGGCACGGCTCACTATCAGTCGATTCTCCGCTCGACTTCATCTCCAACTCGATCTCCTTCATAGCTTCCTCAATAGGACTCGACATGACTCCTAACATTGTCGAGCAAAAACAAAACTTAATGAGGAGATCGAGTCCATACACCTAGATGGCTCTACACCTACCCTCGACACTAATTAATTTTACGCACGACATCTACTTCTAAATACCCTAGAATCAGTCACAAATAGTTTTTTCCTATAAAACTTATCCAAACAAGATCTAAAGGCTGTTACCTATCTAGTTTTCAAAAGCAAGAAAACAAGAACATGCAAGGGAAACATGGCAGTTTACTCAAAACGAAAGAAAATTACAATTGTAAAGCAAAAACACAAAGAAAACAGTCAAAAGAGTCTTGCGAAGAACATACCTTAAAGATTGCAGAGAAAACTGGAGAAAAATCGTAGTGGAAACGCCGGGAAATGATGGAAGAACTCTCAAGGAAACAGGTGTCTCTTTACTGGTGAGAAGGGAAATATTCAGAAGTGAAAAAAAAAAAGGCACTACAGGAAACTTAAAAAGGACTCCAAAGGCTTATGCATGAATAACACGTGGCATGCTACAACTGGCTACACGATCTCCAAGAAAATAGGCGAAGAGACTTTCAATCATGTCAAACGTCTACTCAAAACCATGCAATATAAATGCGACACGTCAACCTTATTTACCACCTCGAGCAGTCGAAAAGGCTTCATTTAAAATCTTCAGTCGACATCACCGCCTCATTGCCCAGCACCTATAAAACACGAGTAATATAACTTTCGATCGACAAATGTCGATCCCTCATATCAACTCGTGTGGTAACCAACCACCTCATGTAATAAACCACTATCACCCAATGAGTGATACAATATTTTATCGACAAACGTCAAACCCTCATATCACCTCGTATGGTAACCAATCACTTCGTGTGATAAATCACTCACCCAACAAGCGATATAGATTTTCAGTCAACAAAAGTCGCCCCATTTATCACCTTGCAATAAAGTGCCACCTAGTTGAGTAAATTACGGTCAACATTTGTCGCCCCCTTTGTGATCGGTCCGCGCAATTAAAACGTCTTCTTGCAGTAATGTTCGCTCGACACTTTGAAATGCATGCATCACCTTCAAACTTTCTTATACTACTCTCTGAGCTTTAAAAGAAGTTAAGAGAGTAGGGGGCAAACTGTAGTGATCAAAAATAGTCCAAAAGGTTAAACCCAAATCAATAAAGCCCAAAAGACAGACACAACGGTCGATGAGACCCAAAAGGTATCTCACAAGTTGACTAAGTCAAAAATTGACTGAACCTAAACATTTAAACGAGTGATCAGTCAACTAACATCTCCGAGATGACAAAAATCCCTGATATCTCGGAACAGAATATCCTCGATCGCCCCTTTAACAGCTAATACATACTACTATAAATACAACCCTATGACTTCATAAGAGGGGTCAAGCATTTTTTTTTTTTTTTATCAAAAGCTGTCACTTTGCTCTCAAACTATAAAATTTTCACACGACCTAATTGCCACCCAGCCGCATTCGTCATAGTTAATAACGAGCCCTCAAACCTACGCTCGACGTATCAACGAATATATTACGTTCAACATACGATTACTCCATGTGGAAATCCCCTTTTCTATCGCTTTTTATTCAAATTCTCAATCTAACTTGGGCATCAAAGACTATTTGGCTGGCACCAGCCCGGTGTCCCAAAGAACATGGCCTCTTTTTCTCTTTTGTGCAGGTTGTTGGCAAATATGTTTAAGGGAATTTAGCAAAATTGCCCAAAAATAACTCCCAAATTGTAAAACTACCCACCCATCACTAACTTTTGCAACCTCTACCCAAACCCTCTTTTTGGACAAAATTGCCCTTACTTTTACATTGCCCACTTATCACTGTATTCTTCTTCATCTTCTTCACTTTCTTCACCCGGTTCTTCTCTTCTTCATATTTTGTTATTTTTTATCTCTTCTCTTCTCCATAAATCTCTTACCCAACTTAAACCTCATTTACATTTGACTCTATTTCACTGTATTCTTCTTCATCTTCTTCACTTTCTTCTTCACCCGGTTCTTCTCTTCTTCTCTTCTCTTCTTCACATTTTATTATTTTTCCTCTCTTCTCTTCCCCATAAATCTCTTACCTAACCTAAGCCAAGAAAATCTCAAGTTATCTCTTGCAAATAAAAGAAGATTCATCTCACAAAGTTCTCTCTTGAAAAATTCCAAGGTTAGAGTTAAACTTTTTTTTTAGTCAATGCACACTTTTATGGGTTTTCAATTAGTTATAGGCATTTCACATTTGTTAATCCTCCATCAAAAAAAATGAAGAATGAATTTTTATAAAAAAAAAATTTCATCATGCCGGCCTAATGGTTTTTAGCCCAATGTTTTTTCATCATGGCTTCATCATATTTTTTCATCATGGCGGCCCGATGGTTTTTCATCATGCCTTCATCGTGTTTTTTCATCATAGCAGCCCGATGGTTTTTCATCATGCCTTACATCATGTTTTTTCATCGTTTTTGGCCTGATGGTTTTTGGCCCGATGGTTTTTGACCAGATAGTTTTTGGCCCGATGGTTTTTCATCATGCCTTCATCATGTTTTTTCATCATACCGGCCCGATGGTTTTTGACCAGATGATTTTTGGTCCGATAGTTTTTGGGCCGATGGTTTTTGGGCCGATGATTTTTAGCCCAATGGTTTTTCATCATAGCGGCCCGATGGTTTTTTATCATACATTTATCATGTTTTTTCATCATGCCGGCCCGATGGTTTTTAACCCGATGGTTTTGGCCCGATGGTTTTTGGTCCGATGGTTTTTGGCCCAATGATTTTTCATCATGCATTCATCATGTTTTTTCATAATGTCGGCCCGATGGTTTTTGGCCCGATGATTTTTAGCCCGATTGTTTTTGGCCCGATGGTTTTTCATCATACCTGCCCGACAGTTTTGATAGTTTAATTTAATTTAATTTAATTTTTAATTTAAGTTTAATTTAATTTTTTTTTTTTTACGCAGGAATGAGCGTGGATGATGTGCAGTTAATAATTAACTAGGATGGACATTGGGTATATGAACAAGGGGTTTATTAGTATGATGGCAAGAGATCAAAATAGGTGTTATTTCTAAGAGATGCAACTTTTGCTCAACTATTAGATAAAGTATATGTCGTCACTGGGATTGACAGAAACTGCTTTCGAGTCATTATAAAGACGGTTGCTCATACCATCCGCCCAAGCATGCCTGTATAGATAAGTGATAATGATGATGTTGTAATATTATTATGTCAAAAGAATGTTGACCCTTTAATTTGTATAACCGTGTTTGAGATTGAGCATAGTGACCGACAATTGAAGTAGCAATATTTTCCGGAGTCATCTAATCAACAACATCATCCCATCAATTTTCATATTCCTTCATCGAAGGGAAGTAACTATATTCGGGAGGGCTACACACCAAATTTAAATGATGTTACGGTTGATGATGAAGTTCAATTTGTTGATGATTTCAGTAACGAAGCCAGAGATAGTGAGAAGTCCCAAGATGTTCAGGGTGTTTGAAACAGTAATGAAGAGTTGGTTCGAGCCACGTCTGTAATATATTCAATTGATGATGTTGAAGTAGCTTCGAGAGCTATGCCGACTCTGATTGCAAATGGGGAAGTCTTTGACAGTAAAAAAGAGTTGCACTCCCAATTAAGAAGGTACGCTGCTGTAAATCGTTTCAATTTGAAAGTGTGGAAGTCTGATACTTCACGTTTTGAGGTACGTTGTACTGTTGGAGAATGCAAATGGTGGCTACATGCATTCAAGGTTACAAACACTGATTTTTTTCGGATTACAAGATTTGACGACAAACACAGTTGCTCAATGGAAAAAAGGTTTTTATGAAATAGAAAGGCTAGTGCACAGTTTATTGGACAGCATATCAAGGAGAAATTTCGTGATGGTCGTATCTACAGACCAAAGCAAATCATAAGAGATATCCAAAATGAATTGGGCATTACATTAAATTACCACAAAGGATATCGGGCTAAATATATTATTATAGAAGAGGTACACGGATCAGCTGAAGTTTCTTTTAGTATGTTACCTTATTATTGTCACATGTTAGAGGAAACAAACTCAGGGACGATGACGAACATTAAGACTGATGATGAAAATAGGTTCATGTATATGTTCTTCTCTATGAAAGCGTGCATAGATGGTTTTAATGCTGCCTTTAGACCAATTATTGCAATTGATGCCACGTTTCTGAAGGGTTCATATGGTGGCATCTTGTTTGTGGCTGTATGTTAGGACGGGAATGACCAAATATTTTCTTTGGCATTTGGTGTTGCGGATTCCGAGAATGATGCTGCATGGAGTTGGTTTTTATCTTTTCTACATGATACCATTGGAGATGTTAAAGATCCTGTTTTTGTATCTGATAGGAAAAACAGTATTGTCAAAACTATTGCAACGGTATTTCCAAATGCATACCACAATACTTGTTTCATGCATTTAGAACGAAATATGATTTCCATTTATACGAACAAATATCTTTTCATACCATTTCGAAAGACAGCCAAGGCCTACAGAGTTAATGATCACTCATTTTACATGCTACCGTTGTCCAGCATTAGTATTGAAGCTCATCAGTATGTTGTTGATGTTGGAGAAGAGAGGTGGTCCCGAGCCTTTTGTCCGAGAAAAAGGTACAACATTATGACTATTAATATTGCTGAGTCGTTGAATAATGCAGTGAATGATTTTTTAGAGTTACCCATTGTTGCTATGATTGACTGTATTCAAGATATAATGCAACGTTGGTTTCATGATAGACGTACAGTGGCTGTTTCTTATGATACATAGTTGACAGAAAGGGTTAAGGCACTTATTACGGTTAGTGATGAATCTGCGCAACATATGAAGGTGTCCCCAATTGCATTGTATCAGTTTGAGATGCACGATGGAATACAGAATGGAATAGTTGATTTAGAAAACCGTACATGCAGTTGTAGAGAATTCGATCTTGATCAGATTCCATATGCACATGCATTAGCTGCCATAAAACATAGAGGATGACATTACACAACATTCTCCTCACCCTACTACTCGACTGCTTATCTACTTTCAGCATACAGTGGTGAGATTCATCCAGTAGGCCATCAGGGTGACTGGTTGGTCCTAGCTGAGGTTGCAAATACAATTGTTCTTCCACCTGTTGCCCGACGCCCACCAGGTTTACCAAAGAAACAACGTATACCTTCGATTGGAGAAGAGATTGTACGCAGAAGGTGTAGAAATTGTCTACCAAAGAAACAACGTGACCACTGCAATAATTTCAATATAATAACACCGTCAATTATTGAATCAATTAAAATAACAATCACTATAAAAATATAAAGTTCAATTTGACTTACGCCCCGCGTTGTTGTGGAACAGTATCAAGATCTAGTCTTTTGCAAGCGAATAGAGTGACCTGTATTTGTCTCCCCTTATGTTCAAAATAGCCTCCGTTATACATAAGTGAGGGCAAAAGATGTGCTAGTGGGGAGACATATTGCTCCCGAAAAGACGGTTCAGTGTCCTGACATAGAGAATCATACACCTATACTTTTCTTTCAACAAGATTAACAGCGGCCAAGACCCAGTGATAACCATCCACGTTCACAAGCATCAATAACACACAATTGTCATTTAACTTATATAGATATTAAACTGTTAAATAGCTGCATGATTACACTTACATTATCGATCTCCCACCATGGCCGAGACCTTTCAAGTCGTTCTCTGCGAAAATACCTAAGGTAATAATCCTCTCATTTGAAGGTAAGGGGATCATATGGTTCCATCTGGGTCTTACGGAAGTTTTTTCCATATGTGTTGAAGGGTTGTCTACAAAAATTTAAAATATCAGTATGTTATTTATAATTAATTCATGGAAAATATTTAAATAATTTTGATTTCAATTACAACTTACAAAGAATGATGGATCAATCAAGTTGTAATTTTACGAAAATATTGTTGGATATGAAAGCTGGCGCCTCCGTAATACTGCCATATAAGCCTCAATGTGCTGTTTTTTGGTTAGATCAAGAACAAAATATTGCCATTTAAAACTCATCATAAGTAACAGTTTAAATTAATAACATTACCATGAAATTAACAAAATAATTACAATTTATTTACTTACCCAGCCGTCCAACCAGTCGGTCGTACTCTCAAACGTTTTGAAAAAATCAGGAGTCGTATCCATTGGTTGCCCAACGTAGCACCTGCATATACGGTATAATATTTGGAGTAAATGACATTAAACATCACAAGGGTTAACGAAATCTGAAAATAGGTGATGAACTTAAATTATGTATGCTTACCTAGCTTTGTTATTCTTTTTTAAAGTCTCGTACTCAGACTGTACTTCTTCTCTTTATGCCGCTCTTCTTGTATTTTAGCTTTCTTATCTTTCGATTGTTGTTGCTCTTCTTCATCAATATCATCACTCTAATTGTCATCACAATACTCATCATCTTCCTTATCACCAATCTCTATATCTGGGGCACACGGATCATTTGAGATGCTAGCCTTCTCCAACCCCATCAAATATGACAAATTCAATTCTTCATCCGTGGGTTTCAAAGTTTCAAACGTGGAAATTTAACCAATAAAAAATAAAAACAAACAAGATAGAGTTATAATAAATTTTATATACCTAATATTACTCTGTTAATTTAATTCATACCTTTCGCCTTATGAAAATCTCAGTTCTCAAAGCCTCATATCCATAAGTCGTTTTGACTTCGCAGTTCAGAATACGAGGGGCTGTACGAGACACCCTGCTAGCATAATTCAGCTTTGAGTACAGCGGAATTGCTTTAATAGCCCACACCTAGCAAATAAAACAAAAAGATCTTTCAATAAGAGTTTTAAAGAATTTAAGGGTAAAAAATGTTAAACACATAATACTACCGAAAAAGCATACACAAATCCATACAAGTTGATCTTCTCTACTATATGGTTCAGATTGTTTTTAGCCTTCTCCATAAACCTCTGATCTCTACCTTTGCAACAGGTCAATAATGAATTGAATGTCCTTGAATATATATAGGAACCCCATGGGAATCGATTGAATTCTTCTAAATTATCATCTAACTTCATTGTCCAATAGTCAACCTTATTCCTCAAGTCTTTTCCAAGCAATGTCATCTCTAAGATCAGCAATAAAGCTAATTTAATCATATCATCATCATCATCATCATTTTCTTCCTCAAGACCATTTTCGAACAAACTTTGCAATTTGAGTCCAGTCACTTTTTTGGCTCCCTTAAAATATTTCTGGCGAATTCTATCGACATCATCTTTCTTTGGGTTTGTAGTAGGGACGATTGTATCCCCATGACGTAGACCGCTTATGAGACAAAACTCGTTTGCACTAAACCGTATTTTATTCCCACCAATCAGAAACCACATTTCATTTTCAGCATCTTCCACATGACACTCCCGCAACAAAATGTGATGACAAAATTGACCCGTAAAGCAAATTTCATTAATATCTAAAAAATGCCCAAAGCACATTCCTCTTAGTTTTTGTTATTGTCGTTCCGTCAGCTTACTCTTAATCAATCCGATACTTTCCCATTTACAATATGTCGTCATTTTGGCATGGAAAAAAAAATTTCCTTGATTTTTCATTGAATCAATCAACTTGTTACTTGCCATTGATTATTAGCCTGCAATAAAAAAAGATTTCGAATTCATCAATAAACTAAAAAATATAACGCTTAGAAATATAGATTACAATAATGAGATTCACCAAGTAACATAAACAATTCAATCCTAATCTACATACCAATATCTATAAATACATAATATAAATATTAATAGTTATAAAACGAAGATACAAAGAAAAATAGTCGAATTGAAGACAGTATTTCAATTTTATTTCATCGGGCCACGCTAGCCCAATGATTTCATTTCATCGAGTCACAGTGGCCCGATGATTTCATTTTATCTGGTTTTGTTTCATGGTGATGGCTACAAGCTGGCCGATAGTTTAGTTTCATCGAGCCACTGAAACACAGTGGCCCGATGAAACTAAACCATTGGCCAGTCGAAACCTGATGAGTTTTTCATCGGGCCGCCGTCGGCCGATGATTTAGTTTCGTAGGGTCTCAGTGGTCACGGTGGCCCGATGAAATTTAATCATCGGGCCACTGAAACCCAACGAAACTAAATCATCGGCCGACGGCGGCCCGATGAAAAACTCATATGGTCTCGGCTGGCCGATGGTTTAGTTTTATCGGGCCACTGTGTCTCAGTGGCCCGATGAAACAAAACTATCGGCCAGCCGTAGCCCGATGCCCAAAACACAAATTTCTAAACAAAAAATCAGAAGAAAAATCATTGAAGAATTTTTTTTTCCTTACTTTCAATCGCTCTAGAATGTTACCACGGAAGAAGAAGACAATTTCGTTGCTGTGACCCGATGAAAAACTCATCGGGTCTCAGCTAGCCGATGGTTTTGTTTCGTCGGGTCACTGAGACACAGTGGCCCGATGAAACAAAACCATCGGCCAGCCGTGGCCCGTTGCCCAAAACACAAATTTCTGAACAAAAAATCATTGAAGAAATTTTTTTCTTTACTTTCAATCGCTCTGAAATGTTACCACGGAAGAAGAAGACGATTTCATTGCTGTGACCCGATGAAAAAATCATCGAGTCTCAGCTGGCCGATGGTTTTATTTCATTGGGCCACTAAGACACAGTAGCCCGATGAAACAAAACCATCGGCCAAACGTGGCCCGATGCCCAAAACAATAATTTCTAAACAAAAAATCAGAAGAATAATTTTTTTTCCTTACTTTGAATCGCTCTGGAATGTTGTGACGAAAGAAGAAGACGATTTCGTTGATGTGGCCGAAGAAGAACGCGACTACGGCGGAAGCTGCTCCGGTGCGAACAAAAACTCGACGGACGAACAGAAGAACAGAAAACAAACGAAGAAGACGAACAGATCCGGCAATGAACAGAAGTCGAAATGAAGAACAGTAAAATCAATTCGGTCAAATGGTAAAGTGAAAAACGTGAATAGAGTGGGTCAAATGTAAAACTAAGGGTAATTTTGTCCAATAAAATTTTTTAGGTAAAGATTGCAAAAGTTAGTGGAAGCTGGGTAGTTTTGCAATTTTTCAGTTATTTTTGGACAATTTTACTAAATTCCCTATGTTTAATCATTAAACATTTTATCAAGTGGGTTCAATTTCTATCTCTCCCTCCAAACTTTCAAATTTTATAATTTTTTTTGTTTAAAAAAAATCACAGTTCGGATTATAACAAAATTCGGATCCCTTAACATTTACAGAAGAGAAAATGTGAATCTTCTTAAAGATAACTCGCCTCGGTTGAAGTGGGCCTGAAAATAACATACGGCCCATCCATTTAATTTAGGCCACGTTGGATTTCGGCCCAAATTCCAGAAATACATACAGTACAGTACATAGAACCTCTCTGATTGAGAGGACGTAAAGCAAAAACATTGTCGTTTTGGCAACATCTGATTTGGATCTAGCTCAAAGTTGTGAAACAGCCAAACGTGTTCGGCTTTTTCTTAAGGCCCAACATGATCTATTAATATAATATATATATATATATATATATATATATATTTATTTATTTATTGAATAAGTACAATAACAACATATCAAAAGCACTTTTAAAAGCACTTGCTTTATTTATATCTCACGACAAAAGCTTTAATTTGCTTTTTTATTGGAATAATTCACCCAATTTTTAAAATCTGGATTTGATTTAACATGAAATAAGATAAAAAAATTAGAAAAAAAACACCTGAAGAAGTGGACTATCATGTTTGCGTGTGTATCAAGTACAAGTTTGTGTTACAAATAAAAAAAATAAAAATAAAAAACATTCTTAAATTATGCTGATTAATGACATTAATTAGTAACCTCCTTTTCATGTGAATCTTTCCCTTTTAATAAAATATAAAAATTATTTCTTTACTTTAATTACAAAGTTAAATTCTGTCTCCTTTCCATTTATTAAAAATAAGAAACTACCAACTTTTATATGCATCATTAACTTGTTAATATTTGGATATTATATATTCTTTTTATTTGCCGACTCCGGCAAGAGGAATTGCAACCATGCTTTTATACCAAAAATATACTATTAATTATATAGTTTCTGTTAGCTTATTTGTGGATTAGAATCTGCTTAGGGCATCTTAATTTTAATTATATATGAACAAATGGTAATATTTTTGGATATAATAACCATCAAAATGAAGTCTTGTCAAATTATCAAACTAGAATTCCTTTGAATATATAGATAAGCATCCATGAGTATTGTTATAATATCTTATTGGTAGAGCACCAAATCGAAAGTAATTAAGAATATGTTTTTGTTTGATCCGAATAAGTAATCTATAATGATAAAAAATTAAAATATAATACGAATTGTAAATTTTAATTACCCTCAATTTCCCATTTTTCAATAGTTAGATTCAGCATTTATAAGTATGTATTAATTTAAGATGTAAGTGATAACTTAATTAGTATACTGTTGTTATGATATTTGTTTGACATGTATAATGGGTAATTTGGTATCCATTTCTCCACTATAAATTCTAATGCTTTCCAATCGCGTAATTAAATCTTGCTACGTTAGCAATATGTCATAATTTGCTAATTCATATATAATTTTAAAAAAATTGGTTTTGAATAGTTTTGTTAATAATTTTCCCTCCTCTCTTAAAAAATAAAAAAATGGTTGATTTGATGATGTCAAATTATGAATTATTCGAACAGTGAAAATTACGAAAATAATTGTGAAAAGAAAGGAAGAAATGTACAAATTAGTGATACTTGTCGTCAGTGAGATTTGTCCTCATGATAATCTTCATTTACATGAAAATAATTAATGAGTGTCAAACTTTGCCTTGGAAATAATTAAAGAAAATGACGATACTGTTCCTTACTCGCTAAAAGAGGAAATTGATTCACAAAAATTAAACGAGTTTGTGTTAGCATGAGAAGATTACAATTTTCAAGACACCTAAAACGAAAAAGTTTTTAAGTAATGATACAGTAATCAACAGTAGTACAAACTATTATTTTTATTTTTGGATTAGAATCTTCTACCAACTTAAATGTTTCTTAACTTTTTAAATAAAATCCTATTAACTATTAAATTAATTATGTATCATATGTCATGAGATGTGTAAAAGTTTTGTAAAAATATATATATATATATATAATTATAATCATCAAATACATATATCTTTATACGTGTAAAAAGTTAGGAGAGAATTCTCATCATTTATTTTTATATTTCGACTGTTCAAACTGAAATATTTACAAATTAAATAAACATTATTTATTACTAAATTATATTGAATGATATCAAATAGCACAAATTTTGAGTCGCAATATAGTTAATTAAATACCAGGTATAACTAAATTTTCACCAAAAAAAGATAAAACACACCAATATTTATAGTTTTAAAAAAAAACCCACCATGCTTCTGTAGAAGAATTTTCGAAATTTAAAACTTTTTTTCAGACTCAGTGTTCAACAAACACATCTGAAAGTAATTTTTGGATTCAAAAAAAATCAAAAATTGGTGTCTAAAAATCGTTACCAAACAATGTACTAAAAATCTAAAATGATTGTGCGGGAGAATAATTAGGATGAAAAGCTGTAAATGTGACTAAACCAAGACAAGTAAAAAGACATATAAAAATGGAACCAAACCCTAGCCCTAGCATAAATCCAAGAGAAGATTGCAGAAGAGAGAATAATTATGAAGAAAAAGAGATCCCCATGTATGATGTACCATGCATGTGGGCAGGTATATATATGAATGATATTCTTGCAAGCCCATCATGACAAAGAGATGAATATAAAAAAGACACATACCATATGATAATATAGAAAAATTAAATACAGTAATTATCTGAAAGCGTCTGAAATCGGGCTTATTTTGATATTTCTTTAATTATAAAATTGTAATTTGTTTGATCCAAAAATATTGATATTACTTTTGCTGGAGATCCAAATTACCTCACTCCTTAGTATCACTCCAGCTTAATGAACATGTATGATTCCTGTAAAAAAAAATAAACTCGCCAAGGGGTTATCGATGAGTATATCAGTTATCACCCTTTAATACTTAAGCCATTTTAAAAGATCTAAAACTTCAAATTACATTAAATTCTATTATTAATTATTAAAACTTAAAAATCTTACCTTTCATTTTTACCATTTCACTTTTATATGCACATTTTGTTGTGTTGTCACTTGACCTCTGAGATTCAGAATATTTATCAAATATCAGTTGATAGGTATCCACTTACATATGCTTGAGTTGATATTCCATTTATTTAGACTCGGTCCATGAGGTCTGTTGGCTGAGATAGATTTTGGTAGTTAAAGCACCACGTCATCTTCACATTTTTTTAAAGCCATCTGTTACCATCATATTGGCCGAACGGTGATCTACACCAACAAATTTTCTTTATTTTATTTTATAATAAAAAGTGTCCTTTAAATGTTTTAGGTGATATAATATTAGGACTGTATATTTTGCACTCTCCTTTAATAACATAAACGAAGTAAATTCATGACTTGTGACTTTTTATATATATAATTTGAAAATTTGTAACGTGTGCAGCTATAAGTGAACACAATATAAAAAACTAAAACGCAAAAAGTCTCTTATCTAATAATTTATAGACAGAAAAAGGAAAGAGCAAGCTGTGCAAGCAGAAGCAAATGAAGGTAGTATCGTGGTTCATGGGACAACCCCAATATTTGTCATAATAAAGGCCTGTTTGTTTGCATCGGTAATTGTCGACTCTCTCGCTCTGCTAGACCTTTGTCTGTAAGTCTATCTTCATCTCTCTCTCTGATATATTTTTGTTTTCTCCATCGCCCGACAATGAAGGGAGAGGTGTCTCACTGTCTCTGCAATTATTTTCTCTAAAACTCCCTTCTTTTTATTTTTTCTTCTTATATAATAATTCCTTCCTTTGAAAACTTTGAATTCCACGTTAACTTTTTGGAATACAAACAATCTGTATGTGATCTGTAGAACATGCAAGAAAATCTGTTTAGTCCTTCTTTTGAAATTATTTATATTCTCTGTCTCCATCAAACTTTTTTTTTTTTTTTTTTTTTCTCTTAGCATAATTTCCTCATGAGGTTGATTGGAAAAATAATGAAATCGCGAATTGATCACCCCTGTTGATATATGTTAGTCAAACCGAATATGAACAAATCAAACAGATGCTGATAAACAATAATTGAATATAAAACTTCAAACAATTATTATAACAATAATATAATATTGAAACCGAGGCCCGTGTTTCACACGGTGTCCTTAAAACATATTCGTCCCCTACAGTGGGTACGTATGTTTCCCAGGATACAACAGCTTCGAGTGATTGTCGTTAGACAACTCCAGCGAACTGAATACTGTCTGAACTCTACTTGGAAATGAAACGAATAACTTTCGGAATTACTTGTGTATGATTTTGTTTCTAATTTTTCTCTCCTTTCAAAATCATATTATACTAATATATAAACAATCAAAATATAAACAATTAATAGAATGAACATTTATGACATTTATATGACCGTTATGAAATATTCATGACATTTATATTTGACTGTTACAATATCAATTTTCCGTTACAAATTAAATAATCATAATTTTTTCATTCATTTCTAACAATCCCCCACATAAATGAAATTGACGGAAAAGACAAGATAAAACGAAATAACGCTTTGACTTGGTGATAGAGTTCAACGGTCGAAACCTGCATAGGATAGGTAGGTGTTACCCTTTGAACCTTCCCTTGTGAGAATACATAGACTTTACTGACTGACCAGTAGACATGATGTCTTTGAACTGTTCTGCCATTTTTTTGTAAACGATAACATATCTCACACAGGAATCTTTCCTGACATAATTCAGTTCTCATTATTATGTTCGTTTTGGCCATGAACATAAGCCTGGTTCTGTGAGATTTTCTAAAGAATTTAGCCCTACACAATTCTCTTTCGAAGCGGCACCACTTCTCTCTCACATAGGTGATTTCTTAGTTAAGAGTAACCCGTATTACTCTGCTCGGATTTCCGACGCATAAGAATCATTAAAAGCATAGCTTATCCTTTTCCAACGGATATCACTGTTTCATCATAGGAATAGACTTGAGATTACCCCCTACAGTGATTCAACTAAGTCTTACATTTAGGTTGTCCCTTTGAACCTAGATCTTGGGATCTCCAGTCAACTAGGTTGGGTTTCCAATGTATCAACTTATTCTTTCATGGGCTTTAGTCCCATTCCCCTCGATGATTTATCAACTAACTCTCGATTTAACCCTTTGGTTAGTGGATCCGCTATGTTATCCTTTGACTTCACATAGTCGACAGAGATAACTCCAGTTGAGAGTAGTTGTCTAATGGTGTTATGTCTACAACGTATATGTCTAGACTTACCATTATACATGTTACTCTATGCCCTTCCAATTGCAGACTGACTATCACAATGGATACAGATTGCTGGCACAGGTTTTGGCCACATCGGAATATCCTCTAAAAATTGTCTTAACCATTCAGCCTCTTCTCCACTCTTATCTAGAGCAATAAATTCATATTCCATTGTGGATCTGGCAATACATGTCTGCTTAGAGGATTTCCATGATACTGCTGCACCTCCTAGTGTAAATACATATCCACTAGTAGATTTTGAGTCTTTCATATCAGATATCCAGTTTGCATCACTGTATCCTTCCAGGACAGCTGGATATCTGGTATAGTGCAGTCCATAACTACGAGTATAACGTAAGTACCTAAGTACTCTTACTATTGCTTTCCAATGGTCAGCCCCTGGATTACTCGTATATCTACTCAGTTTACTAACTGCGTATGCGATGTCTGGTCTTATACAGCTCATTAAGTACATCAGACTTCCTATCACTCTAGAATATTCTAGTTGAGATATACTCTCACCTTTATTCTTAGATAGGTGTAGACTCATATCTACAGGAGTTCTGGATACTCCAGAATCATCTTTGTTGAATTTCTCAAGAATTTTATCTACATAATGTGATTGACTTAGAATGAGACCACTTGATGTTCTTGAGATTTTTATACCCAATATTACATCCGCTAGTCCTATATCTTTCATGTCAAATCTTGAATTCAACATATTTTTAGTAGATTTGATTATCTTATCATCACTACCAACAATAAGCATATCATCAACGTAAAGACACAAAATGACATATCCATTTTCTGTGTTTTTTACATAAACACATTTGTCACACTCGTTGATTTTAAATCCGTTTGCCATCATAGCATTATCGAATTTCTCATGCCACTATTTTGGTGCTTGCTTTAAACCATATAAAGATTTCACCAATTTACAGACTTTCCTTTCTTTTCCTGGAGCAGAAAAACCCTCGGGTTGTTCCATGTAGATTTCTTCATCTAAATCTCCACTTAGGAAGGCTGTTTTTACATCCATTTGGTGTATTTCAAGGTTTTGCAATGCTGCAATTGCAATTATCATCCTTATGGAAGTTATTCTCGTCACAGGAGAATATGTATCAAAGTAATCTAAGCCTTCTCGTTGTTTGTAACCTTTAATTACAAGCCTGGCCTTATACTTATCTATTGATCCATCTGGTTTCATTTTCCTTTTGAAAACCCATTTGTATCCTAGAGGTTTACAACCTGGAGGAAGATCCACTAGTTCCCAAGTGTGATTTTGAAGGATGGAATCAATTTCGCTTTTAATTGCCTCTTTCCATAAAGGTCCTTCAGACGAGCTTACAGCTTCTTTAAAAGTTTGAGGTTCACCTTCTAGCAAATAGGTCAGACTGTAGCACCCCCCGACCCGATCCGGCCGGACCGACCCGGGGCGCGCTACTCGGACTTTCAAATTCTTTTCAAAACTTCATTTTACATTTCAAAATCAGTGTGAGCCCATAAAACAGTTTACAAATCCTTTTCAAGTGAGCCCATAACACTAAATAAACTTTTTACGAAAATTCGGCAGAGTGCCGTTTGTTTTTCGGACTTTCCAAAACCTGCTTTTACACAAATCAAATCAAAGTTCACATTTTTCACAAACACTTCTATACAATTTCAAACAGTTGCGCACTCTACCGTTTAGTGCGACTTATCAATTCAGTTAATAAAATAAAACAGTTCAAACTTTACTATTTACATTTAAATAATAAAAGACAGAAATCATAAACTAATTAATTACAAAACATTTTACAAAACGTATTTACAAATTCCCTGTATATGCATGCTTTCAGAATATATATACACATAACAAAATATATCGCTACCCAACTGTACAATCCTGTGACTCGGTCTGCAATTCTTCCAGTTCTTCAGTCTTTACCTTCGTCCGGATTCTTGGTACCTACGCGTTAGACACAAAACTAACGCGCTAAGCATAAAGCTTAGTGGGTGTACTAAAATCTCAATATAGAAACATATATAACTTTTAATAATAACAATTCACAATATATATATATATATATATATATATATATATATATATATCAATTCAAATCATGTTCAAAACAATTAAATTGCAGAATCAAAGTATATAATAATTTTAAGCACTTGAACTTCAATAATGAGGTCAATATATAATTTTCGATCAATAAAAACATTCAATACACTTTTCAATTCCAATCAATTCTGGCCCGCTAGAATACTAAACATATACGGACTGGAATATGGGTCAAGCTCCCAACCCCCAGAACGAATTCTGAGGAGGTACGTGTCTCCCAACTCTAGGACCGTGGGTACGGAACCTAGAGAGGTACATAGCTCCCTATCCCAGGAACGAATCCTTGGAAAGGTACATTAACTCCCAACCCCCAGGACGAATCCTGAGGAGGTACGTATCTCCCAGCCTCTGGACGAATCCAAGAGGAGGTACATCAATATCATCAATAACAATCAATCAATATCGGCGCAGTACTGCTCAATGAAACTCAGCTGGTATACCAACCTCCTATATCCATTTCTATGTCTACGTATCCTATGGCCGTTTCGATAAACCAACTTCACAATCAATTTCGCAATAATTACTCAATAATCGATAATCATTCAATAGTCATATAAATCACATAATAAACTTCAAGAAATATGAACAATATTCACATACAAGTCTAAATCAACTGTTTAAAATGAAATCGGAAATATTCGAAACACAAACTAAAATCTTTCCATAATCAACCATAAGTATATCAATCATCAATTTTTACACATCGAAAATCGAAATCGAAAACATTTAACAAAATCAAAATCGAAAACAATTAACGAAATCGAAATCGGAAACAATTAACGAAATCGAAATCTAAACGAAAACGAGAAACGTAACGAAAATAAAAACGTAAACGATAACGAAATGCTTTTCGTAACGATTTTGAAAAACAACGTACACCAACCTCGGTACCGTCTTTTCGTTCGAGAATCGCGGTTCTACGATTTCGTCTTTCCTTTTTCTTTCTCCTACACTTACTTTCTCTCTTTTCTCTTTCTTTCCTCTTCTTCTTCTCCTTCTTCTTCTTCTTCTTCTTCTTCTTCTTTCTTTTTCTCGCTCTTTTCTCTCTCTCTCTGTTCTGTGATTATTTCTGGCTTCCTCGAGAAGCCACTTCTTTTTTTTATATTTTTTTCGCTACCGCGACCGCCGTCGCGACCTGTGGTCGCGGCACCAGGTCGCGACACTCACTGGAGTGCGCGCACCGCCTTCGTCGCGAGCGCGCGAATGGTCGCGTTGCTCTCTGCCTGTTTTTTGACACTTTCATCGCGAGCAGTCCATCGCGACCTGTGGTCGCGGTGACTGGTCGCGGCACTCACTGCCAGATTTTGCGTTTTTCACCGCGAGCGAGCCATCGCGACTTGTGGTCGCGGTGACCAGGTCGCGATGCTCTCTGGTTCAGTTTTCACTTTTTTTCATTTTTCTCATTTTTCACTATTTAATCCGGTCCGCTGGAAATCATAAAATAAACATACATTTAATTACATTTACACCCCCTCAAATAGTAAAAATTTATTTTCACATATTTCACATATATCAAAAATTCATTACCCGAAATTCGGGATGTTACACAGAAAATCTGGACCGAAAGATTTTTCTGTCCTAGCTCTTTTGCTACGTCTAGGTTCATCCTCAACCTCTTACTCTTGTTCTTGTTCTTGGTCCTCATTCTCCTCAATTGGAGTCTCTCGTGTTCGTTTGGACGAACTCGATTCTACATTGGATCTATACGGAAATACATGTTCAAAGAAGGATGCATTTCTAGATTCCATTATTGTATTATTGTGTATGCCTGGGATTTGAGATTTATACACAAGGAACCGATACGCACTACTATTATGTGCATAGCCAATGAAAACGCAATCAACTGTTTTTGGACCAATCTTCACCTTCTTTGGTGTAGTTACAGCCACTTTAGCAAGACACCCCCACATTCGTAAGTATTTATAGGAAGGCTTTCTTCCTTTCCATAATTCATATGGAGTTTTTTCTTGTTTCTTTCGTGGTACCTTATTTAAAAGGTAATTGCTAGACAAAATAGCATCTCCCCACATGTTCTGAGGCACCCCAGAACTTATCAGCATTGCATTCATCATTTCTTTCAAGGTGCGATTTTTCCGTTCAGCAACACCATTTTGCTGAGGTGAATAAGGAGCCGTGGTTTGATGTATGATTCCATGTTGTGCACAGAATTCACCAAATGGTGCTTCATACTCACCACCTCGATCACTCCTTAACGCTTTAATCTTTTTGTTGAGTTGATTCTCAACTTCATTCTTATAGTGAATAAATTTTTCTATCGCTTCATCCTTGCTTTTTAGCAAATACACATAACAGTATTTTGTGCTATCATCAACAAAAGTAATAAAATACTTGTTGCCTCCTCTTGTTTGTACAGATTTTAAATCACAAACATCCGTGTGAATTAAATCAAGAGGTTCTGTGTTCCTTTCAATTGTTTGAAATGATGACCTGGTCATTTTTGCCTCTACACAAATCTCACATTTGTGTTTGGAATCAATATTAAATGTGGGAATATGATTCAAGTTAATTAATCTCCGTAGAGTATCATAATTAACATGTCCTAGTCTACCATGCCACAAATTGGAAGACTCAAGCAAATAAGAAGAAGAATTATTCTTATTAATATTCAAACGCTTGATAGCGGTTACATTAAGCTTAAAAAGCCCCTCAGTTACATAACCCCTACCCACATACATTCCAAATTTAGACAAAATAACCTTGTCTGATTCAAACACCATTTTGAAGCCATGTTGATTCAGCAGTGAACCGGACACCAAGTTCTTGCGAATTTCAGGCACGTACAGCACGTTGTTCAAAGTCAACTCCTTCCCAGAAGTCATCTTCAAAATCACTTTTCCTTGGCCCTTGATCTCAGAAGTGGCCGAGTTCCCCATGAATAGCTTCTCCCCATTCTCTACTGGTTCGAAGGATGAGAACAATGCCTTATCTGAGCATATGTGCCTAGTGGCACCGGTGTCAATCCACCACTCCTTCGGGTTAGACCCTACCAGGTTCACTTCAGAGACCACCGCAGAGAGGATGATCTCAGAAACATCCTTGGAGATTTCCTCCACCATACTTGCTTCATTATTCTTCTTTTTCTTTGGCAATCTGCACTCAGAAGATTTGTGACCCATCTTGTCACAGTTGAAGCACTTCCCTTGAAACTTCTGTTTCTTGAAGCTTCCTCCTTTTGGTCCCAGCTTGGACCCTTTTCCTGACTTGTTTGATTTGAACTTGGAATTCTTTCCAAGCTCCACAACATTGGTCTTCGCCTCATATTGACTTGACCCCTTCTTCTCAGATCTCTTGTTGTCTTCTTCAATTCGAAGTCTGACGATCAATTCTTCAAGATTCATCTCCTTTCGCTTGTGCTTAAGGTAGTTCTTGAAGTCCTTCCATGCAGGAGGTAGCTTCTCAATCACAGCAGCTACTTGGAAGGTTTCACTTAGGATCATTCCCTCTGAGTGAATCTCATGCAAAATTACCTGGAGCTCTTGCACTTGACTGATCACAGTTTTAGAATCCACCATCTTATAATCCAAGAAGCGGCCCACAATAAATTTCTTGGCCCCAGCATCCTCGGTCTTATATTTTCGGTCTAAGGATTCCCACAACTCCTTGACTGTTTTCTTCGCAGCATATACATTGTAAAGCGAATCCGACAGTCCATTCATAATGTAGTTGCGGCATAGGAAGTCAGAATGCTTCCAAGCATCAATTGCAGTTAAGACTTGCACATCTAGCTCATCACTGTTTGGCTTTGGAGCCTCCTCAGTCAAGAATCTCGCAAGATTCAGAGTGGTCAAATAGAAGAGCATCTTCTGTTGCCACCTCTTGAAATTCAGCCCACTGAATTTCTCCGGTTTCTCCATATAGTTCATTGGAACCGAAACCGGTACTCCTGGGTTCATCACCGGAACTGAAACCGATGTAGCAGGGGTAGTCACTTGAGGCACATTTGGGTTCTCCCCAGTCTTGGCAGCGGATGTTGATTCAGAGGCCATTTCTGAAAACAAAATAATAGTTTTAATAAACTATTCCAAGACACCAATTAAAATTCTTAATAATATATATTTATATATATTATTTAAATATATATTATTAGTACAAAATTTTCCAATTTTATATTGTATCAATATAAAATGCAATCAGTATATCACACCAAATATATGTCAATTTATCAAACTATAATTGTCCAAGATAAATTTGAATTTATTCTTTATTATTGTTAATACGACATTGCCCAACAAATGACAATAAAACCTGTAAAGATTTCAACTACTAAAAGTATACTTTAGATTCGACCAGAATCAAGAATATAGGATCAGTGTTTTTTTTTTTCTCTTTGTCCAGAAACTGTGTATCAATGAATTCTAATAAAACCCAGAATATGTTTTTTATCAGACAACAAATAATTAAAGCATTTAACCAGTGTTAATTTCCCTGCTGAATACCCAAATAAACAAGGTAGTAAAAACTGTTCCTGTGTTTAAACTGAATATCCAACAAAAGCATAAACAATTTTTTTTTTTTTTCCTTTTTTTCTCAGACAACAAATAATCAAAGCCAATATTACACTGGTCCTCTGCTTAAATCAAACCCCAGTCAAACTAGAAACCTCAAAATTATTTAGGAATCAAATTTGATGCTTCAACCGAAACCCAAGACACAAAAAAAATTGTAACTATTTTCGTTTGTTTAACCTGAAAGCACCCAGTAAAAGCAGAAGAACCCAGAAGAAAAAAAAAAAAAAACAAAGTAAAATATATAATCAGTTTCTGGTTAAAGCCAAACCAGTAAAGTAGAAACCAAAAAGAAAATTTTAAATAATCGATTTCCAAGAATTGGTTTTTACTTTTATGTTTATTTTTCCAACCTCAGAAACATAAACTATTATATTTATTCTTCTTCAATCGATTTTACTGGTTTACCAAAGAAATTAATTCAGAACAAAAAGAGAATTGTTCTGTTTGCAAATCAAACAGAGTCTGTTTTGTTCTCAAAACCCAGAAGGATCAAATCCAGACAGACCCGGTAAACCAAATCGAAAACCAGTTTTACTTCTTAAAGTAAAATCTGTAATCAGCTCATTTGCTGAATCCGAAAGTCAAGTAAAACCAGAGACTAAGAATTAACCCAGTAACTTTAGTCGCATCAAAACCAATTTCGGTCAAAAAATGGAAACAAAAATTGCACATCAACAAAGAAAAATCTCGGTAAAAAATTTATTCTTCTTGCTCAAAACTGTCCAGTTGTAATCTGTACACTAAAATCCAGTTGTAATCTGCACAATAAAACTATTATATATATATATATATGAATAATTGCAGATCAACGAAACTGCTTGATTGTTCAACCGAATACAACACCTATCAACTAAGAGAAGCGCGAATATGTTTTAAGATTGTTAGTCAAACCGAATATGAACAAATCAAACAGATGCTGATAAACAATAATTGAATATAAAACTTCAAACAATTATTATAACAATAATATAATATTGAAACCGAGGCCCGTGTTTCACACGGTGTCCTTAAAACATATTCGTCCCCTACCGTGGGTACGTATGTTTCCCAGGATACAACAGCTTCGAGTGATTGTCGTTAGACAACTCCGGCGAACTGAATACTGTCTGAACTCTACTTGGAAATGAAACGAATAACTTTCAGAATTACTTGTGTATGATTTTGTTTCTAATTTTTCTCTCCTTTCAAAATCATATTATACTAATATATAAACAATCAAAATATAAACAATTAATAAAATGAACATTTATGACATTTATATGACCGTTATGAAATATTCATGACATTTATATTTGACTGTTACAATATCAATTTTCCGTTATAAATTAAATAATCATAATTTTTTCATTCATTTCTAACAATATATGCTGTTATTATTATTATTATTATGGTTTTGTTGGAACTTGTAGCAATTGTTAATAACGCCGCTAGCTTTCATCTTTTTGTCTAACCAACCAGTCATATAACGTCTGGGTTGCTTTTTTATTTTTTAATCTAAGTGATGAATTATTATGCATGCATGTGGACACTGTTTCAAGGGAAAAAAATAAAAAAGGAAAACAAATTACAAACAATTAGAGGATGAGATTATGTTTTTCCCTATGATTTTTAAAAGACAATAAAAATCTATGTAAAGTTTTTATTGAACATAAAATGTTTGATATCTCTTTGTGGGTGGGTGGTAATATATCACTCTACTTGAAAGTCTTAATACACATAAATTTTGTGTTCGATGATATTTGATGGTATGGTCAAGTAACAAACGCATGCCTTGTTTTAACAAGAATAAGCTAGAGCTATATCATATATACAGAGGAGAAAAATATTAGTGGGACAATCTTATTATGAGATTACTAATAAACTAAGGAACGTTGTACGAAATAATATGTGATTTATTAAAATGATACCTGTTATTATTTTTAATGAAATACTTAGTTTAAATTATTATTTTTTTATCTTTTAAAATAAATTAAATTGAAATTTTAAGTTAGAGATCTATTCTAATTTATCAATATTGATAGCTGTTTCCTATGTTTTGTATTTTCTTTTAAATCAATCTTTGAATGTGTATATAACATTGTGATATTAATGCTCATAAAATTCATCCTTTTTTTTTTTCAAAAATAAGGACTTTAAAAAATGATATCACATGTGTTTTTAAATTTTGAAAATAAATATAAAAAAACCACGTTCTTTTTTTATTGTTTACAGTAATATATGTGAATGTCATTTAAAAACTTGATGACAAACTCATCCTAATTAACTATTAAAAACAAAAGAGAAAATATCAGAAACTAAGTAAATTGAATGTAATGGATGCATATGATAACAAATTTATAACAGGAGAAAACCACTTAAAAAAAAAAAGACAAAGTTATCATGAGTAGACTATATTTCATAGCCAAGCATCTTCAAGCTTGATGTCAACAGAAAAGCTTCAAGTTTTCTGGCTAATACTCCGCAGTCCGCACATTGGAGATTTACAATTTTATATATATATACAGAGTTGGTTTTTTATTTTAAAATTGTAAAAGCAATATTTTATTTTGAATTATTACAAATTTAATATCGTAAAATATAATTTAAACTAAACAATATTATTAATAATTTAATATGAATGTACCACTAATACAAATAAACTTCCCTTTAATTTCATAAATACAATAATTAAAATTGATAAAAAAAAAATTAGGAGTTACACTGAATTTCTCTTATAACGAAAGCAAATAAAATTGTATATCAAAACACACGCTAAAGACAAAACATATATAAAATAAAGTAAGAATAATTAAGATAATAATTTTATGTGGTTTGGAAAATTTTTATATGTCCATGAGGTGTATATATACTCAATTTACTATAAAATGATTGATTACAAAAACTATGAAAAGATTTTTACGCTATTTTTCTTTCAGTGTATGCTTTTTGATAATTTCTCTCAACTCTTAAATTTTTGTCCTACAATAACTCTAACATTAAATGTGTATTTATAGTAAAAAATTAAGACAAAACGATTTAAAAAAATATTTTTCTATCTTATCAGATTTCTGATTCAAAATAAAAATATGATCAAAACAGTAAAATTGCTGGTTCCGGGCGCGCGCCACTAAGGTTGCGTGACTTACTGCCTAAGCTGGCTATTGGTCGTGAGACCTCTAGTTGCGCAACTCTGGAAAAAAACAAACAAGGAGAGATAGAATTGCCTTGTGTGTGTGTGTTCGTGTATATATATATATATATATATATCAAAGTGTATGTACAGTATTATAATACTCAATGTGCATGGGTGTATAAATACAGGATGAATTTAAAAAAATAAAATAAAAGAAGAGACTAGATGGATGGATGGATGGATGGATGGACAGATAGATGAGAGAAGAAAAAGTAGTGATTGGACAAATGGAAAAGAAATGAATAAATAGTTGGGGATGAGAGAAGTGAATACAATACTACAGCAGCAGTAGTAGTAGTAGTAGGAGGAGGAGCAGCTAGGTAGCCCTTTTATTGACAAGACAATCATTTCAGAATCTGATGTGAACTCTCCCTCTCTCTCTTCAATAAAATTTATTTTATTACTTTTTAATCTATATTATTTTTATAAAAGTTCAATTGTATTAGAGTACCCTAATTTTTATTATAATTATAAATTTAATGTTAATTTTATCATAATTTACTTAAATTCCTTACTTTCCATTAATCACCGTTAAAATAACGGTTGATTAAACGATTCAGGTCAATCGTCACTTTAAAATTTAATAATTATTTTACCATAATCCATTTGGTCAGCCGTCACTTTAACGGTGATCAACGAAAAATAAGATATTCAAGTACAATTATGATAAAACTGACATTAAACATACAATCATAATAAAAATTAGAGTACTTGAATGCAATTCACCCTTTTATTAATTTACGTCTCTTTCACATTTTAAAATATTATTATTTTAATTATTTTATTAAATTTTTAACAGTTAAAAATAATATAATATACATATTAATTATTTTTAATAATTTTAAATAATTAAATTTAAAATATATTTTTACTTTTTATTTTTTTAAAATTTAATAAATTAATTTTAATTTATATATCCAATAATAATTTAATATATTTTAATAAAAAATTAAAATTATAAAATTTATAAAAAAATCTTTAAATATTAAAAATTAATTAATTAATTAACACTACAATTAAAAAAAATTTATAAAATAAAAAAATAGCACAATAATAATATTTGTAAAAATTTAATAATTTAAAATAATACTTTAAATTAATATTAAAATATAAAAAATAAATTTTATATATTAAAATAAATTATAATAAATTAAATATAAAAATAATTTTATTAATTAAATTTTTATTTAAAAAATATCAAGAGAAGAGTTATTATTATATTTAAACATTATAAATTATAACTATTATTTTAGTTTTTATTTTATTAAAATAAAATAAATTATTAAAAGTAATTTTTAATTATTTTTTAAAGTTATTTTTTTATTTTTAAGTTGTTATTATTTTATTTTTAAATTTTAATAATTATTTATTTTTTAACTTTAAATTTTATTTTTATATTTAAAAATTAAAATACATTTAATACTATTAAATTTGAGTAATAAATTATTAATAAAAAAATTAAATTAATAAATTTTAAAAAATTAGAGACTATATAAATTAAAAAAATAATAATTCAAAAAAAGTTAAGAATTAAAATAATTTCTTACATTTTCTTTATTGTTTAAATTTCTCTTTGCCACCGTACCTTCGTTGGCTCTTTTGTGGTTCCCCATCCCTCTGTCTCTGTCTCTGTCTCTGTGTCTTTCCCCATTCTTCCCTTCATTATTGTTATTATAAATATTATTAAAACCCCCTTATAGTTTAATATATTCATCAAAATTTTCTATCTAATTTTATTTATAACTAAAATTCCTCATACAGTTTGATATATTCGTCATAATTTCCACTACCATCAATTTTAATTACTAAAATACTATTGACAATTAACTTTCCAGTTATAAATATTATTAAAATCTCCATCTAATTTGATATATTAGTCAAAAGCTCCCCATAATTTCATTTAGGGTCAAAATGCCCGTTTCATTTTATAGTCAATTTTCCTTATATTGTCAGTTTTAATTATCAAAATACCTTTAACTTTTAACTTTTTTATTATAAACTTTAGGACACCAAAGATATAAAGGTAAATATATATATATATATATATATATATTAAATTAAAATTTTTTAATTTATAATATCTCTGAATCTCTACCATCTATCATATGATAAACAATAGAGATCAAATATAAAATATTAAAAAATTAAAAAATTAAAAAATTAAAAATCTATGGAGATAGACGGTGGAGGTCCATTTTTTAATTTTTAATTTATTATTATTTTTTTATTTTTTTAAATATTTTATCTTTATGATCTCTACTATCCATCTGTAGAAATGGACGATGTAGATCCATTTTTTTAAAAAAAATTGGTAATTTTTTTTTTTAAAAAAAATTTGTGTTTATAATCTCTACTGTTCATCTATGTACGGTAGAGATCCAACGTTTTTTAATTTTTTAATTTTTAATATTTTAAATTTGATCTTTAATATCCATCATAACATGGAGATGGACGGTGGAGGTCTATCTTTTTATTTTTCAATTTTTTTTAAAATTTGTGTTTATGATCTCCACCGTCCATTATGAACGGTGGAGATCCAACTTTTTTAAAATTTTTTTAATTTTTAATATTTTAGATTTGATCTCTAATACCCATTATAATATGGAGATGAACAGTAGAGATCAATTTTTTTATTTTTAATTTTTTTAAAAAAAAATTGGTAATTTTTTTTTCCTTCATAATATGAAGATGGACTGTGGAGATAAATCTTTTTTTTAAAAAAAAAAATTTTGAAAATTTTATTTTAAAAAAATTTGTGTTTATGGTCTCCACCTTCCATCTATGCACGGTGGAGATCCAACTTTTTTTAAATTTTTAATTTTTTTTTATATTTTAAATTTGATCTCTAATGTCCATTATAATATGGAGATAAACGGTGGAGATCTATCTTTTTATTTATTTTTGGAGGATTATCATTTTGGTCCCTAAATTTTGGAGAATTATCAGTTTTTTAAATGAGTTATGGTTTACTAGTACACTTGGTCCTTAACTTTTAAAAAATGTATCAATTTGGTCCATCTGTTAGTCAACCGTTAGTCAAATTTAACGGTTCCAGGGGTATTTTCGTCTTTAAATATATCAATAACTCAACAGTAAATTTTTTAGTAAAATGACGTATCTATACCCGGTTAAAAAATGTAAAATAAATTAAATTAAAAAAATTAAAAATTTCAAAATGAACTTCTATAGATCTCCACCGTCCATCAATCTTGATAGACGATAAAGATTATATTGAAATTTTTTTAAAAAAAATTAAAATTGAAAATGGTGGAGATCTAGATTGGATCTTCACCCTCTATCCAGATGGATGGACGGTGGAGATTCAATCTGAATCTCCACTAACCCAAAAAAAAAAAAAAAAAATCAAACTGAAGAAGATGAACGAACCCAGAAATTGGGTTTGTTCATCCTCAACTGGGTTTGTTGAAGGATCTTCAACAAAACCAGATCTGGGTTCGTCGAGGTTCAACGAACCTAGAAATTGGGTTCGTTCATCCATCTTCTTCAGTTTGAATTTTTTTTTTTTTTTGGGTTAGTGGAGATCCAACTATTTTCAATTTCAATTTTTTTAAAAACAAAAATTTTTAAAAAATATATATTTTCACTTTAATTTTTTTTTTAAATTTCAATATAATCTTCACCGTTCATCAAGATTGATGTACAGTGGAGATCCATTAAAAAAATATTTTTAAATATTTTAAATATTATTTTTAAATATTTAAATGAAATGACCATATTACCCTTCTATTTATTAATAATCATTTTAAAATTTTGAGGTTAAAATTGTCATTTAACTCATTTAAATAGTATTAAGGGCAAAACTGTCTTTTTACCAATTTTGTTAAGTTTGACTAACATAAATTTAGTCAGAGGGACCAAATTGATACATTTTCTAAAAGTTAAGGACCAAGTGTACCATTAACCATAACTCATTTAAAAAACTGATAATTCTCCAAAACTTAGGGACCAAAATGATAATCCTCCTTTATTTTTTAAAAAAATTGTGTTTATGATCTCCACCGTCCATCTATGGACGACACATATCCCAACTCTTTTTTTATTTTTTAATTTTTAATATTTTATATTTGATCTTCAATATCATCATATTATAGACAATAGAGATTTATTAATATTATAAATTAAAATATTTTAATTTAATATATATATATTTACCTTTATACCCTTTGTGCCCTAAAGTTTTTAACAAAAAGTTAATGTTTAAAATTATTTTAGTAATTAAAACTGACGGTAGGGAAGAAATTTACTATAAAATAAAACTTGGGGGTGGGGGATTTTGACCTAAAATGAAACTATGAGGAGATTTTGACTAATACATCAAATTAGAGGAGAATTTTAATAATATTTCTAACTGAAAAGTTAACGGTCAATAGTATTTTGATAATTAAAACTAATGGTGGGCACTATTCGGTTATACCTATAACCTAACCTAATCAAATTTTTGTTCGGTTATTAATTGAGCTAACAAATCTGGTGGGTTTTATATGAATAACCTAAAATAACCAAACATTAAAAAGTCGGTTAAATTCAGTTCGATTAAGTTCGGTAATTTCTGTTTGGGCTTTATTGGGCCTAAATTGTACATATGGGCTTAATTAAGCCTTTTGGACTAAAAATCTTTTTTTTTATATATTTTATTCAATTGTTTATATATTTTGAAAATATTAGGTCCATATACATTAAGTTTAGGACAATATCAAACTTTGACCTCTTATGAGTTATATTATAATTTAATATATATATATATATATATATATATATATATATTCATTCCATAAAAACCTATTGTCATCTCATTGTATTGGAAAACATACTATCTTCTTTCAATAATCTTTCAATAAACTTCGATAACACATGTATTATACTTGTCAACAACCTACAATAAAAGATACAATTAAAGATTTAAACTATAAAAAATTTAAACCGTCCAGTCGTCTACCATAATAATTAATAAAAACGTCCATAATAAAACCGTCCATGAAACAGTCCATGTTATACAGTCCATAATTAAATCGTACCATAATAAAAAATAATCCGAATTACATAAAAAAAAAAAGACAAATATAAAAGTGCAAAAACAATCTGAATTAATTTGTTTTTAATTTATATAAATTCGGTTATTTACGGTTTTACCACCCATAACCTAACTATAACCAATTTTTATTCGGTTATCAAAGTGACTAACCAAACCTCCACGAGTCACGATCCATAACAAAAAATAACTTCATTTTTTCGGTTATTTTTGGTCTGGTTAATGTGCCCACCCTTAATTAAAACTGACGGTAAGGGAGATTTTAACGAATATACCAAACTATAGGGGGGATTTTAGCTATAAATGAAACTAGAGATGAAATTTTGATAAATATATCATACTACAGGGGAGATTTTAATAATATCCCTTATTATTATTATAATTATTTATTAAAGACTCATCTTATAAATTTTAAAAATTTACAAAAAAAAGGTATAATATACTTATTTCATCAGTTACATAATAATATATGTATCAAATATAAACTATTTGAACTTATAAACTCTAAGTGTAAGTATGAAGGATAAATAATAAATCAAGCTCATCTTCTCAAAATTATTAAGTTCTTGAATCCTAAAGAAAACTACTCATTTATTTGACATAATTTCCAATACAATTTTGTATATGTTTTTTAGTAATAAGTTTTGTTAATTGTTTTCTTCCATGTTACATTATGTGATTTTGTTGATAAATAAATTATATTATATTTTCAGTTTTCATCCAATATTCTCATATTATTTTAATATCACTTTATATTACAATTTTAACTTTTTTGCATTATATATATATATATATATTTTTTTTTTTTGAGAAAAAGAACCCTTTAAAAACCAAAACAAGAACTACAGACAACCACGCAAATCATCCAAGACAAAACAATTCAAACAACGAGGAACACTCCCGAAATGGACACCAACAGGATGATGCGATAGAGCAAACTTAGCTAAGCCATGAACAACCTTATTAGCGCTACGGCGAACAGACGAAAAAGAAACATCAGAAAACGCAACAACTAAAGCTAAAATATCATCTAAAACCAAACCAATATTAGAGCAAGAGATAACTCTGGAAGAAAGCTGATTCACAACAGACGCAGCATCAGATTCTACACAAACGGCAGAGAAACCCAAATCAATCGCAAGACAAACACCACGAAGAATAGCCAAAGCTTCACCAATATCAGGAGAAAAAAGACCAAGAAGCAAAGACGAACTAGAGACCAAAACCAAACCACCAGGATCTCGAATCACCACACCAAACCCCAAACGACGCCCTCGAAAATCAATAGCCACATCGGAATTAATTTTGACCCAACCTGGACTAGGAATTCGCCACCTCTCCACCACCAGACCCCGGCGAAGACACGGCACAGCTGCAGCGACTTGAAACTCAGCTAGAAAAACGCGAGACCACTCAACCGAGACCTCCACAGACAGCAACGGGCTGCCATGCACAACTTGATTCCTCCGGAACCAGAGACGCCAAAGAAGAACCAAAAGCAACTCCATTTCATTAACCAGAAAACTGCTCATACAAGCCACCATAAAATTGAGAAAAGAGCCAGCAGCCGGAAACCGCAAACCCGAGAGGAAAGGAACAGCAAGCTTCAGCTCCAACAAGGACTTGCAAAATCAAATAGCATGCAACACAGACTCTGGCGAACCAGAGCACAACGAACAGACAACACCAACAGGAACCTTATGTGCAGCAAGATTGAGCCTAGTAGGAAGCAAATCACAGCAAGCTCGCCACACAAACAACCGCACCTTAGCAGGAACATTCAACCCCCACAAAAATTTCCACCAGCGCGAACCCGAAACAGAGGTAGAGGACGAGGCTTTACTAGCCAACTAAGAAGCTACCCAATACCCACTTCGAACAGAATATTTCCCATCCTTCGAAAAATGCCACAATAGCCTATCCGGGCAGCGACGCCAGGACGTAAATATATAAAGATTTATACTAATTTAATAAATTTTAAATGTAAACTATATATATTCACATGAAATTTATCAATTATATGATGATAAATATTATACATCTCACATTCTATCCTAATTTATATCGCAACAAATAATGTATCAATTGAGAAATAAATTCACATTAATAATAGTTTATCTCAATTACATGTGAATCTATTCACCAATTATCTTGTAGTTAGTTGAAATACAAGTTGAGAAGAAAATTTTAGACATATGATAAAAAATGCACATGTGGTACAAAGAAATGCATATGTGTCCGTGTTAATCACATATCAAATCTTTAGTGGTTGAGTGCATTACTCATCAATATATTTGGTGCATTAAATATTTTTTCCAAATTGAAATATATAGCATAACTCGTGAAATAAATTATTATTATTAATATATGTAAATTTATCTATCAATTAATATATTATTTATTAAGAGACAAATGAGATATAAAAGATGGGATACGCATCATCATTCATTCTAATTTCTATACCTAATTTCAGTAATCTTCATAAGAATCGAAGGACGTGATTTTATCTACAGTCAGATTCTATAATCTTCAGATTAATTAGTTCTAATTATATCTTTAATGTCCAGTCCAATCTAGTTACTCTATTATTATTATTATTATTATTCCGAAGATTTATTCTTTCTCAGTTCACAGTTCACACCAATAGATTGCAGCCATTAATTCCACGACAAGCCACATGTCACTAATGTCTCATACTTCTTCCATACCGAAACGTATATGCTTAATAATTTGGGTTTCGGGTTTTCAAATTTTACGTAAATAAACTAATAATTGATAAAATATAAACTCATACACACAGTTAATCAAATCATATACATCCATGTATGTATAGCATGTTACACAGTTTAACAGTGACCAATATTAACACAACCATTTTATCATATAATTTAGAATTTTCTAACTGTTCAGCTAAAATAAAAAAACCTCCAACTTTAGAGTCGATGGAGAGCCCAACAGAAGTCATGCGAATAGAATAGACATCGAAATGAGAGATAAAGATATTTGCTTTCATTTCCAACGTACAAGTAAGCTATTATCTATATACTCTAATGACCTCTAAGCTCGCGGTACGTTAATTAAAGTGTAGTCACAGGATATATATATATATATATATATATATATATATATATATACTTTCTTTTTAGGCTACACTTCGTGGAAATATTAATTAGTAATTAATTAGTGTCTGTCTAAGCATTTTCAATGGTTGTTGTATAGTATGCAGTAGCTAAAGTACAGATTATTAATCTCACAAAACCAATGTGGAATCTTATCAAATATTACTATAATAATAATATTCTTTTTCATGATCATCATCGTAAGGGCACTTACTCACTTAGAGCATATCTAATAATATACTAAAATAGAGTATATATACATACTATATCTTAGAGTTTTATTTATTCCAACAATACTCTATCTTATAATTTATAAGAAAAAAATTGAGAGAGTTGCAACATGACTCTATAAATTTAGAGTACCGACTTTTCATCTCTAAATTTACTTTTGACTTTTCATATTTTCATTTTACCTTTATGTTCATTAAACAAATATTAGATATTAATATATTTTTTTATTTTTTCAATTAAATTCAATTAATATATAATTTATATATATTATTATCATAAAAATTATACCATTACAAATGTCTCATCTAAATCTTTAAAATACGAATAATATTGAATATTTATTTTTTTTAAAAATGTTTGAATAATTAGCACTAAAATAAATACTGAAATAATTATAGGCACATTAATATTAAAATTCGAAATGAAAATTACAAATGATATAAAAATATTACAATAACGATAACCAAAAAAGAAAATAATTAGGAAAAAATATATGAAAAAATATTACATTTTTATTAGTTTATGAGTTTAAAATATTATATAATAAAATTATATTACAATTTTAATAAAAAAAATTATAAATAAGAATAATATTTATAAAAACTTAGTATAAAAATAAAGTAATATAAAGAATAATTTATTAAAACAATGTCAAAAAAAATAACAAAAATATAAGATACTTTTAAGATAGAGATAGAGATTGTTGTTATAGTAAAAATATTTTAGAGATAAAATATTTGGAGAATATTCTCATTTGACTCTTCAAAATGGAGATAGAGATAGAGACAATGTTAGAGATGATGTTAAGGCATCTCCAACCTAGTGCACCAAATTTTGCACTAAAATAGTGTAAAAATAGCATCTTTTTAAAATATTCTTACACCAAATTTTTTTCACTTCAAACCATTCAATATCAAATTGGTGCAAACAATATTTTTAAATAATATTATATATACAATTCTTTAAAAAATATTCATTTTTTTTAAGGGGGTACAATTACAATATCAACAACTGTCGGGATCTGCCGAGATTAATCACTAAACTCGCGGTCCAGATATCTACTCCCATAGCGGGAGAATACTACTATCACAATAAGGGGAGAAAACTACCAACACATGCACATGGTGGGAATCGAACCCCTTGCCACTGAGGTGGGAGGGAGGTGCACTAACCACTTTACTACAAGTGGATGTGCAAAAAAAATATTCATTTATTTGTTTAGTATAAAAATATTATTATTAAATAATTACATACATTATAGGAATACAAAATTAAATGCTCAAATTAGTTTTTTTTTATAATTTTTAATATAATATTATTCTAATTTTGTATTTAATTTTTTACCCACTTATTTTTTCAGTAACTTTTTTTTTACCCACTTATTTTTCTATCATTAAATTTTTTATCAATTTTACCTACGTGAAGCTCTTCGAAGAGAGTAAATGAGTATTTATGAAAGAAGGGCTCGAGATTGACAATCTCAAGATGGAATCGAATCATCCAACACTTTTAGCCAATATTTTTGTAGTTATGGAGGAAATAGAGATAACCTTCCAGATTATTAATAATTTTTTAGAATTATTGTTATTAACTGTTTTATTTTAAACTATATTGTAATTTACTTTATTGTATTCATATATTTTATTTATGTTAATTTAATATTATTATTTTTATTAAATTACTTATTATTATATTTTCTAAATAGTAATTGATAAAATAAATTTTTTTATACATTAAAAATTTAAGTTAAATTAAAATGTACAAATTAGTTAAATATATAATTAATAAGTTAATTAAATAATTTAATAATGTACATTAATATTACACTTATTTTAAAGCGTTCGACGAGATAATTCTAACGGTATATATTTTTATAATAAATTAATTTATATATCTATTTATTTATCAAAGTGTATAATATAAATAAATTAAATTGGTTGAAGGATATATAGAGAGAATAAAATTTGTTGGAGTTATAATATGAGGGATAGAGATAAAATTATAAAAAATTAAATAGTAAATAATATGATGTAACACTATTTATGTACACCCTTTTTTTTTTTTTTTTTTGTATGGAAGAATATAATTTGATACATGGTTGGACCATATTTTTGCACCAATTTAATATAAATACACTAAATTAATATTTGATTGGAGTTGTAAATTGTGAGTTATATATATATATATATATATATTTAGTTCAAATCAAGACTTTTCTACAATCTAATCAATTGAGATGATGGAATAAAAATAAATTTGTACTTATTAAACTTAAAAAAAAAAGAAAAAAAAAGAGGGAACAAATTTTTTTGTTTTCAGGCAGTGCTGTGCTGAACTGTCATATATCACTTTTGCTGCATATAGTATATGCCTTAAAAAAAGAACTTAAAACTTCTATAGTCTTGCACACATGTGCTTAAAGATAAAATTAAATAACTTGGATTTGGATGTTGTCATTTTATACTATAATACTAAACTATGCTAATGGAATGGACAAAAAAATGTAGTACAAATATTATAGAGTGAAAAGCAACCAAAAAAAAAAAACCTTTACTAATATTAGTGTTCCACAGCACAAATGAAAATCCTATAGACAGATTAGATGTGTAAGTTTTTCCTCGGAATCTCCGGGATTTCATACTTTTACACTAGATTTTACTTTGATAGCTATCTTTTTTTTGTCAACTGATACATATATACTTGTATATACAACTAAAAATTTGAAGTTTATTAATCCAATTTTAACATGCATATTAATACAATTCTTGTAGTCGTGGATTATATCATGCCGTCCAATATTTTTTGATATCAGTAATTTATTTATAATTTAAAATTATTTCTAGAGGTTAGTTTTAGTATTAGGAACTCTATACATTAATACGCATATACAATTTTATGAGTAATTTACAAAAAGGGAAAAATTACAAATTCGAGATTGTATTTATAACTATAAAGTTTAAAGAAAATTTTCAATACACTTAATATATTTTACTTTTGTCTAAATCATAGCATGTCATATAAGAAAATATTGAACACTAAAACAAACTATGGGCAAGTACAGGCCATGGTTACTATACATTATGGATTAAATATAATAAAAAATCTAGGGCATATGCAAAAAGGAAGTAATGGGACTCTCCATAATGGAAGAGATTGGTTGGGAGGTTTGTATATGGAAACAAGAAAGAAAGTAGAGAAGAATATGAATAACTCCCTTTTATTTAGTTTATTGTTAGAAATATATTTAAATGATTATGTGTTGTCTGATCTCTACCCCATTCTTTTTTAGCTTATATAAAGGCATTCCTCCACTCAGGTACTCACAGATCCATGAGAGATATTGCTTTGGTTAATAAGCTAAAGCAAGTGATACTGCTAGTTTCAAGCTTCTCTCTTCCACAATCTTCTGTTGACCCTTCCCTCCTTGTGAGAGAGATCTTGCTTTCTAAGAAATCGCTTTCTTCACCTCCTTTTTCTCTACATCTCCGTCTCTCAGCTGTTGTCTCCTTTTCAAATCTCTTAGATTTCATGGTCCATATGTTTCAACTTGTTCTCATTACACTGGGGTTGTGAGAGCGAGCTAGCTAGCTAATTTAAAGAAGAGATTGTGCCCATGTGTGGTTGATCTCTAGAGTTATTTACCTCTATACATGAGAAACCATCACAGATCTGTCCTTCTATCTCGCAAATTAGGCTTGTATGTACAAATGGGTTCATCAATTTTCCAATTTTATTACATATTGATGACTAACAGCCTAGTTTGATTTATTTTTTTGTTTGGTTATATATTTATGCTTCAAAGGTTAAGAGAGCTTTCTTCAGTCCACTCATGGGTGGCTGTAGGATTTAATTAGCTGCCGACTCATTCATCCAAATACTGAGTTGAAAAGGATGAGCTAGAAAAGCACCCAGTAAATGAGTGAATGATGCGGGAGACAAATTGGATCTTAAGCTTCCTGTTCTTGGACTGAAGGGAGCTCCCTTTGCTTTTCAATCTTATATCTGTAGTTCTATTATTAATTAGTTTCTTGTTCGAACAGTCACACTACTATGCTATGCAACAGAGATTATTTATTCAAATATATCATCACATTTTAATCGGCAATGCCTATTCAAACCACTTGTTTGGCTGAGCTTCTCCATTCTCTCTAATTTCATCTTAACTTTTTTGGTATTATTATCTAGTTTGGTAACCTAGTAAGGCAGCTCAGGTACATGTAAATATTATGTTAAAACTTATATATATATATATATATATATGTGTGTGTGTGTGTGTGTGTGTGTGTGCATGCTTTTATATCTGGTGATCTTGGCTGGTACTAATTAGGTGATTCAAACAAGCAGACTTGACTAGGTTTTGAGGTACATGTAATATTATTACTCTTTCAACCGCTGCTTCATATATATATTTGCATTTATGTTACCGTTTGTTTGAATTTAATTTAAGTGATCTAACTACTTCGAAGGTGTCTTGTGTTTTTGTTTGAGCAGCCTAAAACTTGTGATGAACAGGGTTTTTAGGGTTTTCAGTGGAGGTGGTGGGGTGTTGCCAGTTGTGTTGTAGTTCTTGATTGTTAAAAGCTAAAATCTTGAAAAGGCACCGCATGAGGGAGGGAGGGAGGGAGGGAGGTAGGTAGATTGAAGGTTTTTACAAGCAAAAGAGATCACGTTCTACAACAAGTACAACACACCCTTCTTGGGTCTTGCTCTCACTTACTGCAACAAGTTCCCAGACGAACATGTCCCTCTCTCTCTCTCTCTCTCTCGAGGAAATCACACACTCAGTCTCAGAGGTCCAATTACCGAAATATCCTCCTCAGCTGTTCTTTTGCTTGGAAAAATAAAGCCCCAGGAGATATCAAAATACTCTCCTATTTTCCATTTTCTGCCTTCGATCTGTTTGTTGTTATTTTTTATTTTATCTTCTTTTTTTTTATACCCTCCAGGCTCCATGACTATTTGTGGCCTTCTTTTTTTTGGTAAATTTTGTAATTGTCACTAGTCTTCGTTGTTTTCTTTTCTTGGATTGATTATGCTGTTGTTCAAGTTTCAGTAATGGTGTATGGTGATGGAAATGAATAGATAGTTCTTTAAGTTTTCTATTTGTGTTTGACTACAGCAAAACCAGTCAATTTTTTGGTAATGAAATGAAATAACCAGAAAACTACTTGAAATGATGATTCTCAATGTGTTTAGACTTTGGATTATCAATTTTTTGAGAAGAGAATGTCAACTTTGTTAATAAAGTTTCTTTCATCATTAAAATCAAATTAATCCAATATAGTCAATGGACTGGCAGTGGGTTACTTTCACTATGTTGTGCAAAAATTGGACCAAAAAACATTAATAATAGAGATTCAAATGTCATGATCATATATAATATAATATTCAAATGAAAAATATTGTCTTAGGATGACGACCGTCCATGAAACCCTAGCTGGAATGTGATTTTTAGAGAAAGTTGAAGTGGGTTCTTTGTAGTTATATATAATTTCTATACGAAATTGGGGTTTGTTGATTAATGAATGAAGTACAAGTGCCACGTTTTGCTGCTCTTGAAAGCTTCTTCTTTACACAAAACGATTCCCTACGAAGAAAAAAACAATTCCTAGCCCACCACACACATATATTCATTAAAACTCATATTTAACCTCTTTAAGCTCACAAACACTATGCTAAATATGGATACGAGTCTCTTTCCAACTTTTTCAAAATCCAACGGGCTCTTTCATGATCCATCCTTGCACCATCTTTAAACAACACAAGTGCCATTGTTTTTTTTTTTTTGTCATTATACATTATTGTTCTGTACGTAACCCTAATAATGAATATGATTTGATGTAAAAAAATTAATATAATTTTTGATGTAATGGGAATTTTACACGTGCCAATCTCCATTAGTTCTGATGATGTTGATTCTTTAATTTTTTTTTTTTTTTTTTTTTAGTATTTGAGTTATTTTCTCACATAAGTTTTTAGCTAAAACATATATAAAAGTTCTATAATTAGCAGCTGCTGTTGTTATAGAGAATTTTGAACCCATTTTGTATTTTAAGCTATGAAGATCAAAAGCATTTGATTACATATGATCTTCCTTTATTCTCTGGGACCTTGATGTTCCAACCCATTTGGAAAAGTTTAATTAAGTGTTTAATGAATTGGATTAATTCTTAATCACACTGAGACTGATCAAACATCTTAGTATAAAGAAAGAGAAAAATAAAACTAAATCTTTTGAGGGGATTTGAATTTTTGGTTGTTTTGTTTTCTCATTGGGCAAAGCATTAAAGGATGATATGTAATATCCCGATAACTGAGGATGAGACATGCTGTTTAGATAAAAAGAAAGATTAAATGCAAAGTGTGTATCATTTCTTCTGCTAGCATACTTGCATGATGTGACAATGAAAAGATTTTTTGTTCAGCTTTTAGACTCAGAAAACAACAAAACACAGAAGACAACTTCCTTTTCTTTTTATTAGTGGAAGAGGAGGGTTTTCAAAAATTTTCTTTTGGGAATCGAAGGGGCCATTAGTGAGAGGAGTTGCCTAGTAAAAAGTTGATTAGCAGACAAATTAAAATCTTCTTTACCATATATGAGTTTTAATCTATGTTATATATAGTGGTAATTTGGTTTTAGTATAGATTCAGCTAGTCATCTATAATAATGATCATCAGCCAAAGATAGTAATTAAAACTTGTATATTTTGTTGTTAATTAGAAAGAGATTCACTGGAGAGTAGATGATAGTGGACATGTCGTAATCGATATGATCTTGCTTTGATCTCTTTTTTAAGAAAATTGAATCTTTACCTTTCTCTATATCACTGTTAACTGAAGCATTAGTAATCAAAGAAATAATTGAAGAGCTGATTTTTCAAGAGCAGAGCTGCTGCATCTTTGACTTATTTAACAATTACAAAAAAAGAGAAAGAAAAAAATGTCTAATATCCACCATATAATCAGACTGACTTTATCGCTAAAGCACATGAAAATGTTTTCTCCAAGCAATTAATTAATAACCGCTTCTTATTCTCCTAACCTAGTCTAAGCTACTATCGAGGTTTCGATGTATTTAGATAAAAATTCAGATCGACGGATGATTGGAATTGTCATTCATGAAAGGTTCTCTTCACAAGCTATGCTGTTCTTCTCCGAATGTTGAGGAAAGTAAGTGCCTTTGTTACCAAATTCAAGCATCAAGTATCCACAGCCATTAAAGGATACAAATGAAGTCGTTTTTACTTTATATACAATATTTTCCTGAATCCGGTGCTTTAATTAATTAAGTTTTTTTTTTTTTTTTTTTCTTTCTAAAAAAGACGAACATATATATTGATTCTTTCTCATGTTTGTGCTTGTTACCTTCCACAAACACTTTTTAAGATGCAGCTTTTTATGAGGCATTAAAATTTGTCATTTGTTCACTGTTTTTTATTTTCAATTTCCCTTTTTCAACCCAGCGAGTAATTACCCATCTTTAATCTGATTCTAGAATTCTTAACTATCCCTTTGAAATTTAATATTAGTAGAAACTTAGCTACATGCATGGAACTGGAACTAGATGTTAAAGGGATGGAGTTATATATCATTTTTTATTACCACTTGATTTTTTTTTGTTTTTGAGAAAGATCTAGTATTTTTTTTAACTCTTACATCAAATTAAGAGGGGCTATATATGCATAGTTTGACACTAAAAAATAGTTATATTCTTTAATTTTTATCAACAAAAAAGGAAAACATTCTCTAGTGGACTTGTCTGTTGAAGGCATGCACCTAGATGCACAACACACAAGACATTCACAACTTGCACACATGAGTGACATTATGGACAAAAATATAAAAAAGAGCCACTGGAGTTTAATCTCAAACACTATTGATTTCATGTATTTTTCCATAGTTAATTGATCTTTGTGGTTGTGGTCCAGAAACTTGATTTTCGCGATCATACATAAGTTCTCAACTACACTAAACTTTTCAGAGTTAGCCCCACTCCACTTCCATGTCTTATATACATCTCATTCTTTTAGAGTACTAAATGCAGTCGAAACGATTAGATTGTCTCACTCACCATATTTTATAATATTTTACGCATGTGATAAAATGAAAAAAAAAAATCATATTTAATAATTATGTGAAGAATTTATAATTAAATGAATACGTATGAAACATGCTAGCTAAACTCATATATTCATAATTTTTCTATCTCATTCTTTACTGTGTAAAATCATGAAAAATGATGTCAAATGGCAACTATACAGTAACGTATACACCAAAAAAAAATAAGATCATTAAATGTTTTGTCATTTTCAGGTAGTTATCATTGATAAAAAGTTCTTTTAAAGTTCTATAGGGATGTGTAATATAGCAAGTTGCAGCTGTGGAACAAAAACCATAATATGTCTGTTTGCATGTGTGTGGCTATAGAAGTGATAAGGTACTCAGGTTTTAATATTCATAATCATCCATAGAAGAAGTTTTTGAAGTAAAAACAATGCTGGGGATATTTGAAGTTGGACCCTGTGAAAATGCCTATCAGATGGGGTTTTTGATAGGCCAGAGGTTCTCGAATCTGATAAGAAGCAGATTGTCTAGAGACCTCGTTATTAAAAACCAGCTTCGCCCTTTTGCTCAAGCCCCAGAATCGCATCAATTCATCGAAGCACTCTCGGAGAATAATCGAAATAAGTTCCCGAGATATTGGGATGAGCTTCTAGGGACTGCAGAAGGAAGTGGCGTGCCTGCTCTTGATGTAATTGATCATAATTTTGTAGGCTCTAAAGTACAACATGTTCATGTCATATTATATTGATAAATCTGTAAGTGTAACGAATTCTCGTTTGTTTATGTGCAGATAATACTTCTCAACTTCAGGAAGGAGATACTTCCATTCGTTTCAAAGACAAAGAACAGTTCGAAGAATGTCGATACTGCAGAAGACGACTGTTCTGATGTTCTTGTTGTCAATGATTCAATGGCCATTGCAGCTCACAATGAGGATGGAAGTATTTCTTTGGTTGGCAACACGTATGCTCTAATTGTCACTTATCTTGTGCAAGTTTTGTTAATTCGCTGTTTATATCTAACTCAGAAGAATTCTCGTGTGCATATGTAATGTTGGGGCATTTTCAAGGTATTTGATCAAATGCACACTCTCGAATGGACTGTCCTTCATGGCATACACTTACGCTGGAGAGCTCCCAAGCTGTGCGTTTGGTTTCAACAGTCATGGACTGGTAAATAGTTCTAACCAAACCCCACACCACCACACCCACCCCACCCCCACAATATCAACAAAGCAACTTTAATTTTTGAACAATCGAAATCCAACAATTTTCTGATTTTATATTTCTTTTAAATTAGGGATTCACACTGAATTCAGTACCTCCAGTTGAAGATGAGATAGTAGCGGCTGGCATTGGAAGGAACTTTATCTCCCGGGACCTCCTTGAAGCAACAAATATTGATGATGCGTTACTTGTATGATCTTGCATTTTTTCACTTCTCATGTTGTTTGGAATTCATATTGATTGTTAAGGTTTTGATAGCTCAGCTTCTCTCTTCAGAGAATACGTTCATCGGAAGTTTCTGTGGGGCATAGTTATAACCTTATTGACATAAAGAGACGTCAAATCCTGAATGTCGAAACTGCATCAAAGAAGCGAGTTTCGGTTTATAATATCGGGCCAACACCATATTTCCATGCAAACATGTATCTCCACCTTCAGGTTCAGCAGGTAAACCACATGCTTATTAAGAATGCTGGTGTTGTAGCATCTACCTTCAGTGCAGATTCATCAGATAGTTTTAACGTTGAATTCATCAATCAATGAAAATAGACAATTTCATTAAAATCCAATTACAATCATTGGTTTTGCATTGAAGGTACATGACGAGAACTCAATAAGCAGGCAAAATAGAGCAACTGTGCTACCAAAAGGATCGAAGGATGATTTCTTGTCACTTCTCGGAGATACTACTGATGCAAAATACCCCGTTTACATGACAGGTAATTTGAAGATAATTGAACAGCTTCTTCTCTTCGATATTCTCTTGATTACCCTGTTGGCATTCAGGTCCAACGCTTTACACGTTATGTACAGCAGTGATCGACCTGGATGAACAAACTCTAACAATAATTGAAGGGAATCCCAAAAAAGGAGAAGTTTCTCATGTCTTCTCTATGTCTTCAGAAGACTTCAAGGCACAATGAAAAAGCTCTTCAGAGGATTGCTTTAGTTGATTGTATCCGAGCTACATTCTGGGGAGTTATGCTGATTCATAGAGGCCTAACATGTGCCCATCAACACATCGCATGGCTGCAACCTGATCACAAGTGAATTATTTAACACATTGAGATCGCTATCAAACCTAAGGAAAAGTCCGGTTGTAGATATCGACAGAAGTGGAGTCAATAGTCAATACCTTTCCATGGATCTCATATTTGATGGGACCATCTAGTTCCGCTCCTAATGCCATTAATTTTGTCACTGTACTATTAATGTCTGTCACTGTGAACGATAGTAGAGACGAGTATCCCTTCTGTGTGACATGGTCACTGTAAAACTGGGTTAGAAACCACCATTTCCAATTACAACCAAAACAGGTTTTTCTCCATAACAAACTTTACCCTATGACTAATTAATTTTGAATTTTTGATGATTATTGGTTTCCTCGTATGTACAGTCTATAGTAATTTAAATATTAAGTGTTAAAATCAATTGACTAAGAAAGAAAGCACGGCAATATTGACAAAGACTTCACCACCAAAAATGGTCATGCATAAGCATTTAATTGCACCGGCAAACAATTAAACTTGCATCCTCAACTACTGCAATCCTTAAATAGCTTAATACCAAGAAACAAGGCACCCATTTTTCATACAATTGTCCTGTTAACATGTGCTCTAAAGACCAAAAAGTTTAATAAACTATTCACATTTATTCTTATAATATATCAGTGCACAACTTCTTGTGTTTTGACAGAATAAATAGACTTTTTTATTCGTTTTTTTCAACTTCCTGTTAACATTTTCCTTCATATATTGTTCAACAATTGAGTGCATATTCGTAGGAACCATAAACTTATAATTCACACCAAAACAAAACTACATATGACAAGAAGAGTCTCAATTTCATATAAACGTTTTAAAGAGAAACAATGTGTGTGCTGCAGTTGATATTATGCTCTTGTAGACATATTATCAAACACATGAAAGGCAGTGGTGGAGGAACCTGGGTGATTGCATGAGAGCGAGCCTGAGTGGACCGGACTGGAGCTCTGCCCAGCGAAGAGTGCAGACATTGACGGTGAAGTCCAACCCTTCTGAGTAGAACCGAGCTGCTTTTGGGACGTCCTTGTGTAGTTGCAGTATCCACCTAAACGACGCCACTGCCATCTCTCTCTCTCTCTCTCTCTCTCTCTCTCTTCGTTGGTCTATGTCTCGTCACTCGTGTTTGACAGAAATATTAAGCTTCGACTGAGAGAGAACCCGAAACGGGAAAAAGGGTCCATTAACTCAGCCCAACTAATCAAACCTCCGGCCCAATACTAATATATAATTTTTCTTAGGTTTAGGATCCTGCATATACGAGGTCTCATTCCTCTAACGTTGGAGAATCAAGATTCCATACAAAAACACAGTGCTGAATTCCAGATCTAGATCTGAGAAATATTGTATAATATATAAATTACAATTTGATAGTTGACATGACTAGAACCCATTATCATCTAGACATGTATGTGAGGAGTTTATTATTGAATCCCCTCAACATCCGTCCAATTCGAATCATTTTATGTTTCAATTATGATTTTATTTATTGAGTTTCAACTATGAAACACTTAAAACTTAAATGTACTTGACTGCATTAGTATTACTAAAAAATGTGAATTGTCAAAAACATAAATCGACAATTCTAGCATTACAACAATTATCAGCTATAACGTAACTGCATTGATATTGCTCTACAGTGACATGATCTTTAACTTATAGACCTCGTTTGGTACGCGGAATTGGATTAGACTATTTTATGGAATTGGATTGGACTGAGATTAGATTGGATTAATATAACTACTATCCACCGTTTGGTGTAATATGGAATATGACTAAAATAGTCTAATTTTATATTTGGAATGATTAGGGATTGAACTAAAAATAATATAATTAAATATTTATTATATGGATAAATTATAACTAAATTTAATAAATTTAAATATAATTAGTCTATTAAATAGATATATAAATTGTAATTAAATTGAAATAAAAATAATTGAATAAAAAACATAAATTTATTTTTTAAACAAAATAAAATAATATAAAATTTAATTTAAATAATATTAATATATTGGTAAATTAAGTTTAAAAAAATATTATAAATCCAATTCAATTTAATTAAAAACCACAATGAAAGTTTACAATTTTAAAAACAAAAATTTACTTTAAATTTTTTTTTTTTAAAATAAAAAGTTTATTATTAAAAGGACAAAACGTATACATATTAATGGTTATTAATTTTAATTAAATGGGTGATGAGAGAGAAGTGTTTTATGGGAGATAGAGAGAGAATGAGATAAGAAATCATTAATGATAAGTGAGGGTTTAATAAAATATATATATATATTAGTCCCGAGACTATTAATGATAGGGGATGGAGTGAGTTTGTGTAATCCGGTTAAAATGGGACTAAATTAATATATGAGATTATAAACTCATGTCTACACACTTCACTATACGCAGAATTGTGACTAAAATTGTCCAATCCGCATACTAAACAAGGCAATTGGTTGTTTATTGCAAATCTACAATAGGCTAGGCTCGAAACATGCCTTCATATATTGTGGACTTCACCAGATGCATCTATAAAAAACTTTCAAGAGGGATCCCATATCAGCACACAACAATCCTCAAACAAACACCCCAAGACTTAATTACCCAAAATTGTAGTGCACCTCGCAATTTTAATCTATAGCTAGGGAATGATCGATATTACACTTAATTACCGACTTTAAATTCCAAAATTACACATCAAGACTATGGTGTCAACGTTCATATTTATGAAGCATTATGGATGATATACACATAACACAAATTTTCGGCTGCAAACTTTGGCAGAAAAAAGAAAACCCAATGAAACTTGATAGTACCCATCTGAACATTTTAGGCCGAAATTTTTGTTGATAGCCTAAGAGGATCCTCGAAAACCTTTGAGTCGTGATCGGCATCGCTGCTTCTTTGACCTTTCTTCAAGAAGCTTTGCCTGCAAAGTGTTATCCTTCAAGGTCGGAGGCAGTTTTGTAGAAGATTCAGAGATGTCAATTTCTGTGGCTGTCAATTTCGAGTTCCATTGGCGCACTGGACTAGCCTGATTCCTCCGTGCAGGATAACTACATGAAGCCTCACCAGAGTCATTGACCTCAGGATGTATACTCCCGCTTCTGACAACAATATATGACTTCTTATTAAATTATCAATCATATAGTTGGAGTTTTCCCCATGGATGTCATCATGTTCGTTCTGTCTTACATGACTGTTGTCTACAGAGGCGCCACGATTTTCAGATTTATTGCTTATGTCAGTTGGCTTCTCATTGATATCTTCCTCCTGTTCTGCATCAACTGTCTTGGGCGCCTTATTACCATTACTCATGGCCCAAGCCATCTGTTCTTCAAACTTAACTTGCAAATTGGATGGATGACGACCCCTTGTTCTTTCACGGGATGCGACCTGTTTCTTGGTTTGACTATGTTTCACTGTTTCATCAATATGATTATGTACATCTTCATCTCCGGGAGATTTCAAGTCACCGTTATTTGGTCTGTTTAGTTCGAAAACAATTAGAATCGCTGCCTGCAGAATCATATTCATCCCCAGCATCCTGAGGTGCACTCACAACCTCATTTAGAGGGACAGATTCAAGTGAATTCCGCCTATCCCTTGGCAACTTATTATCAGATTTTTTAGAAGCACACATCCGTCTAGCCTGAAGAAAGTTCTCGATTTCAAAGCCTAACTTGTAGTTGTCCACTATTGAGTTCTTCTCAGCAACACCAGTCTGAGCCACTTCTAGCTTCATCTGCATCCTTTCATCAAGCCATGTTTCGGATATATGGAGAATCAAACAATCACGGTCAGCCTTCCCTGCCCAATCCTTGTCAGATTTCTGTTTCAAAGCATGCATCTTTTGTTCATAGTCTTTTATGCCCTCAGCAAATTCATCACAAAGATCTTCCAGCAGCTTCCTTGATTTTCTCTCTCTTTCCAGCTCCTTCAAAGAATTAGATAAAGAAGACTTCAGTTCAGATAGCTCCCGAGCTAACTTCCTATGTAAGCTCTCCGATCTTTTTCTTAATTTCCTCTCATCCTCTAACTCATCTCTCACCGACTGTATGGCAGCATGGATCCGATCCTGTTCCTTGCTCTTCCTAACTAGCTTATCTTCTGCAATTTGCTTCACTAAATCATCTATTTCATGCTGATCTGCCTGCTGATCTCGTAGCAACTCCTTGATCCTAACACGGGCATGGTCTAGCTCTGTTTTCAATGCTTTTATAAGCGATACATTAGAAGAATGCTGTTCCTCCAAGCTCCAGATCCGATTTAATACTTTTAGCAGTTCTGTAGAGGTTTTGAGATTATAATGCGACTCGCCAACTCTTCCCTTAAAGTCTAAAGAGCTTGAAGGAGTGACCGCAGGATTATAAGGTGCCATCTGCAACATGCAGAAGATTCAATAATGGCAAAGGGTTTAAAAGCAATGCAATTGTAGAATTTCCCAAAATTCCACCGAGACACAATAGGAGAACCCGCTTTCAGCACGTGCTAGACAGTGCCAATAATAATGGAGCAAATACTGCAAAATGATATACTAACACATAAAATATTTAATATTCAGCCTGCAATTTGAAATAACCCCAATTATGCACAATGATTCAAAACAATGTCCGGGGATCAATGAATTCAAAACACTGCCTGAGGTTCATGGTTAGGAAGAAATTGCTTCCATGGAGTCATGGACATTATTTTCTCTCCACAATACAATATTAGGTACCATTCAGAAGGTCTCTTTGGAGCCAAACGGTTCTGCTGTTTGCTATACATGGCATCTGTGGGTACAAATTTTCATCAGAAATGGAACAAAAAAAGAAAAATAAATAAAAAGGGCCAATATTTTTTGTTGGATGGGGAAGGAGGGTAGAAAATGAGAGAAATATAAAACAAATACCATTCAGGCCACTGCACAAAGTGTCTAGGTCACAACCTCAGTGATGGCAATGGATTTGCGGAAAATTATGTATAAATAAGTTTATGTATGTGTGAGTAATAGCAAAAACAGTGAATTTCAATCACCATAAGGTTATCCAAACATGTCACTGATCAACTTAGCTCTCAGGCTAGATAATATACAATCAACATGAATGCAAAAATTAAGGGCTGAAACCAGGAGTTGTTAGCTGTCTAGGTCTATATTTCAATGCACAAACAATTTTTGCAGGACTTGTCTTAGCCACTCTACTTCATTACACTAAAAACAAATCTGTAAGGTATTCTCTCAAGCAAAATCAAGTCTTTGATGCTTAAGGAAATCATTTAAGTGCCCAGAAAATATCAGAAAAATGCAAGTGAAAGTAATGAAATTATGCTTACCTCCATTGAACTGCCATAACTTGCCGGAGATACAGGCTGCAGAGCACGATTATTTCTCTCAATGTATCTATGATGTTGAATTAATGATTGAGCAATATGCCTCTTCAAACTGCTTGCACTCTCAGGCTGGTGTCAGAAACAACAGAAAGATTAATGGCAAGAGAAAAGAAAACTCCCCACCTAAAATAATTTAGAGTTCTATTTCTTCCGAGTAGTTTTCAGAACATCATTTCAAGCCCTCATAATTTCACGGCTTTAAAGTAAAATTTTATTAAGTTTTGGCTGGGACATTTGAGGAACTGTCAATACTCTCAGAAAGAAACTTTTGCAGAATTTACACTCACTCCATTAACCACTAAATACTGCTATCCGCTGAGAAATTATTAAAGAAACCTAGACATATTCAGGATTTAAGATATGTACAGCACTGACAAGATATTCAGTCTTATGTTTTACTATAACACTACACTTTACAACCCCACAACACTAGAAAGAACCCTGTCATTTAACTGGGGGTTCTCGGCAAACAATCGATATCAGACTCCAATAAAGGTCCTTTGCTTAAAACATGACAACTAAGTGAATCAACATGTAGCAAACAAATTGTTCAATAAATCAACAGCTATAAGAACCACGGAAACATCGATGACAATGTTAAATCAATAGCAAGGTGAAAGGTGGTTACTATAAGAGAATTAGCCCTGAACAAAGATCTAAACAAGAACCGAAATGCTTCAAACTGACCATTTCCAATAGCCAAAAGAGGAAACATAAAACCCATGAAATCACAATGTACTTCACCCTAAGACATAAACCCTCACACTGTGCAAACCTGAAAGATCACAAAATCATTCACAACCATCATCAATAAGCCAAATCACAGAGCATACAACAAAAACAGCAGATACCATAGAACTTAAAACAGGCCACTCATCAACCCAATTAATCAGCATCCAAGTAGAATAAAAGAAAGAAACCAAAACAACCCCAGAAAACCCAATTGACCACAATTCCCCACTCCACATATAAGAAGTAAAAAAAAAAAAAGATCAAACCTTCACAAAAAACACAAAAAACATGTACCTGGTCAGGAGAACTTGGAGAAGGATCAGCCTGGAAATGAGAGAAGTCAATACCCTTGTCCTTGAAGAAGTGGTGACGCTGGTGCTGGTGCTGGTGCTGGCGCTGGCGGCGCATTCTAGACTCACTGACACCATTAGCGTTGACATTACCACCCCGGTGCATTTTAGAGATGGGCAGGTGGTAGTGATGGAACTCCCAGAGAGCAGCAGCTAGTTTCCTGGCAGAAGGGAGAGTGGTGGTGTTTTCTTCTTCTTTAATGATGCTATCACGCGCCTCCCAAACTGATCAATAGAATTGTAACGCCAAAGTCTCCAAGAAGACACTATTGGAGTACTTGGGCCCCCTCTTTTGGTGACCAGGACCCCTCTCCTCAACTTTTCACCCAAATTTTCCTCCTTTTCTGCTGCCCCATGTCCACTTTTTGATTCTCTTTTCATTTTTCTTTTCTCTCTCTATCTACAATTCAAGATGTGTTTTTTTTTTTCCTGGGTCATTCTCTCTCATATTTTTTTCTTTTCTTTTCTGTGGGGTGGATTTGGTAAAGTTTTGTTCAGTGCAGGGGTTTTGGGTTTTATTCCTTTTGTGTTCTCTCTCTCTCTCTCTCGTTTTTGAGTTTGAATTCTGTTGAGTTGAGCTTCGGCTTCGAGTCTGTCTGATGAGTGATGATGGTCTCCTTTCAAAAGTGGAAAAAGTTTCGTGGGAAATGGTTGGATTACCTGTCGTGCATTTTGTTACATCACCCGCAAACTCTTATAAACTCTCGTATATTTTTTCTTAGGAATTTTTTTTTTCTTTATTTTTTAACTTCTTTTGAAATTTAATCAAAATACAACTATGCAAACATATTTTTTCTTGCAAATTCTACCTTTATTTCAAGTTTTTAAATTTCAGCATACATATTTTAAAAAATATATATATGAGAAATTTTCTTTAAATTTAAATATCTCTCAATTATTTAAATAAATATATAAAATCGTATAAAAAAATTAGCTATATATCTAAATTCATATTCATCATTTTACATTCCAACTTGTAACGTGTCTCATTACATATAAGTTAAAAATTACATTAATATAGTCGAATTAAAGTGCAAACATGTATGATTGAATTAAATGATAAAAATTTTAGTTGGTCGGTGTGAAAATAGCAGCCCATAATTTTGTTCGTTGGTCATGGAAGCAAGCCAAAAGAACAGTGGCAATAAGCCAAGTGGCTTGGCATCCAAAATCATGAAATTGGAACTGGCCTTTTTCTGGGTTTCTGAGTTGTGATAAATCCTTTTACGTGGCGTGTTAGAGTTTCTTTTGTTAGGTACTGCAAATTCTAGACCCTCTTATAAATTTGTAAATGTGAGTTGTTTTTAATATGAATAAAATGTATGTAGCCATGTAGGTGCAATGCGCAGAATTTTCTTGGATTCCAATCCATGCTAATACGTACACATGCACGAGGGCTTCACGTGCTGTCTAGTGTCTCGTGTCTGCTACTCTGGTCTACTACCTACTTTTAATTTTAAATTAGTTTTATTTGCTAAAAGATTATAATAATTTTATGACATGTTAAATTAATCATGAAGTTTCAAGCACCAAAACTAATTAATTACTTAAAAATTTAAAATTGTCTACTACTTTTGGGTTGGATTTCCAAATTCGAAATGGGCTTCTACTGGTTGGGCCTTGCTTCTAATTTGCCTCAGCACTGATGTGAACCCTTTTTTTTTTTTTCTTTTTTTTGTATAAAGCAGAAACGGGAGGAGTCTACCCATACAATTGCAGTGTTATAAATAATTGTGAGAAAATAATTATTTATTATACACCACCAACGGTTGAAATAAATTTTTAAGAATTCTAATAAAGAAAAAAATTTTGAGAGATTGAATTTGGACAGTTTGGATAATATTATCCCGATATTCACTCTCCCTTTGAAGTTTTATTTTAAAAAATTAGATAAAATCTGAAATAAAACTTAGACGAGGAGAGGATAGTTATCAAATTAATAACTAATAATACAAGTTAACAAAGATTATATAAAGTTTTAGATAAGAAGATGATATGGTTATTTCATTGATCAAGTCCTATTCATACTAAGATATGGGGTTTTTAATTTACAATCCAATTGTTTTATCAGGTAATAATCTATAAAATATGATAGACAAGTTAATAAAAATAAATAAAATCGTACATTCATTCATAACTCAAGTAGTTAGTGCACCACCTTCTCACTTTAATGGTATTATAGGAGTAAATGTCTCCAAATATTATGGAAGTAAATATTTCAGCCGCGTATTAGTTATTCATTTTAAGAAGTCTCGACGGTTATTAATTTTATAATTATATTTTCTTAAAAAAAATAAAATAATAAAAAATAAATTGATCAATTGCAAGTTTACACATGATCGGTAAGTATATTTCACGTGGCTCAAAAAAAATTGAAAAGCGGTCCAAGTATTATTATTTTATTTTTTAAAACACTAAAGAGATCCAGAATCTTAAGCAATGGAAAACTTGATTTTGACAGATATGTTTAAGAAACTACATGTCGGCTTCTTTGATAAAAGCATATTCTTCTGTTTATAAAATTCCCTTCAAAAAAAGTCAAAATCCATTATCCTAAATAAAATACATAAACATTTTAATTTTGTTGACATTGCTTGCAATTACGTGTCACTGCTATCTAATTTTAGTTCTCACTCTTTGGTCCACAAGGAACGTTTTTATTAATGCATAGATAAATTTCTTTATACCTGCAAGGTTAGGTGTCTAAATCACATATACGTATTTGATTTCAAATTCGGATAAACTTATAACACGATAAGTTTTGTATTTTTTTTTATTAATTTAATAGGAATCCGTACGATGAATAATTTTATAGAACATAGGACACTTTGGTGTAATATACTAGTTCTACCAGAGCATGTATGCTAATTAGTAACATTTTTCACCGTTCGACGTGGCTTGATATTAAAGAGCATTCATTTAATTTAATAATATTTCAAGTTCGAGTCGATTTATCACAGTTGTATGTTCTACAAAATTAAAAAGGGTGAATTGCATTAAGATACTTTAACTTTATCCATAATTACACGTATAATATCAATTTTACTTTTATTACGCTGAAGTACCCTTGACCAAACTGACCGCTGTTAACTTAATGGTGATGTCAATATAGAAAGGGTAAAAGAGCACTTTACCCCTTACACAATTCAAATTTTAATTTTTTAGTCATTATAAACAATTAATAATTAAATAAAAATTTTATAACAAAACTTAATTAAAAAAAATCATCATCTTCAACCTTCAACAAGAAATTCCCACAAATTTTATTCTCTTACAAAATCAAAATCCACGACAAATAATTCATACCCTTCAATCTTCCACAACAAATAATCAATCTTCCACAATAAATAATCAATCTGCTTAAACAAATTCCACACAAATTTCAATCCTCATCCCAATTTTAAAAAAGAAAAAAAGAAAAAAAAAAGTAGATGGTAGAAAGAGCTGCGATGGAGTTGAAGGTATTTGCGATGAAGAAGAAGAGTCTCATTGCAGATGCGATGGAGTCGAAGTCTCCATTGCAGGTATACCAATACACAAATTGAAGACTGTGTCTGCTTCTGATTGTAGCCTAATGCATCTACTCTTCTAATTTGGACTTGGTTTGGTTTTGTTGGTGGTCTGCTCCTTCGATTTGGGCGGTGCCAAACCCACACGAGCATGATAAGTGAGACGCTTATCGGGCTCTCCTAGAGTCTCCAAAGCGGTGGTTACTAGCTTGAATGCTTTAGGAGTGACGGCGGAGCAATGGAGGTCTGGATTGATCAACTTGGCAAGCTTCATATATTAGTGGGTGATATACTGAGTTGAGAGACATAGACACTTGTCTGGTTGGATGCCAAGTAGGTTGTACCAGTCTATCTCCCTAGTACGGTGCTTCTTCAGAGCCGCTATGTGAATACGGTAGCCCTCCACGTATTAATATACTCTTCGGCAGATTGCTGCGATGAAGTCAATGCTCTATGAGCTGATGAAGTTTTTTATTTTTTAAACAACTGAGTTTTGAAGCAAAAATGTGAAGAAATCTTAAAATATCTCCAGATCTCTTTCCAATTTCTTTGCTTTTTTTTAAAAATAAAAATTTATTTTTTATTTTATTTTGATGGTATAGGTTTCTAGATGGACATGGGAGATTTAATCTCCTCCATCCATTCTTCTTCTCTTTTTTTTTTTTAAAAAAAAAAGTAATTAAATTTTGATCCCTCAAAAGACATTTATGCCCTTTTCACGTTGACACCACTGTTAAGTTAACAGTGGTCAACATGGTCAAACGTATTTCAGTGTAATAAATGTAAAAGTGACATTATGTGTGTAATTATAGATAAAGTCAGAATATTTTAGTGCAATTCACCCAATTAAAAAATCAGCAACTCTCCAAATTCCATATAGTTTATAAGAAATGTGATATGAAGTAATTTATCAATATTTTTTTAGGACAACAAATTATTTATATTAATATTAAGATAATTCTGAATGCGTTAGGTTGGTGTGAAAATTGTAACTAGATAATGAATCAATATCTTAAATAAAACAAATTAATTGACCTGCAATTAAATTGGAAGCTCTTGAAGAGAGCATCCTAGAAAGTTAAAAAAATCAATAACTCTCCAAATTTCCTGTGGTTTATAAGAAATGTGAAATGAAAGAAGGATCCTCCTGTAATTTATCAATATTTTTTATAAGAACAATAAATTTATCTATATTAATATTAAGATAATTTTGAACGCTTTACGTTGACGTAAAAATTGTTACTAGATATGAATCAATATTTTAAGTAAAATAAAATAATTGACCTGCAATTAAATTGAAAGCCCTTTGATAAGAGCATCTTTTGATGCTTATAAAATTCGCTTTGAAAACGAAATATCAAAATCATATATTAACATAAAAAAATATTATTCGTTGCAACTACATTTCACTGATATCTAATTTAATTTTTAAATACAATGGTCAAATTTTATATATATATTAAATTGATACCTTATGAATCAGACGACTACCGAGATTTACTGATCACTTAAATATTGAATTTTGGTGACTTGAAGGAGTTTGAGGCTCCCCCAACCACTAAGGAAAGGGTTTCATTATTATATTTCTTTTAGAACGTATTAATTAAATAATAATAATTTAAAATTTAAATTTTTATATAAATTCATGATACGACTTTATCAATAGTACCATTAAATACATCCATTCATATCTTAACTTGTAATGTAATAATTTAATTTAATTAATATATTATTGTAGACCAAAAAACGTTAGGGTGATGATCGAAGCACTACAAACTGTAAAACTAGAGTACACGTGACCCGTAAGATGCTTGGGACACCAGAATGGTGCCGACCAAACATACTCCGACGGTCAAGTCAGTAGACTGAAAGATAAATACGTGTAAAATGTAGAGGGACTTTAGAAATACTTCCTATATACTGAAAAGTGATCGTCAATGACTAAAGCCTTGTAAGAGTGTTGATCAGCGTTGCGAATGGACGGTGATTGTGGCAGTCGGAGTTGTCAGAAATCGCTGGCGATTATAGACAATGAATGGTGTAATATCATAACAAGTCTACTTTAGAGGTTGAAAAGTGTGTCAATGAGAGTAAAATCGCGAATCCTCACTTAAAGTGAGGGTTTGGCCTTTATAGTGTGATCCACCCGTTGGAGGGTGGATTTTCTTTCCTGATATTCCGGCCAAATAAATGAGGATATGATTGTTTCCTTGACTTGGTCCATCAGACTTCAATTTTGAAATATGATGGTTATGGCATGGGTCAACAGCTAGGTCGAAGTATGTCCCTTGAGTCGACAGTTAAGGTCGAGTTGTGACTTTTAATCAACTGAGTGATCTATTTGTTTTAGGTTTTGGGCTCATATTACTTCAAACTTTAAATATAGCTTAACTTGGGCTAGACTATGTTTCGGGCTTTGTCATCTTGAGGCTGACCAAATTTGGTCACTATAATTATAAATAAAAAATTATAATTAATGCATATTTATGTATTATTAAAATTAAGTATTACATTTAAACTTTAAGGGCGCGTTTGATCCGCGGGAATGTATTGAACTATTTTTATGGGATAGTATAAGATTGAATTGGATTGGACTAATTAATAATATGATGTGTTTAGTGTAGTATGGATTTGACTAAAAATAGTACTGTCTCTTGTTTGTATAGAATGAGATTGGATAAAATCAAATTTGATTAAATTAATTTTATATAAAATAAAATTATTTTAATTATATAAATTATTTAAAATAAAATATAATTTTTTTAAAATTAAATATATTAAAATATAAACTTTTTTAATTTTTAATAAAATATTTTAAATTAAATTAAATATTTAATTGAAAAAAAAATTGCACTATTAGTCTCAAGTTTTGTGTAGTCCCGCCACAATGGGACTATTGCTCACACAAGATTGGAGAAATTCAATCTTGTGTAGACAACAAACAAATGATTAGGATTAGAGAAATTCAATCTTGTCCTAACCCAACAAAGAAACACGTCCTAAAAATGTTACAATTCAAGTTGGATACAAGTTGATATACAATTTGAGAAATTTAACATTATTATTTTATTGAATGAACATAGTCATATAATTGAGCATCCATTTTACATTTTATTTTTAAATTATATAATTATAAAATTAGTCACAGGTATTTGGAACTTTTCGAAATTATTACTAAATATCTGGTTTACTTCAATAATTTGAAGATAAATACTCTTATAATATAAAGAAAAATTCCTACACATATTAATAAAAATATATTACGAGAGTGGATCTACATCATTAAAATTTCGGAGTGATCTTATAATTTCCACGAAGTCATGGTGATAGATTGTGTTCCCCATTAACTAATTTTTTTAAACTTAAAAACAAAATCATATTCACGAATTAAATAAGTTTATCTGTGATTAACATTAATTTAATCCTGAGAGCGTTTTGTTTGTGCCAGATAATGAATAATCATTACAACCAAAATAACCAATTCGCAATTAAGGTTTTTAGCGGGCCCCACATGACTGCGATTGACCCACCAAAGCGAGAGGTTTGACTTTTAATCGAGTGGGCTTCACTTCTGATGACCTTTTACTAGGAAACTAGCGGGTTCCATTGGTCCAATGAGCGTAAGTAGACCGTCCTACGGTGTGAATTGTAACAGTTGTTGCATTTATATGGTAATTCAAGTATTCAACCGACAATAAATATTTCATTATTTGACCATAAGTAAAGATTTGACTTTTTAGACAAAAGTGGGCCCAGAGAGTGAGTGGAGAATTTTATACTTTATAGATTTGATAATTTTACTGGCTCCAATTATTGTAATTAGACACGTGCACAACGTATGATTTAAGCTTTTGAAAAAACCGACTGAAATCATCAGCCAGCCACCAGTTGAAGCCGACGGTGAAAAATTTTCAACATTTGCAAAAATTTCAATGGATTTATAAAATTTATTAATATTCATGATTGGACACAACTAAAGATTTTAAAAATAAAAAAGAAAAATTATTCATTAATATTTGGCTTATGATTTTTTTTTTTTAAGATCAAACGTTAATCAGAGGTTGATCTAATAAGATTCACTTCTAAAAAGTAACTTCTATTCTTATTTAAAAAAAAATAACTTTTATTATAAAGAAGATTGTCCAACATATTATTTATTTATTTATTTAAATATTAATAATAGTAAAATTTAACGGATATGTACTAATATTGATAAGTGATCAGAAAATACATTATATACTTAAATAATAAGTGTATGAATATTTAGCATATAAACTTGTTATAAACATAAAAAAAATAGAGAATAATTTCAATTAATTATTATTTTTGAATGGCGTGGAAAATTTTAATTATTTGGTGGTCAAAAATCAAAATCAGATGCAACATTTAAGTTGACCTGTATTTTTTATCGTTTAATTTATTGAATTATTGTTGTTAATTATCAAATTGAGTTGTACTAAGTTGAGGTGTGAATTTTATTTTATTTTCTGTTAAATATTATTGAGTATCAAAATGTCAACCTGACAAAACGTAATGATATTGATGGTTTACAATATAATTTCGTGACACAATAATATGACTTTGAAGATCAATATTTATTTGCTTTGAATAATTCTTTGTTAACAATTAATTTATATATTTTAATCTTTAAAAAAAAGATTTTTTTTATATATTTTAAATGTCTGGAACTCCATATTAAGTTTACAAATTTATGAAAATCTACATTATGAATGCATATAATATTTGCACGAAGTTCATCTTATGCATGATTGATATAAAAATTAAATAGTGTATTTTAGTACAGTTTTGCATATATTATAAATGTTATCTTTTTAAATTAAGATAATTTAAATTATTCATACATGAATTTTTCAAATGAATTTAATTTCAGTCAATGGTAATATATACCATGATTAATTAATTATACGTTAAAAATATTATGTTATGTCACATCTTTCATTTTATTAATTAGTAGTGACTGCCTTTAGTAGTAATACAATATGTAAGCAAATTTACACGAATGTTTATTTGTTGAATTTATTATTATATTTTTAATTTCATTAATTTTTCTTTTTAATTATTAAAATTACAAATTAACTTTTAATGTGGTTCGGTACTAAAATATTCATTTAGTTTGGCACAATCAATATCCAGTCAAAATTCTTCTGTTTTATTTATCTATTAATATGATTTAATTAATCGTATATGAACCAATATTGTGTAATTAATTATCTTCTTTGTAAAAAAATACTTCAAAAATTAACCCAAAAAAGGGACTACAAAAATAGAAGTCCAAGTCAGAAATTAATTACTTTGATTTGTATCCAAAAGCAAGTGTGCAGTAAAAAACATTTCGAAGTCCTTGGAAGTTGGAACAGAGTGAAACAGGGGCAGTGACGTCACAAAAAATAATTATAAGATAAAGTGCTAATTGTAATAAAGTACCCTGACGTTTGGCTATATTACAATAAATCGTGAGTTTAACTTTAATTGCATTTTAGTACCCTTAACTAAATTGACTAATCAAATTAAATGGGTTGACTTTGACTTTTTTATAAAATGACAAAATTACTCCTAATTTTAAAAAATAAAAATTTTTAAAAATGGATCTCCACCATCCATCAAGATTGATGAAGTGGAGATACATTTTAAAAAAATATATATTTTAAAATCATATAATTAAAAAAATTTATATTACAAATTTTTTTTAGTATTCTTGGTGGAGATCCAGATTGGATCTCCACCAATAACACCAAGATCAAACACAAAAAAAAAAAAAAAAAATTTCAGAAGCAAGATCTGCTCCCGTTGATGGAGCAGTTGCTCCTCGCCGAAGGAGCGCTGCTCCATTGGCGACAACTGGGTTCGAATGTGAACCCAGTTGCTGGGTTCGCGTTAGAACCCAAATCTGGGTTCGAATGAGAACCTAGATTTGGGTTCGAACGAGAACCCAGCAACTGATTCGCATTCGAACCCAGAAACTAGGTTCGAACGTGAACCCAGAAATCTGGGTTCTTGTTGGAGCCCAGTTTCTGGGTTCGAACGCGAACCCAGCAATTGGGCGCATTGGAACCCAGTTTCTGGGTTCGAACGAGAACCCAGAAAACTGGGTTCGCATTCGAACCCAGTTGTCTGCTCCATCGGCGACAGAGCAACTGCTCCATCAACGGAGCAGATCATGGAGCATATCTTGCTTCTGAAATTTATTTATTTATTTTTGTTTTGTTGTTTTGATCTTGGTGTTCTTGGTGGAGATCCAAATTGGTCTCCACCAAGAACACCAAATTTTTTTTTAATATAAAATATTTTTTTTAATTATATGATTTTAATTTTTTTTTAAATGTATCTCTACCGTCCATCATCTTGATGGATGGTGGATCCATTTTTAAAAATTTAATTTTTTTAATTTTTTTATTTTTAATTTTTTTTAAATTAGGGGTAATTTTATCATTTTACAAAAAAGTCAAAGTCAACCCGTTTAATTTGACTGGTTAACTTAGTCAAGATACTAACATAATTAAGGCTAAACTCATAATTTTATTGTAATATAGTCAAATATTAAGATACTTTATTGCAATTAGTCTAAAAAAAAGTCAATGGACTTGATGGCTTGAATGCTATTTGCTTGTTTGCGTGGTTAATTTTCAACACGCACAAGGGCAAAATCGATATTTCAACACTCCCTCTATTTTTTATTCTCAACAACTTCAGATGCTTATAAATATATATCGCCACTTG